>JAJKFI010000003.1:18848174-18961921 GCA_029204185.1 Lerista edwardsae
TGTGTGTGTGTGTGTGTGTGTGTGTGTGTGTGTGTGTGTGTGTAAGAGTGAGAGAGAGAGACAGAGAGAGAGAGAGAGCGCCAGCCAGCCAGCCCCAATCTGAATTCATTACAGAGAGAAGTCCAAGCACCTAAACCTGTTGTCAAAAAGGTAAGCTAGTTGTAACTCAGAAAGGTTGAATTCTAGTCTCTCAGGGTCTCTCAGGGTCGGCAGGTGTACCCAAACTCTTTACAACTTCATATTTACATAGCATTAATTAAGCTCATTAATTAATCAAATAAAAAGCAATGGGTTCCAATATGTAATTTTTTTCTTTTGTTCTGGCGGGTGGGGGTAACGTCACGGGGGTAACGTCGGCGTATCTAAATATATTTTGGGGTAAAAGGTAAAAAAGTTCCCTGACCCCTGGTCTAAGAACTGCTGATGTAGAAAAAAATTCTCATAATTGTGATGCATAGTTATTACTGTATTTTGCATTACACTAAAGTCGATTATCCCGACATCCAAAATCTGGACTATTCCAAAATCCATGTTTTTGTCCAAGACTTAAAAAAAAAAAACCTTTCTGTAGTTGCAAATATTAGAATGTCTCGTACTCATTCCAACAAACAGGATAAGTGCAGGCTGTAAGTTCTGTTCTCCGCTCTTTGGTGTAAGACCAGTTTTAGGGCAATTTGCCCAATCTCTTCAAATTAGACCCTGTGCTTAGGGGCCTCTATACTTGGCGTGGTAGGTGAATTGCCCACTGCTACAGCTGGCTTCTTAGTGTTTGGGAGGATGGCGAAGCGTTTTGCTCTTATGGGCCCTCCCACCTGCCCAAGTCAGTTTGGCCCGAAATAAGCTTCCCGAAAGCAGTTGGTGGTAATGTCATCATGTTGTTGCCAACTATTTCTGGGTGCTGCACTTCATGCGTGTCACCACAAATGCCTGGCTCACCGTAGCTGCAGTTGCCACTGCTGCCTGGTGTATGAGAAGCCATGGCTGTATGAGTGAGGGGCTGTATGAGTGCTCCACATTGGACTTCGGGTGCCCCTGGCTCTGCTGTGGTGTGCACCCATACAAACATTGTTGAAACATTTCAAAGAGGCCAGCAGAGAGCGTGTAAGTTAACAGTGAACAGGTAACTTGCTCAGTGAAGAGCAAGAAGAAGCATTTTTCATTATATTTATGCAATTATTCAAAAAGCCAGGCAAATCCAAAATCCAGATACATTCCCATCCAAAGCAGTCTGAATAACAGATACCCAACCTGTACTGCAGTTCAAAAATAGGTTTGCATCTACATTTTGGGAAACTTTTTTGTGAATTGATAAAATAGTATAAACAATTATACATATGAATCTAAATAACCTCAAAAGTGGACCTATAAAACACTGTAAAAGAACAAGCACTTCTCATTAATTTATGGTATGTTTTTGCTCTTCGTTTTTACTTTATTTTTAAGCACTGATTTTCTTCAGATTAAGCAGCACCATTTTTACAGCCTGTTAAATGTTTCTCACAGAATATCAGCAAGATAAGGAATCAGCACTGGAAGTCTGCCTTGAGCACACATGTCAGTATGCTTTTTCTTCCCCACACAGAGCTGGGGAATTAAAGGAAAAGCAAGGGAACATGGACACAGAGTCCCACTGCATATTTCCCCTGAAAGAAGTGTTTGTGTATGTGAGTGTGTGTGTGGTTTTTCATTTTGTTTTTTTACAGTGAGGTATAGACAGATTACTTTATCTAATGTAAATGTAGAAGATTATCAAACTTCTTAGCACTTGTTTGTAATGTGAAAAGTAATTATTTTGTCATATTTCTTCAGCAGACTCATGCAAGCAAAGAACTAGAAGAGCAGTTACGGTCTGTATCCAGTGTGGATGAACTCATGACAGTACTTTATCCAGAATACTGGAAAATGTTCAAATGTCAGTTGAGAAAAGGGAGCTGGCAACAGAATAGGGAACAGTCCAGTTACGATGCAAGATCAGAGGATTCAAATCCAATAAAATTTGCGGCAGCACATTATAACGCCGAGATCTTGAAAAGTAAGTGCTGGAAGTTCAGTGTCTACCAAATATTGTAAATCAAAATGCTGGAATATATATGCTCTGTCAAATATGTTTTAAAATCTAAGCATTGAAAACAAAAGCTACTAATACGTTTTATATTAACACAAGATTAAGGATACTTAGAACCTAAAGTTGCTTGAATTAGAGCACTGGGAGGAATGGAAACTAGTATTAAAAAATAGGAGTCATTTGGTCCACTTACTACAACTGTCACTGTTCCTTGGATATAGCAAATTTATTGTGCATCCCTCATGAGCTCAGGAGCAGGATATAGTATCCCATTCCTCCTTGGAAAGTCCAGAAATAATTAAGGAGCACTTGAATTGGCCTGGATTTAAATTTTCTTCACTGAGGCCTTCTTGTGTGTGTGATTTCTGCTGGCATGTACTTGGGTTCTGTGTCTGCCCAGAGCACCATTCAGGAACTTTCTAGAGCTCAAGCCCAAAAGTTTACATTTATGCCTCCCCCCCCCCCCCAAACAGGAGAATGTTTCTCCTTTTGTCTGCCTTGATGGACAGGGTGCATTTATGCATTAGTGCTAGTTTCTTTTAATACCACATAGGTAAGACTGTGGTAAATTTTTGCTGGTGAGATTTCTACTCTGTGAACACCTCTTTTTAACTCTGTTTTGGTCAAGAGTATTTTTACCATTTTAATTGTAAACGGTGGCTATCATTGCATTGTTATTAGTTCAATTGCCTTTTTGTTTTCTCCACAAATATGTGGCGCAGCCAGCCTCTTTGAAGAAGTGCTGGAACATAAAATTCCCACCTGGACAGCTTTTATTTCAATCTGGCAATCCATGGAGTTGGTACACATTAATAATAATAATTTTAAAACTGCTCTAGAGCAGTGGTTCTCAAACAATTTAGTGACGGGGCCCACTTTTTAGAATGACAGTCTAACGACAGGGAGGTCATTAACCTGGAAGTGACATAATCAGGCAGGAAAATTAATATCTCCATATGACAAAAATCAAGTAAATAAATAAGCAAGTAAATTAAATGTTTACAATAGTATGTTTTTTAAAAATTATAATAAAGGAGAACCTTCCCCAAAAACAACCCCCAAGCTATTGCTGATCTGTTTAAAAAAAAATCCTCAAACATCTCAAAGGCTGCAATTCTATCCAGATTTACCTAGAGGTAAGCTCAATTGACTATCATTGTTAAACGCATATGCATAGTACCCTGTTAAAAGTATAGACCTGTAACATTTCCCCCAAATGCAGTCACATATAATGGTAGCATCAAGTTTGTTATATTAAAAATAAAATACACATTGAAATGAATGGAGACCCACCTGAAATTCACTTGTGACCCACCTAGTGGGGCCCAACCCACAATTTGAAAAACACTTTTCTAGAATGCAATGGCATAATCATTATCATTGAGATCCAGAGTGCTTAGAAGGAAACAGTGGGGCTTCAAATCCAGCTACACAGCTGCACAGAGAGCACTGCTTCCTATGACCCACAGAAACATCTGCATGACCCTCAGTTGGGTCTCGAGTCCTGGTTTGGGAAGCACTGGTTTGGGAAAGGCAGTAAACACTGTTTAAAGAACCACATAAGGTTGTTTCCTGTCTTCTTTATCAACATTTTATCAACCAAGCTCATAGTCCACTCTTCTTGCCTATGGATTTCCTTTTGAGGATGGCACCCATTCTCAGAGTTTTTCCTTCATTCTAAGTTATACAAAGCCTTTTGAACCCATTATTACCTCTGTATCCGTCCCTCAGAACGGCCTTTTTGGCTGATCAGTACTTTGGAAAGGAGACTCTAAATTCTAATCCATCTTATTTCAGTGTCAACATAGACAAGGTTGTGCCATACCCTTACCAATCATTCTTACCTAAGATTTTTTCATATTTTCCTCTCAACCATTATTTGGTTTTTTTCAGTCATCTTTTAAAACCACAAGAATGAGGATGAGTGTACCCTCCTGCAATGGATATCTGGAGGCATTTGATCTTTCTTAACGAAACATCTGCTTTTCAAATCAACATAAGACCTTTTCCTTTGCTAGGGGTGGGGGTCTGAAAAAGAGCTTTTTTGTTTCCTCCCAAATGTTTCCATTCTTAAATTGTATTATAAGCTGTCAAGACAACTTTTTCTGTATGCCGTTTGAAGTCTTTTTACTGGAAAAATACACCTACATTTTCTAAAAGAATTTCACTACCAGACCTCTGTAAAGCAGCTGACTTGTCCAGCCCATTTATGTTCATGAAACGTTTTGTTTTGGATATGAAAGCAAGCTTAGCCTTTGTGAGAATTCTCCTTAGCATATTTTTTTTATAAGAACACCAGCACTCATATCCAGGTATACCAGCTTGCCTCTCCCATATGTGTGTCTATAGAAGGATTATAAAGCTGCATACCTGTAACTGATGTTCTTGAAGTGATCATCTATCTAGTCACACAGTCCATCCCTCTTGCCTTCTGCAGATGCTTTCTTTTCTGTGAAATTCTCATGATAGTTTCAAAGAGTGGAATAAGAAGTATGTGTCCTGGCCTTTGAATCTTATGTAACGAGTGATCTTCTCCTCTGAAGAGAGAGCATATGCATTAGCTCAAGAAAGTCCCTGAAAGTGCATAGAGGAGGGATACAAGACAACATGCAAGCAGAATAAAACATAATTAAAAACAAACAGGCCTGCTGTTACCACAGATTTGGGACACGCAGATTTCAGAATCTATGGGTTCTGAACCTGTGGGATCGACCTGACCTTGATCCACCAGAGGGTACCAGAGCTGTGCTCCGGTTACCTCTGGTGGGTGTTCTGAAGCCTGTGAAGGCCATGGCACCGCGTCCGGGCCTCAGAACGCCTTCTAACTCAGCTCCGAACTCAGAGGCCTTACGAACTCAGCTCCCATTGCCTGTTTAGGATTAGAGGTCCCTGAGACGTGCAGATTTAATTGTGGGTTTCATTAACTGAACCGAACACACACACACACAAGGATAATGAGGGCCCATGTAAAATAATTTTTAAAACAGAGCAATAAAAACACGATAGCACATTGGTTCCCAAACTCCAACAAGGGAGTTGGGAGTCACATAAGTCATCGTGGGGATGGGGCAGGAAGTCAGGGTGGGGATGGGGCAATCCTCCGGATTGTGCTGCTGTACTAGGCAGAGGGGATTTTTTCAGACTTACCCCTCGCATCACTGGTGTCTAAGGGGTGTGGGGAACCCCCCCCCCATGGGCTCCCTGAGCTTTAGAATGTGTTTAACATTGCACTTGCAAAACAGAAGTGGGTCCCAATAGCATTTTAAACACATTCTAAGGCTTGGGGAGCCCTGCAGGGGGCACCCCAGGGCTCCCCACACCCCTTGAACAGCAGCACTGCGAAGGGTAAGTCTGAAAAAAGCACCTCTGCCCAGGGCAGCAGCACGAGCCTGAGGATGGTGTTGCTGCCTTCCCCCACTCCCCATCCCTTAAATGGGCAGAAGCAGTAGCAACCCACCACTTTGGGAACCACCGCTGTAGCAGAATCAGTAAAAATAATTTAAATACCTCTTAAAACTACAGTGCAATAAAAACACAAAGCAGTTGTAGGAGGAAAAACAATTAATACCCCTCAGTATATCTACAGGAAAAACCATTGGCCAATAAAAAAAAAACTGAGGAAGGAAGGAAAAATCAAGCAAAACAGAAATATTTTCAACCCTTGCCACCAAGGAAGGGGTAGTTCTTAACCCAACCAGAAACCTCTATAGAACCTCTATAATATAGGAGTTCCTGTAAAGAGTCACCTATTCCTTATTGCTGCCAATCTGACTCCTGCCAGAAGGAAACCATAGTCAGTGGTATCAAATTCTGCTGAGGGGTTGAGCATGCCCAACGAGGACATGTTCCCTGTATCTAATTTTTGGTATAGATTAATATACACTGGGGCAACCAAGGCTGTTTCCATCCCAAACTCCAACCTGAAGTGAAATTGAAAGCGATCTAGATCATCAGTCTCATCCAGAACACTACTCCCTGCTTGATTATCTTGCCCAGAAGCACGTGCTTCAAGTTATCCAATATGGTTGGAAGATTTATTCAGAAGGAGGGAAATCACAGTTTGCTTTAATGCTACTGTGAACACCCCGTGCATCAGCGATAAAAGACGTCTGCCAAAAGACTTCATTGCCTGCAGCTCTTCCAAAAAACCAGGGAGCCACCTAGCTCTAGTCTACGGCAATCTGATAGACCATCCTAGATATTTCCTCGTTGCAGAGGTCGACCTGGATGTGTTACCATCCCTGGCAGTAGAAAAAGCCCCCGAAACTCCCAGAAATCCTTCATGATCAATCAGCCTTGGAAGTTGACTGATCTGGGCCACTCCCTCCGCAGAGCTAAGGGGCCATAATCAGCTTAAACTCTTGTTCAGTCACTAAGTCGTTTCCGATTCTGCGCAACCTCATGGACCACAGCACGCCAGGCCTCCCTGTCCTCCACTAGCTTCCAGAGTTCGCCCAATTTCATGTTCATTGCTTTGGTGATACTATCAAACCATCTCATCCTCTACCGCCCCCTTCTTCGATCTTTCCCAGCATGAGGGTCTTTTCTAAAGAGTCCTCTTTTCTCATGAGGTAGCCAAAGTATTTGAGCTTCAGCTTCAGTATTTGTCCTTCCAGGAAGCAATCAGGCTTGACTTCCTGGAGGATTGCCCAATTGGATCTCCTTGCAGTCCATGGGACTCTTAAGAGTCTTCTCCAACACCGTTATTCGAAAGCATCTGTTCTTCGGCACTCCACCTTCCTTATGGTCCAGCTCTCACAGCCATATATTGCTACTGGGAAAACTACCAAGAAGTTATCTGCCCATGACAAAAGAGTGATCTTAATGTTCACATCCACATTTACTTGCCTACCAGTAAACACCAGATCCAACATACATTGTACCATATGCATTGGGGCAGAAATTAACTAAGAAACTAAGAAATTAACATAGTTGCCATAGTAGTCATTAAATGCTTTCCCCTCTTAAAATAATTTTTTTCAGCTAAGCTGTCTCCACAGCTGTTGCAACCTTGATACAGAACACTCTGATAACTTCGTTGCATCCTCATAGTTGCAATACATTTCTTGTTTGTTTCTCATACGTTAGTCCATAGAAGTGAGAGGGATAGAGGAGGTGAAGCTAAGAGAAAAGCAAAAATTAGCATAGTCTGAAAATGACAATTAAACTTGGTGTTTAAGTCTTGCTTGCTGCATTTTTCTTACTAGAAGTAAGATACAAAACACCAATGCTAGAAGCCCGTAGCCAAATCATTGGTTGGTTATCTCAAATCAGAATATGATTCCTCACTTCTAATTATGCACCTTCTTTAACTTTTTTCATCAACCTGCCTTCCTTCCCTAGGACCCCCTGCACGCTGCAGTATTTTTTTATTTACTGAATTGTTTATTTAATGCACCTGGGAGATCATTCTGGCTTGCCGCATGAACTATTTGCATTACTGACCTATGTCATTCCTATTAAAAACAGATATAAACAGAAGTCTGCATCTTCTAACAATGTTTATATACACACATTACATTTAAGGACATTTTAATGAATTTGAGGGGGGCATCTGATTCTGACTTATTTTAAAAAACTGTTTTATAACCTATGAGCTTTCCCTGTAACTTGGCAGGTATTGATAATGAGTGGAGAAAAACTCAATGCATGCCACGTGAGGTATGTGTAGATGTGGGGAAAGAATTTGGAGCAACAACAAACACCTTCTTTAAACCTCCATGTGTGTCCATCTACAGATGTGGAGGTTGCTGCAATAGTGAAGGGCTGCAGTGTATGAATATCAGCACAGGCTACATCAGCAAAACGGTAGGTTGCTGTCCCAAAGACATTCTGAGTTTGTTTTCATTTCTAAGGCTTGGATCCAAAGACTCCTGAGTATTTAGATAAGGCATTAGATAAGGCACGAATGCTTGATCAAATCCCCCAGCTTCAGCAGGAGTCGTAGCCACCAGAGGAGCAGGCATAGCTCCAGGGACAGGAGCAAAGAACTAACAAAAGACGTCTCACACTGCAATGCCACAATATATTCTGGGTTGTGTTACTGTACAAGCAGAGGCAGATCTACAGGGAGGGCAAAGCTCTGTTACAAGAAGCCTTACCCTGTCATGTAAATCCCTCCTCTCCCTTGCTGCTGTAGCCAGTAAGCAACGCCAAGATGTTGCTTTTCCCTGTGAGGACTGGCTAAAACGGTGCAGGAGAGGAGTGATTTCCACTGCAAGGTAAGGCTTCTTGCAAAACTTAGAGCTTTGCCCTCCCTTAGATCTGCCTTTGTATACAAGAAACTTGGTGAATAAGAAAGGCACAAGCTGTATCACAGGAACACTAGTGGGTCATAAAAAGATGTTGAAAAGGGCTTGTGCAAAGTTTTGTACCAAAGGTTGCACAAACAGAAGAACTTTGCAGAACTGGGAGAATCACGTCTCTCATGTAACACTCTTCCACTGTGAAGAGCAGAGACATTCTGCACAGTAAAGAGTGCCTTTGGATCCAAGCCTAAATATCTGCATGTCACATTCATACTCAGTGTCATTGCTACTTGTATATATTTTGAAGGAAATATGTTGTTCAATCTTCCCCTCTCCCTCTCTGCCTCCATTTTGCCCCATCTCCACTCAGTTTCACCTCCTCCCTACCTCCGTTCTGCCCTCCTGCCACTCCTCCTGCCTGTCCCCGTCATCTTACCTGCTCGGGCAAGTGGGGACTCCCATGATGGTGGTGGTGGGAAGACACAGACCTCACGCACTGTCACAGCGCCTTTTGCAGCAGGCGTTGACTGCTTTATAGCATTCAGCACTATCACAGGAGCCTTTCCACCATTGGGCAGCGAGGGAAGGATTGGGCTGTGAGTCTCGTTTACTGGCCTTCTGTATTATTAAATATTGTATTAATAAATATCTTATAAAGATACTAATCAATATCTTATGTCTAGGGGCGGTATTTTTTGGTGATATTTTTTCCAAAATTTCTTAGCAAATTGTGGTGTTATGTGTTTTTATCCAAATTTTTATTGCAAGTTGTACAAACAGCACAATAAATAAGGGTGAATTTGCACACACACCCCAGCCTGAAATAACTTGTTCAAAAATTCCCAAGCTGCACCCTGGTTGTTGTTTGGAGCGCCAAGAAACTGCTGCTTACTACTTCCACATTCCATTAAAGTTGTTCCAGTGCACACTGTGAATTATGAACATGTGTGTTCATGCAAGTTTAAGCAAGCTTCCTCCTGTTTCTGCCACTCCACATCCTGATCCATTACTGAAAACTATGTGGATTCCTCAAAACTGTGTCAAAAATAAACAGAAGTGGCATTATTTTTGTGAAATTGATCTAAATTTGTGTCAAACTGTCAAAATAAGCAAAAGCTGTGTTCTTCACATTTTGACTTAAATTTCATCATTACATAGCGTTTTCAGTGGAAATTCTCATTTTTTAACGCTCTGTGTTGATCACCGGAAAAAACCATTCATACTTATGTTTACAATCTGCAACCACGGTTACTAGAAATATTTTTAAAGCATGGCTGAGAATCTACGGATTTAAACAGAAATTCACAGATCATGCAAGAGTGAATTAAGAATCAACATGACATCTGTACTCAGGTTCAGGTTCTGGCATCACTCAGATCACTGTAGACATTAATATCTTTTTCCCATAGCTTCTGTCAGGGACTCCATAAGGAAGACATTTCTCAGAATGGATTTAAAGAGGGTTGATGAGTATTTTCTCACAGAAGCGTGCAGACAGTTTTAAGGCTCTTGTAGCATTTGAGACATACATTATGTGCACGCGCATATTTTGGAGATATATGCACTGGTGGAATGCTTGAGTCATTTGTGAAGTATGGGACTATTTTTCCCATGCATTTTTGTTCCTTTAATATAACAACACAAATGATTTAGTCACAGTTATTGCTATGGCCATATAAATTAAATACAATACCTCATTTTCTTTTTTTAATTCATTGTATATTCTGTAGTGAATCTTGGCTTCAGTGATAAATGGCAGCATTCTATTATTTATGAGCAGAAGTGAATTGGGTGTATAATTTCCATTTAGAGACTGGCTACCAATTAATATAGAAACCTGAGAATCCTGCATAAGGAAACAACCCATCCAAAGTTAAGCAGTGTTCGGGCCCATTGATATCAATAGGATGTTAAGCATGTGCTTACATCTTCCTCTCTTAAATCAATACACAAAGGTGCTTAATTTCAGCTTTATTGTACCCCAACATTTTGGAAGAAACCGACAAATAGTCAAGCTAGGCAAACTAGTAATGTAGCTCCAGGGGGCAGCACAGTAAGTATTGCAGGTGCCGAAACAGTAATATTGCTTCACTGTGCAGAATGGCTCTGATGACTGGAGGGGGCAGCTTACACAGTACACTGCAGCGTCTGCAATACTTACCATTCCGCCCCTTATAACTATCCTACTGAGCAAACTAAATACAAGAATTGGGCTGCAATCCTAACCTCACTTACTTGGGAGTAAGCCCCATTGACTACAATAGGACTTGCTTCTGAGTAGGCATGCATAGGCTTGGGCCCTAAATTATGTTTCGGGCCATGTTCATCAGATCGGGACCATTCTGGTGGTCTTGCATTCCCCTGCTCCTGGCCATCCATAAGAGCTGAGGCATGTTCTCCTATTTGCAAGTAAACATGTACATGTTGCTCAGTTTCATTTTCCACAGGGTTCAGTACATTTTTCTTGTCAGTCACTAGTGTACCTGAGGAGAGAAAAGTGTCCCCAGGCGGCATGCCTGGGGGGCCATAGCACCACCATCCACGCCCCCGTAGTGCACACTCAGAGTGGTGACATGCCACTCTGAGCAGCCACCCGCTTCTTTCGCTTTGAAAAAAAATTGAAAAAGTGGGCAGTGCACAATTGCTCCAAGCCTGCTGTAAATAGTTGTTGTGACAGCGTTATATCACCGAAGTTACTTCTGGGTTAGGGAGCAGCATTTGCACACCGGGCTCCCAGACAGCAAAAGAGACATGCACCTCTGCATGGAGTGGGACGTGCATTCATCAGGTCCAGATCATTCTGGTGGTGGTGCATTCCTCTCAGCCTTCCCTTCAAAGTGGATTGAGACATGTTATCCTACTCAAGAGTCAATGCGCACGTGCGACTCAGTTTCACTTTCCATAGGGTTCAATACATTTTTTTCATCAGCTATCAACTGGTCAGTTTCACAACTCACCAAACCCTGTATTGTAGATAGTGATCCGCAGTTTGGGAACGGCTTCTATAGGGTAAATAGGCTGCAATCTGAGACACAGCTAAGAAGAAGCATAGCTATTCCCCCACTCCAGCAGTGCTGGCCCTAGAGACTGCTATCACCAATGACGTTGCTGACTGTGCCCCTTTAACTTCATCCACTTATTGCAATCCTATACACTCTTTCATGGGAGTAAGCCCCTTTGAATACAGTGAGACTTACTTCTGAATAGACATGCATAGGTTTGTGATGCTAAATGTGCATCACAGTGACTATCAGCTAAATGACTAGTGGTTAATAGGCATTTTTTTACCAACAGAACCTATGAAACTGCATGATGTTATATTTGTCAAACAGGCATCCAAACAGAGATTGCAATGTACCTCTGTGCAGAGAGCATAAAGACTCACTGTGTCCTCCTCAGGGGGTTGTGTAATTTATAGACCCTTTCTCCTCATGCACACTGGCAGAGATTTCAGTACTCTTTATATAGTAAAAATCCAGTTTTCAACATCCCATTGCACTCTCTTAACACTCTTTCTCACTTTAATGTGACCAGAATCTAGGACAGGACTAAATAGACATGTTTGTTACAGTCTTTATTTGTTAATGATACTCCATAGTTTTGAACCAAAAGGAACCTCCAAGATGAGTTACACCTAACTAAAACATTATGTATGGAGTCATAGATGTTTATGTGTGTACAATTTTTTAAGGCAATATCTTATTAGAGAGTACAATAAGAATTCACAAAATCCAAAGGCTTGCTTGGTTATCACTGGGTCCTGCTGAGTCTTGTGGAACCGAGTTGCACTTGTGGAACAAAGTAAATTAACTACAATTTGGCACACTGCTGAAAAAAAGGAGAAACTTTATACACTGGGATCACTAGAGACAGAGGCACGTTTATTACCCAACCCAACTGTTTTCTGGTGTCAAGACCAGTGCAGTGTCCTAGTTAGCCATACTCAAATCAAATTCAAGTTCCTAAGTTCCTAAGCTTTAGTCTGAGAGAGTTAAAGCTGAAGTCTGAAGTTTACTAGCAAAGGTTATAAAGTTCACAAAGTTCACAGCAAAGGCTGTGGTCCAGACTTCTGCATACAACCAGTCCAATATCTGCCACTGCCTGCCACTCACAGGCACCAAAATGGTACCGTCTGTAGCTATAGGGTTCTTCGAAGCATGCAGTAGTTTATGAATTATAACCCAGACCTGGGGGTCCTGGTTCCAGAAACTTTAGTATGGTTTCCTTAGGTTTCTCCCATATAAGTGAATGGATGCCATTAATTTTTACTGGGGAAGAGGGAATAGTCACTAGACCAATGTTTCTCAAACTTCTTAGCACCGGGACCCACTTTTTAGAATGACAATCTAAAGTGGCACGGCCGGAAATGTCATTGTGACTCCAGAGCCTGCAGCTTTCTTGCGAATGCAGCCATAAGTTGGATTAATTCTCAGTCATTTTCCAATAGCAGAGTGAATCAGGAAAAAAAAAACCTATTTACAACATTGACACGAATAAAACCACACAGCACCACCACCCCCTTTCCAGTGTCTCATCTTTCCTTATTTTCAATATGGGTACTCCAAGTGCTTTGTTACCCACCTGAAATTGGCTCGTGAACCACTGATGGGTCCTGACACACAGTTTGGGAACTACTGCACTAGACACAAATTGTGGTAGTTAAACGTGTGATGTTGTATTCTTGGTCATTTGGTATAGCAAACCTCATCCACAAAGCACAACCTGTTGCTGTTATAGCATAAAGCAAACTTATGGCACCTTGAGTAAGGAAATTAGCTCTTCCTGCTCTCTGAGCAATTTTTGTTGCTTCTAGTGAAGAAAAATGAGCGTTTTACTCTAATAATTATGTGAAAAATCTTTATAAAGAACAATTTGCATGATAATTTATTCCCATTTGTGCTTTTAATAGTGCCTTGATTTATAAGTAGGGTTTTCTTTTTCTTTTTCCTTTTATACAGTTGTTTGAAATTACAGTGCCACTGTCTCATGGTCCCAAACCTGTGACAATCAGTTTTGCCAATCATACATCCTGTCGATGCATGTCCAAACTAGATGTCTACAGACAAGTTCATTCAATCATTAGACGCTCCTTGTCAGTGTCACAACCTCAGTAAGTATAAGACTCACACATTTCTTCTTGGATTATTAGAAAACCTCTAAAATTAGTTTAAATTGGTTGTGTCAGTTTTGACAGTTAACCAAAGTTATTGGTGCTATTAGAACATGATGGGTAGATACAGTATTCTTTCTTCCTAAGGAGAGCTGTGGATTCTACCCAATATCAACTAAAGCAGTGGTATTCAAACTTTTTAGACCGGGACCCTCTTCTTCGAATGGCTCTTGTGTTGGGACCCACCGGACGTTATGTCATTAACCTGGAAGTGATGTTGTGGCAGGAAGTGACATCATCAAGCAGGAAGTGCTGTCATTGTAACATACTAAAATGACACTCCTGACATGCAAATTGGCATTTTTGGACTGCAGCAATTGCACAACCATGAACCTGACAGAATGCAAGATTAAAACAAAATATGATATAAAAGTACAAGCATATGATGTAAAAGAAATAGAAAAAACCCTCCCTGGAAAATTCAAACTGTTAACACTCACAAAAGGAATATAACAAGAGTAAGGTCTGCAGTTTCTAAGATGCCTGCTCCCAGCTTTCCGCAACCCACCTGACATCAGGTCACAACCCACCAAGTGGGTCCCAACCCACAGTTTGAATAACACTGAACTAAAGCATCTGGTGAAGTTATACAAAACTTTAGAAAAATATGTATGAGAATTTCAGACCTCTGCAACTGCACCTCATAGTATATAGCACACATTCCTTTGGTGCAGCTGTATTGGCATTGGGGGATTTAGTTAGCATTGATCTCTGAGGCTGTGTGGCTGGGGCAGCCCTGCTCTTGAACAAGGATTTTCAGTCCAAGGAACTTTACATGCAGCACCTTTTT
Source organism: Lerista edwardsae (assembly GCA_029204185.1). Lineage (NCBI taxonomy): Eukaryota > Metazoa > Chordata > Lepidosauria > Squamata > Scincidae > Lerista > Lerista edwardsae. Next base: position 18,862,448 of record JAJKFI010000003.1, read on the forward strand.
GCACACATTTCTTAAGCAAATTAGGATATGCTCATGGAAGATCTTCTGTGCATTTACTTCTCCATATAGACTGAGGAAACTGCATTTAACATCATTTAGATAATCCATTTCAGTCAGAAACAACCAGTCCTTAGAAAAATATTCATTTTCTATAGGAACTGGATGTGAAATTTTCTGCTACAGTAAATGCTCCTGTTAAAATGAGTGCAATATGGAGGAGGTTTACCAAAATGAAAGAACAATGGTCAGCGAGTTCCACTGACTTTGCTTAGAAGACAGTTGAAATTCAGTTTACAGAATTCAATCAATAATGGCAATGTTTATCATTTATATTATTTATCATTTTCACAACCCAATCCTATGATTGGGCTGCATTGTGGAACACACCATAAAGTGCTTTACAACAGTGCTAACAGCAGGTCCGACAGCAGGAAGGACAGTGTCATCCCTCTAGCACCAGCAGTTGCAGGGATGCCCGCCAAACCATGTAGGTTCAAGCACAGAGGTGAGGGAAAGGTAGGGAGAGGATGGAATGGGGAGGAAATAGGGCAGGGGGTTGATCAGGCCTGGGAGGGGGTGGGATCAGCGGCGTTGGCATGCGCCTTATCCTAACCCCTTTCCTGGGCTTGATCTAACTGTATGGGTCAATTTGAACTTGCGCTAGTCATATTGCTGGCACAGGTCTGAGTTGATCCACTGTACCTGCTGGGCGTTAGCCAGGGGCAAGGGGTCAAATGTCCCCTTACTATGAGGAGATCATCAGCCATCAAAATTCCCCTGCTGTATACAGCAGGGCCTGCACCAACGCCACTGCATCACAATGCGGGAATTTAGTTAGATTTGGGCTGCTAGTCTTGTCCTTTCTGAGTTCTTCATTTTTAATCTTTAATAATTGTTTTGTTAACCTAGGCTGTTAAAATGTGGAACTAATTTTCCTTTGGAAAGTTTTTAGTAAAGCAGAGCATGGCATTTTCATTATGTAATACACTAAATCACTGCCTGCATAATGTTATGAATTCTGGCTTAGATTAAACTGGATCCCATAATCTTCCAAACTTTTATAGCAGCTTTGTCCAAACTTGGAAAGCACTATGGGCAACACAATGAATAGAGTGTGAATGAAATTAAAGATTTCTAAAGCTGCAGTTGTCTGCTGAAGGCCCATGCACAGAAGCATTTGTCTTGCATTTTCATCATAAATAGTATGTTTCATCCCTAGGTGTCATGTGGCAAACAGAACCTGCCCCAAAAATCATATCTGGAATAATCATATTTGCAGATGTCTGGCACAACATGACTTCAGTTTTTCTTCCCACCTTGAGGATACTGGTAAGGAAATATACTTTGAAAATTGTATGCACTTATTCAGTTTTATTTAAGCAAAAAAGAAAAAGTTAAACCCACATAAATTTCCTATGAACCCTTTAATCCTTCATAACTATTGATAAACAAAGCACCGTTTACTATTTATCTTCTCTATATTGATTTTAACATGGATAGTTCATTATTCTTTTGCTCAAAAATGTAAAATTAGCAGCTGTGTGTTCCATTTTTTGCAATGCTTAGAGTGGATTTTACCTTTCCCAATGCTTGCTGTGCTTATAGACGCTGCCGAAGGATACCATGATATCTGCGGACCTAATAAGGAGCTTGATGAAGAAACCTGTCAGTGTGTCTGCAAAGGGGGAGTGAGACCGTCCAGCTGTGGGCCCCACAAAGAATTAGATAGAACATCGTGCCAGTGTACATGTAAAAATAAACTGTTGCCTAGTTCTTGTGGACCCAACAAAGATTTTGATGAAGAAAAATGCCAATGTGCATGTAAAAGAACATGCCCGAAACATCAGCCACTAAATCCTGCAAAGTGTATCTGTGAATGTGTAGAATCGCCGAACAAATGCTTCTTGAAAGGAAAAAGATTTCATCACCAGACATGCAGGTAAGGAAAATAGTGAAACCATGTTTTACTTCCCCTGCTGTGGGTATGTCATTTTTTAAAACTTGTTGGCTGTTTTTGTAAAATCAATAAATTGTAATGAATATGTATTTTTTTCTTAAAACTGAAAATTTAGAGAAAAGGAAAACTTCTGATGCTGAATTCCTGTTTCTGTGTCCCCCAGAAGGCATTCCAAAGCATCAGGATAGCACCTTGCCCTGGAACATTGTTTTGAGGTCATATCAGCTCTTCCCAGTAGTTGTCCTACCATTAAGAAGGGGGCACAAATGCCCCAGGCTGGTGGAACAGGAGGAGGGCAGTGATGAGTGGGCTTGTCTTTTGGAGAGGCGAGCAGTGTTCGGCACACCCACCCTCCCTGGCCCCTGTACGGCTCCAAAATGGAGCCTGGCGTGGGCGGTGGGGGAGTGGCACAAGGCTCGGGGAGCCAGCAGAAGGAGTGGCGCTCCTTTTTTTCCCCGGGGTGACCCATTGGCTGGGCCTGCAATTGGTTCTTCCATTGAAGGGGTAGGAAGCCAGCTCCACTCTGCTGGACTATACTGGAGTTCTAGCAATAACCACTGTGCCTTTGATTTTAAAAATACAAGATAACAGCACCAGTAATGCTAATTAGGAAAAATTGGAACACAGAAGATTAAAAAAAAAAGGGAGAGGGATGTACCTTCTGACCCCTCAACTGATGCCAGTGCACCCAGTTGCTACACCCTCCCCCACTGATTTGTGTGATCAGCTTCCATGAAAAAGGGACCTTCTCTTTTTGTCCTCACAACAACCATATGATGTAGGTTAGGCAGAGAGACCGTTACTGGCCCAAAGGAAGCTGCATGGCTGAGCAGGGGTTTAAATCTGGCTCTTCCAGGTCTAACACCAACACCAGAAACACTACACCATCCTGGCTCTCAAGCCATTTGCCTGGTCCACTTGTGAATACCCTAGATATTCCTGCCTTCATGCATGCTACCCTCTTCCTTGAACAAAGCAAGGTAAGCCAACTAGGATGACCGTTAGCAACCACAGTCCCTTCTGAACAACCCAACTTATTCAAAGTCCAATCCTATCCAACTTTCCAGGGCTGATGCGGCCATGCTCACATGGCGTGCACTGCATCCTGCAGGGACATGGGAAGTCAAGGCCTCCCCATTGTAAGTGAGCATTTGTTCCCTTCCTTTGGGGCTGCAATGTGGCAGCATCAGCACTGGAAAGTTGGATAGGATTGGGCCCTTAGACATTGCTACTCAGCCTCCAGTTTGTCAGCTGATCAAGCTCAACAGGGAATGAAGCACCAGATCCTGGGAAGCCTCTGCTCTTCCCACTACTAATGTAGTGACCAGGTCAGGCAACCAGGTAGCAGAAGACCAATGTAATGCCATCAAACTCACTTCTGCTGTCTGCTCCAGACTTCTCCAGAGCAAGAGAATAGTGGAAATGGTGGGAAGGCATAGAGTAGCCATTAGCATCACCTATACAATGATGCACCAGATGATATAAGGTCCGGATATCTTGCCAGATTTCCTAGCAAGATGTTGGTTATGTGTGGGCCAGCAGCATTTCCTCTAAGGGGTCTGTGCTGGTGCATCGACCCCTTCAGCAGCTGTGGTGTCCTGACATATTGCAATGCTGCTTCCAGACATTCAGCAATTACGTAATCGCATCATCACTGAATTTCGGGGTTGCCCAGCTCCAAACTGCATAGAGTTAGGCTGGGAGGTGTGTGGCCGCACCTTGGATGCTAGCTTATTTAGTGTTGACAAAGCTGAAGAAAAGATGGTTGGGACAAGGCACAAGCACAGTGTTTGTTTCAGAGGAGTAAAGGAGAATCCAGGTGAGGCAGCAGAGGCTCCTGGATACTAAGGCCCCAAGGGGGGACCTGCTATGCTAATTGGCAGATTTCACCTATAATTATAAGCACGACCTTATCAGTCTTTTAGGCAGCGGATTATGGTCCAGTATCGAAAAGCTAAGGGCTCCCAACAATTACACATACTAACTAAGCTAACCATGATACTCTTGTTGGTTAAATGCTATTCCCAGAAACCCTAGTAGCAGAAGACTTCCAAAACACGGTTTTCTGGTCCAAATAATCTCCTGGACCTTGGAGAATGCTAGTATAGTAGCGACTAATTATCAGCTGATTCGGTACCTGTGGATTTGTTTCACCCCAGGTTCCAAACCCCTGTGTTGGGCCCTGCCCCCAACCCTCTAAACTCTACCAGAGCTGTGCTCTGGTCAAGTCCAGAGGGCTTTCTGAGGCCTGCCAAAGCCACACATCCGCCCACAGCCCTGGTGGGTTTCAGAATGGCCTTTTAGGCAAAAAATAAAATAAACACCACCCACCTACTTCTGGTTTGCAGTGAAAACTTGAAGTGTCTTTTTAATGCCTCAGGGCTTTCCCAGGCATTGAAAACATTTCCAATTTTTGCCAAAACCTAGAAGTAGCTTTTTTTGGCCTAAACGACCATTCTAAAGCCTGCCAAGCCTGCAGGTAGATACATGCAGCCTCAGTGGGCCTCAGAAAGCCTCCAGACCTGACAAAGCACAGCTCTGGCAGGGTTTGGCAGGTGGGGTGTGTGGCAAAAACCTTGAGTTTGATTACCTGTGGGAACAGAACCCCCAAGGATAAAAAGGCCCAACTGTATTTCTCTTGATTCTTCCAGAAGCTACTTGTTCTTGATCACACAAGGAACTGATTACGAGGCTTTCTGGTCTGGACCATTTCCTCTGTGGAAATGGTCTTAGGTTTGCATCTTAGTTTTGTTAGCTCTAATCTTGCAATCACCAGTTGGACTCTGACCTTTGTTTTCAGCATCAGCCTCTTGGCCCCTATACTACTAGATACTTCTTGTTGCTGCTGCAAAAGGACTGTGACTACAATTTCTCTCGTTTGCTAGATCATGCTTTAGAACTGATCAAAGGTTCTATCTGATGTTTATCAAAATGAAACAGTGAGCAAATTGTTTTCCTAGGCTTGACATAAAAATATGCCTCTTTTCATGCATAATGGCCTATGATCTCCTCACTAGGCATATGTACATAGATTGCTAGAGTAATCTTTGTCTGGAAATATAATACCAGTTCCTAAAGGTGAGCAGAGCTAACAATATAACCTTACTGATCTTTCAAGAAATTCTCCTTTTTTGCAGCACCAAAGCACCTCTGCTTCCCATCATCATTGGTTTAAGATAATATCTCTAAACATTCAAATGGTAATAACTTTTGAAGAAGGTCATCTGATTTTAATTTAAACTCTCATTAATTTATTTTGTACACTTCAGCCAATATATTGTGCCAAACGTCCTAGAAATCCACAGAGAGATGATCATGAAGTGGTATGATGGTAGACCATGTTTTTTGGATTAAACAGTCTAGTTGCATTCTGAGGCTCTTTCTTTCACGTTATGTGATATAATTGTGGTTGGAAAGCCTTCGTGCTTGCCTGAATAATGATGATATATAGGCATGGCTTGTGTTAGCACTTGGATTAATTCTGTTGTGGTTGTATGATTTGTATTTCAGGCAGGACACTCTGCACACTCAAATTTTTTTGTGTGTCCTTGAAATATCTTTTATGCATATTATTTCTATCTTGGACCCCATGGTCTGCCTCAGTTGTTGGCTTGCCTGCAACATAGATTTGCCAACTATTTTGAAGTGAATCACCTTAAGTAGAATACAAAAATTTGAGACACATCTTTGCTATCATTTCTCCTTCTGTCTTAACAAGCTAGGCACCCTTAAAATCTAAAAGGGAGAAGAACTGAGCCATATATACACTAATTATAGCTTTCCCTTTTTAATACAGTCCAGCACTATTGCTACTGTATATGTGTGTTGCATTCTATCCCAGTGAGATTGGTATTTAGGCTAGATAAGAGAACCACAAAACTAGCTTTTATAATATTCTTCCTATACTACAGGAGGGAGCCCTATGGAGGCTGTATGCCTGCCTCTGGCCAAGACAGGCATCTGTGATAAACTCATAATTGTAGGCAGAGGGAAGAATAGGTGGTGGTGATGCATTTAGCAGGAGCATAATAAAAGGAAGGAAAGAAGACATGACACTGATGAGGAGAGTGTAGAATAGAGCACTGAGTAGATGTAACCCACGATCCAGCCCCCATGGTCTTATCCCAGTTCTCATTTTTCTCTCTGTTCCACTGTTTGCTGCACACTTCTGTCCTCTCGTGTGCGACTGCAGGTGCCACAATAGGCCTGAAGAATTGTGGAACACAACAGCCAAGGGAACATGTAACATGTTTTAAGATGCTTGAAGGGTGCTGAGCCCAAAAATCTCAGCCATCCCCATCTCTGTCAAACAATACATTGTAGAGGAAGGCAGTGTAAAATCTGAAGGCTATATTTAGCCCACCAACATTCTTCTCATAGAACCCAGTCTGAGACCAACTTTCCATATGGTATCAGTGCAGGGCTGGGCAGGCCAAGGGCAGACCAAATAAAACGAAAAGAATTGTGCTGGAGACCCTATCACAGACAATGGGCAAAATAAATTCACAAAGCTTTCTGTTTTAGACTGAATGGAAAATTCTGCCTTCTAGGTCTATTAAAATGAATAAAATCCTAAAATTTAACTAGGCAGGAGTCAGGGAAGTCACTGTTCATACTTCTTCCGGAAAGCTTTCCTTGTTCTCTGAGAACTATTTTGAGGGCTGGCATGCTGTGGTGCAATGCACAGACCATTAGGTTTGAAAAGAAGTCTTAACAGCCCAATCCTAACCCCGTGCTCGAATAGGCAGGCTGTCTGGCCTGCCTCCTATCCGGCACAGAGTTGGGTTTGCATGCGGCACAACTTGGAGTATGTGGAATACATTCTCCTTACCCTGATTAAGGCCCCAGCAGTCCCAATACTGCAGTACTCGGAGCTGCACCAACAAAATCACTGGCACACTGCCTGCGTAAGGCTCTCCGGGGCTAGGAATGGGGGCTTGGGTCCAGCCTAAATGATGGAGGCCGGTCCCTCCCCACTCCCTGGGCTGGCCCACCCAAGATTTGCCATCTTTCTTCAAGCTCTTGAAAAGGGTAGGGGCTTTCACTAGAATAAAACATGCACCTGCTGTAAATCATGCACGTGCACAAGCTGTATGGTGAGCACATTTGCGAACTTCTCACAACTACATATAAACAGAGTCACTCCACTCTGAAGAGTGGAGAAACACAAAGAAATGTGAAGTGATAGAAATGTTCTGTAGGGGAACTTCAGTGTGATGGTTAATGAAGTATGTCATCACATGTTGGTATGTGTTAACGTTAAATATGCATGTAGGAACTAGCCCAATTAAAAAGCACAACCAAAACTGAACATTATTATAAAAATGATTATGGTGATTAATAATTAGCTTACCTGAAGCTTAAAAAAAAGGTAATACATCTGAACTGTGAAGAATATGCCAGTTTGTTGACACACTACTACCTTGGACCTGGGGAGAAATGTCATAAGAATGCGCAGGATAAACACCTACAGCTGGACAATTAATCCATCATGGATTATTTTTCTTCTTAGCCTAGTTTTTAATTTTCATGTCAAGATGATGTCTATGCCAACTAGTTTTGTTGTAAAGATCTAACGAACATGATGTAACTTGAGTTTCAGAACTGCATACAGCATACAAATGAGCTGAACCAGTGTGACAAATTATACAGAAGACTTTGCACAAGACGTGGCAGGCTGGCCCATAATTATTATAGCTTCTGTGTCTTTTCGACTTCCTCATAGCTGTATTAATTTGTTGAATGAATAGGCTATAATTTAATTATAATCCTGTTACAAACCCAGAATGCCAATTTTGTTCGTGCAGAATGCAATCTTTCAAACTCTATTTCGCCATATGAAACACACATACATGTGACTCTGCCATCATTGACAGCCTTTAAGGATTGGCTACCACTATTTGTTGCTTCACCATATGTTCACACAAACAACTATCTCTGTGTACGTTCTTAATGCTCTGTTAAGTTCTCACTCAGAGAAGAGCCTATAGAAAAGCCTGAATTCCTACATTGTTTATTCATATGAACATTATTGTAGTATTGTTCTTCACTCCACTTCCTTGGGTGTGTCTACCATATAGATAAGGGACGTGGTGGTGCAGCAGGTTAAACCGCTGCTGCTGGGCTTTTCAACTGGAAGGTTGGGAGTTCAAGACTGCGTGACAGAGTGAGCTCCCGTCGCTTGTCCCAGCTCCTGCCAACCTAGCAGTTTGAAAGCACCTAATTGCAAGTAGATAAATACGGACCACTTCGGTGGGAAGGTAACGGCGTTCTGTGCACTACGGCGTATAGTCATGCCGGCAACATGATCACAGAAGCGTGTCCTCGGACAAAACGCCAGCTCTACAGGCTTTGAAACGGAGATGAGCACCGCCCCCTACAGTCGGTCATGACTAGACCATTCGATTGTGGGGAAACCTTTACCTTTACCATATAGATAGACATATAGCAGTTCCCAAACATACCATGGTCCAGCAATCCTGGGCACTGCCATCTTGAATCACAGAAGATCCAAGATGGCAGCATCTAGAAGAATCAGGAAGGAGAGGCTGCCGAGGACATCCCGTGGCGTTCCTGTGAGTTTGCAACTACAGGCGCCACAACTTACAGTTTGGGAACTACTGATATAGACTATAGCTTGTCAACTATAGGATGTGGAAGCAGCTTTCCACGCAGATTTCTCTTTGGCAGGATCAGGGTAGGGAAGTGGATGAGGGGGAATGAAAACGGGAAATAATTTCTTCTTTCTGTGCTATGCCTCCCTCCCACCACAACTTCCACAATTTCTTTTGTGGGACCACCCTTGAAACACTTTATTTGTAAACTGAAATATGTGGAGAACTTCACAGGAGGGATGTCAATAGAGCATTGTGATATCTCTGTGTTTTATAAAAACAGAGAGACAAATTTGAAAACAAATTTCACACATAACTGTGTTGAAACTTGAAACGTATACTTTTGCTCTTGACTCACTGCCAGTGTTTGAAAAAGTCAAAGACTAGCACTTTATCTACATTACATACCAGATGCTATTTGGCATTGTCAGCATGAGGTTATATTGGGTCAACCTGTTCTAAAAACAACTCGGAGAAATTATCATGCTATGACATACTTGTTTATAGCTTTTGTTCGGCAGTCCTTATGGAAACAAACTAACCACTGATGCAAAATATTTATCTTGTAAGCATGAAGTGTTGGCTAGTGGAAAACTAGACTAGTGTCCTGATTTAAGTTTTACAAATTATGTCTTTTTCATTGCCTTTTTAAGTTATCATACAAATTGCACACCTGTTCAGCTCTGAACATGTGCATGGGTTCTGATGAGGTCATAGGAACTCTGCACAAGGAAAAAGTGTGCTTTGTCAGTAGAGGCTCTGGTCCATATTATAGAATTTGGCTTAAGAAAAAGGAAAATAACTATGATCTGTAGGATAGCTCCATAAGCTGTAGGATATAAACCCTGCAAGTAGAAGTGAAATAACGTAAAAAGATGTGTAACAGTATATTGTTAGCCTATAAAATGCGAGAGGTTTGTAATATCTTAAGTTCACAGACATGCTGCAGAATTGAGCATCCACAAGACTGTGCCTGCATTTGCTTTGCCATATAAGAAGAGCCTTGCTGGATCAGATCACAAGCCAATCCACACAAATCCATCATTCGGTTTACCATGATGGACAAAATGCCTCTTGAATCTTCCTGCACCCCACTTCCTGCACTCTTCTCATCACCCGCGTTCTTCTCCATCCTTCCTTTTTCAATTTCTCCATTTCCCTTCCTCTTTTGTTCCCCCATCTGCCTTTCTCTGTTGCCGTCTAGCTTCCTCTTCCTGCTTCCTTCTGCTGCCGCACCCTTCGAGGGCTGGTGCCGGCTTGCCATCCATTTCAGCTGATGAGCAGCTGGGAAGCTGTCACTCAGCCCCGGGCTAGAGGCATATGGCAATGACATCATCACTGGGTGCCTCTAAGGCAGATCCCAGTGAGACTTGGCACACAAAGCTTGGGAGGCACTGTGGGGGGCCTGTGGCCCACCACAAAGTATAAAGGAACAGAGAGAGCTCAACCATAGTTATGAAGCAGTGCACAAGGGCATGCAATAAAATGCAACAGTAATTTGCATGCAGTCAAGCATACAGGAGAGGGTGAGAGATGGGTGCAGCCTTGTCCCACCCCCACTCCAGATCATAATCAATTTTCCCACAGGGAAGGAATCTCATGTCCGTGTGCTGACCCTACCTCGAGCTTAGAAGCGTGAGATCGGCATTCTTTCCTACCATTCTGAAACCCTCTCTGAAACCATTATGCTACACATCAGCTTTTCCAGGTGCATTCTGCACATTATGTCATACTACCACAATGTGGAAACCAATTTCTTACATACATTTCGTAGCGTTTCCAATACCTGTTTTTCCTGTCTTCTTCCAGTTGCTACAGACCACCATGTACAGTGCGAACAAAACGTTGTGAGACTGGATTTTATTACAGTGAAGAAGTGTGCCGCTGCGTACCAACATATTGGAAAAGACCACTTATCAATTAGTAAAGAATATATCTTCTGACAAATTGGTGTACATTTTTTCCTGGTTTTTTTTTTTTTAAAGACTGCTGACTTTTGGATTTACTGTGCACCAGAGACATTATGGGACTACCAGAGACAGACTCATTCATGCTCTGACAAATGCGGAAAATGATTTTTAAAAAAACTGGGACTCTCTTCATATAAAGAACTTACTAAGGACTTGATTTTTGCCAATGACCAAACAGCCTAGGTCTTCTTCCTTGTGATTTTTTTTTAAAGATAATGACTATATAATTTATTTCCATTAAACTATTGTTCTGCATTCCTGTTTATAGCAGTAACAATTGTTAAATCTCACTGTGATCAATATTTTTATATCATGCAAAGTATGTTTAAAATAAAATGAAATTGTATTATATGCTGCTGAGAATGTTCGGTCTATTATCTCGCTACCCAGTCTGTACAGCTGTAATACAACAAAATTAATGGTGATTTTGAATTTTTTTTTTAATCCTGCACTAGAATTGCTACCCTGTAAAAATAAGATATTGGATGAAAGGAAGAATACTTGAGATAACTGGCATCCTGGTATGGGGCTGATCAATGGGTGCAAATGTCCCAAGGTGCCATGCTTGGAGCAGTGCTGCACTGCACCACCGTTCACCCACCATGGCACCCACCCACCTGCGCCCACACGGCACACACTCAAGTGCCACTTTTTTTTTCAAGGCAAAAGAAGCCAGCGTGAAATTAGCGTAATTACTTCCGGTCAGGCAGGGGAGGCCGAAGGGCCAGGAATACTAGTGCCTAATATGCAACATTTCTTTGTATAAAAAGCAAATAATTTTTTGATACAAAAATTTCTTTGTATAAAAAGAGATCCCACCCAAAGAGGGCCGAACATAAAAGTTAAAAGCTTACCATGATGAGGGAATGGGTGAATGTCCTCCCTAACCACAGTTTTCTTATAAGAAAAAAAAAGGGGTGGAATAAACTCTTCCCCTCACAGCCCAATCCTAACCTGCACTGGAATAGCCAAGCCGGCACAGCTAGGCTGCATCCTAAGCATGTTAGGAGGCAGAAGCAGCTCAGTACGGGGCAAGGGGATGTTTTCCCCTTGCCCCAGGGTAAGCCCCAGCCAGCCCTATGGGGCTGCTCAGATCTGCACAAGCAAAACAGCAGGTGCAAGTCTACATCACCAGGAGCAGCCCAAATTGGGGGGGGGGGGTTGGATATGGCCCAACAGCCATGTCCCATCTCTGCCAAGCCCATAAAGTGCATTTGGACCAACTTGGACCAATAAAGTGTGCCAACCTCCCCAACTCCAAAAGTGGGGCAAATTAGATTTACAGTGAATTTGCATCACTCCTGAGCCAGGACAAGGATTGTGTCCTTAGTTTGGTTGTTATCCATGATTATCTGCCATTATCCTCTCATCACCATCACTTGCTATTGCAAGTTTTGGTCGAACTGCACCCTGGGCTTATCCAATGCTCTCAGTGAATTTTATATTGCATAATAAAGCATAAGCATATATTGCATAAAGCATAAGCATAAGAAACTGCACAACTCAACACTCAATTATGCATGCAAAACATTTTCCAAAATGTGTGTTCATTTACAACAAAGTTAACATCATCCCAAGCAAGTAATGTGATCTGGTGTGTGTGTTCTTTCTTTTTTCAGTTGCAGCCTAGGGATCCTGTGGAACTGCAGCTAAGGAGAAGGGCTGGCGGGAGGGGGCTTTTGGACTTCGACCTTGCTGCACTTTTCTTCCCAATCATATCCCTCAGTATGAAAAAAGCTTCAATTGAAAATGGAAGACATGATCAAAAGCAGGGGAACACAACAAAGCTCTAAAGTCTTCTTATATCCCATGCCTGCTATGGCTTTGCTGTTTTGCATCCCCTGCAGAATTCCATTAAAAAACAAAAACCTTAGTGGGCCATGTTATGTGTTTAGGGTAATGTGTAACTTGGATCGCAAGTATAATAGCTCTGATCCCACAAAGGATTAATTTTACTGAAGAGGACCATTCTACATATGCAAAAAGATACGTATTTGGAGCTATCTCTTCTGGTAGTCAATGAGGAAGCCCATACTTACAGGGACATTGTGTGCACACTTCAGTGTAAAGTGGCTTCTGAGTCAAAGTGAATTGTTTGTACTTGTATCCTAGGTGTACTCTAGTACCACAGCTATGTTGATATAGTTACTGATAAAAGGAGACCACCTTGAAATCTAAATGGCAAGTTTAGATTACTTTATCGCAGAGATGCTTAACAAGAGACTCTCCCTTTGAATTTTTCCCTAGATTTGCGAGTTCTTCATTTCCTATTTCTGTCCACCAGCGCCGCCATGTCAGTTCATTAAGTTAACTGTTATTTTAGACTTTGTAAATATTGTTGTGCATATACAGTTTATCCTTCCTGTATTCTTTTTCCCTGTACGCCCATTGCATGAGCAAATATGTGCATTTGAAATCTTGGGCACAGTCTTTTCTTGAGGATACATTTGTGGCATGGACAAAGCACCGCTTCCATTTTTGATTTGTAGTGCGAGGTTTTTTTTTTTAAAAAAAATGTGAGCGTGTCCAGGATTTTAATATTTTGAAACCAAGTGATACCATAAAACTTATAGCCTTTTGACACAGGAACTACTTCTGCTATAACGAGTACATGAAAGAGCAGCAGAGATAATCCACAAACTCCAATTATAGTCAGCATGGTTCCTGTGATTATGAACCCTGATTCAGCCGTAGTTCCTAGATTTTTTTTTCTTTTTGGGGTATTCAGAATTGTTTTTTTCTTTGAAATTGGCACTGACTGTTGTTGTGGTTAGAGATGCAAATCTGAATCTCCACTCCATCGTGCCCATGCTTTCAATGCAGATACGCACTCATGCAAGCCATCAGTCAAACTGTGCTATTTCAAAAAACACAGTTGCTTGTGCACGTGGAGTTCTTGGAGGCAATAAATTAAAACAACAAACTGAGGCAAAATGTGCATGCACCAATTCCAAAAGTAATTAGAAATTCTCCATATACAATTGGAAGACAGATGGAATGGAATATGGAACAGAGTCAAGCCATGGAAGAACAACAAAACAGAACTGAGGAACTCCACCCATCAACATTACACTATGGAAAAATGTATATGCCAAACATGTATCTTTGCTTTGTTCTTAGACTGACCTTTAGGAATTCAGAACATATCGCCAAAACAGTTTTATCTCACAACTGAAATTTCATATGCCTGAGGCTTGTAAAATGTGATTTCACTGGAAGCAGGAAAAGCCTTTCAACACCCTCGTTGGGAGTGTTCCTCATTTATCACTCGTATGATCTTGAAAAGGTAAGCGTCTCAAGTGTCTCAATTTTTTTCAGTTTTATCCTCAGCAAGAAAGTAATACAGAAAACTTTTAAAGGCAAATTAAAATTGTCAGTCATACATAAACTCCTATTATATATGAATAGGACAGACTTGAAATAGCCAGATTTCTTTTTAGAAGTAGAGAACGGAAGTCGCATATTTACATTGCTACAGGCGTGCAAATAAGCATTCATTAATTGCTTGAGGCAAATGGAAATTTTCCCCAGGTACATGCCTTCTCACCTTATTTGCACCCAATTACATATTATTGCCACTCAGTCAACCAGATCGCATATGCTTTACAGAGATAGTACTTTGAAAGAAAAACCAACAGCCCAATACTACTTAACTCCCCAAGCAGCAATGGCAGCGCAGCCTTCATTGTTTCACGTGGGAGAGTTTGGGCTGCTGGATGTCCCTTCAGGGTTAGGGGACATGTCTTCTTGCCCAGGGGTAAGCTCCAGCAGCCGCTTTGAGTCAGCTCAGATCTGTGCCAACTCTATAGCTGTCCCAAGTCCCAAATTGATCTTTGCAGACTCATAAAGCCCAGGAAGGGGGGTTGGATGCGGTGTGCGCCACCACTGCCAAACCTACCTCTCTCCCAAGCCCAATCTGCCTCCCCCCTATCCTGTTCCACCCCTGCACCGTTCCACCCCCTGTGCCAGGCTTACATGCTCCGAGGTCTGCCGGTGTGCACAGGAAGGCTCCAGCCAGCCTGCTGGCAGCTTGCACTGCACCCAGCATTTTACAATATGTTTTTAGCAGCTAGCACCGACGGAATGCACATTTTGCTTGTGCAACAGCCTGATAGGATCAGGCTACAAATCTGTCCTTCCCTATTATGAAACTGAAACAAAAAAATTACCATCTAGGAATACGATGTGCAAGTCTGCTAGAGCAGGTTTTTTTTTTCCTTTCTGCAGAGACAATCTGCCTACTTGCTTTATTAAAAAGTAGATGGTACCTTTTTTAAAGGCTGAGTGCTAGCTTCTTCACTTTTGAAAATGTGGATTTGAGCCATCAGAAATTTTAAAAGCACTGATTACAAAAAGATCTTGAGGCTGAGAAATGCAGACTTCATCTTGTAATTAAACATTTGCCATCACCAGGACAATCAACACCCATCAGAATCAGTTACTGGAAGGTACAAAAAAAAAATCCATTGAAAATATAGTTGGATAGAATTTTCACCCATGGGAAACTGACATTTACACAATGCTTCAACATCCTATCCCCCTCTACACATAGATTCATGCAGAATTGATTTTATACTAGTTTTGTTCACTTTGGTACTGCTGGTTTGCTTTCACTATATATTTTACTGTAGTTTTAGTGTATATTTTAATTGTTTTTCTTTTGCAAACAGCTTTGCTATTTTCCAACTGAAAGTAGAATATAGATATAGAAAATAAATCAATAATACAGATCTGGGAATTGGCTGTAACTGACAAGTCTCTGCTGGTTGTCTTCTGATAACTTTGTATTTGGAAGGTGCATCTTGCTTTTATTTTCCTTTTTCCTCCAATTTGCCTTGAAGTTGAGCCTGGGTAATTGATATGAACTGTAGAATACTGATTGATTTCTAATTATGCCACTGATTATTACAAAGTAATAGGATTTAGGAATCCTTTGGATTTTTTATGAGAGCCACAGTGCCTTTAAACAACCATTTTGTTTGGTAGTAGCAAATGCTTTCCTAATGAATAAAATGAAAGTTGATGTTGGTTAGAATTAGCATCACCTATAAATGTTCACCAGATTTGCAAAAAAGGAAGTGATAAGTGAAGGTACAAAAAATTGACTTATGAAGCTCAAAATATAGGCAAAGCACTTACACATCGTGGTCATGTGGCCCAGCATCTCTTTAAATGTTTTAACCGGAGTCCTTTTACCTTTGCCTTTTAGGCAAAGTTCCAGGCTTCATGAAACCCTGCACAGGATTGTTGGTCTAGGGGTATGATTCTAGCTTCGGGTGCGAGAGGTCCCTGGTTCCAATACCAGATGAGCCACACACTTCTAGAGCCTGGATGGTGTAGTGGTTTGAGAGGTGGACTTAGGGCTAGAAGATCCATGTTTAAACTCCCGCTCAGCCATGAAGTGTTCTGGTTGACCTTAGGCCAGTCTCTATCTCACAGCCTCTCCTGCCTCGCAGGGTTATTGTGAGGACAAAAGGAGGGAAGGAGTTATGTACACTGCCCTGAGCTCCTTGGAGGGAGAGAGGTATAGAAATGTGAAAAATAAATAACATGATTTGCCCATGCCATGAATTGCACATAAATTGGCTCTCATTTTTAAATTGATATGGAAAAGACCTCTTGGTGTGGTTAGCTGCAGAAAGGCTAATTTGTTTTATCTCAAAATTGTGCTGCTGCTGTTTTCAATTAATTAAATAACATTAATTATGCTGTTTATGTGTTTAAACAGAAAGCTGCTCTGAAAGCCTGTGGGCTGAAGAATGAGATATAAATATTTGTAATGAATAAACAAAATTATAAATAACAGACTGACGCAGCCAAGCTTTATATACACCCTACTACTCAAAGCTGAAGTTATTTTTCTTTTATACTGTCAGTATGTTAGTAATTCAATATTTTACACAAAATATTAAATATACGGTTGATACATATACTGTGTTTAAATGGGGTGGGGTGTTTACAGTTGGGGGACACATTAAAATGTCCAAGGGCCCATCCTGTGCCTGGGCATCATCACTCGCACACTCCCTGCCCAGGCACCAGCCATCGTGAAAGTGCCATAAAGCACTTTGCAAAGGCCCAGCAGTAGTTGCCATGGCACTGAGGCCAGTGCAGGTAGCCTCTGGCAGCAGAGGGAGAGGGCACCGGATGGAATAAGCTAAGCACCTGGCGGCAGAGCAGAATGGCAGCGGCAGGAGGCGTAGCTGGGTGGAGGAGGGCGGCCCAGGGGTTGTTCAGGCCCAGGAAGGGGCAAGAGTGCAAGCCTTGGCTGCCATTGCATCTTTTCCTTCCTGTACCTAAAAGTCCTATATGGGCTACTTGAATCTGTGCCAGCTATTGAGGCTGCTAGGCCTACCTGGCTCTGTCACAATTCCTTATATTACCTCAAAGAGACCTCCAGTTGCCTCCTTGCCCCCCCCCCCAGGATACAGCTGAGGTTGTTTCACACTGTATTGCAGCGCCAGGACAGAATTGGGCTGCCCAACACAAGAATATACAGTATTTGCAAGTCATTCCCAGTCTTAAAAAAAAAAAACCATAATACATAAAATATGTTATCTATTTAAAAGTACATATACCCTGCCTTTTTATTTAGTCTCTGAAATGCCCGAGGCAGCCCACAACATGGAGAACCTTCTTCAGATGTTATACCAGAAGCGTGTAAACTGAAGAGCCATTTGCACCTTGGATGGTCCTTGAAACATCCAAAACTAAATCTATTTCTCCCCATTCAGGGCAGAACAGTTTTGGCTCAAAAACCTGATACTTTTGTAATTGCTTTTTGGCTGTGAAAATCACGAACTATGAGATATTGGAACACACCCTATTGCCTGTCTGAAAAAAAGAAGCAATTGGCCAGCAACTGCAGCTTTGGAATCTGATGTCAAATCTACCTGTTCCAATTCTACCTGCAGTGCAAGAGAGGGAAGGAAGAGGTAAAATACTATGGACAGCCTTCGAATCAGTCCTGAGTCCAGAAATGGAAGCAGGGGTACAGATGGATAGTGCAATCTGTTTAATGCTGTGGTTCCCAACCTGAGGATCAGGACCCCCAAGGGGGTCACAAACTGATCTTCAGGAGGTCAGGAAGAGCTTGGGGCAGCCATCTTAAAAAACTGGGCACCACCATCTTGGAAGCTTCATTTTGTCTAGGGAAGAGGCTTCCCCATTCAATTGCCACTTTCTCAAGGCTTGTGGCTGCAAGGGAAATTAGCGTTGCTATGGGCTCATCTTGGTGTGTGCATATGCATGTGATGAAGTCTCTCCCAGGTCTCTTTCTGAGTAGGCATATCACATCTTCCATGTGCATGCCTAGATGAGTCTCAGCACACTGGGAAAAGGAATGTAAATACTCTGAAGACTTATGTAAAATTTGGCTTTACCACCTTGATCAGCAATGGCATAGAGAATCCACAATGTGTTCCGTTCAATATTGTTCTCAGTGCTGAATCAATCACTGAACTCAAAACTCAAATGTCACTTAGAGACAAAGCATTCAGAACATTCTAAAAAGGATGTGGAATTCTTTCAACTTTTAAAAAAGTGTGATTTATTAAAAACAATCACTTCACTTCCTGTTGAATGACACCCCTTCTGGCCCTAAGTCTTAAGGGGGTCCCAACAGGTTGCTGTACCTAAAAAAGTTGCAAAAAAGGTTGTGAACCACTAGTTTAAAGCAATTTGAATTTGCAGAAATAACATGCACAAACATTATGCCAAGTTCTGGTCAATCAACCCAATGCTTTTTTGGTCACCAAAGAGAACACTGGGAGCAAGCACGCTTCATATTTAGCAATTGGATAGTTTTTGTACATAGTTTCTGCAATCCCTGCAAGCACTGAGGACTTGATTCCCCCCCCCACTTTTTAAATGAAAGCAAGAAATTCCAGGGATGATCCTAGAAGATCCTAGGTGGGAACAATGCTTCTGTCCCCCGTGCCCTACCCCTGTGGCTAAAGCCCTGCATTCAATAATTCATTTCTATATTGTCAAATATGATTGTGCAAATGTACATGTGCACCTGTATACACACTTATACGTGTACTGGCACATCTACATGCAGTGAAATGAATATCTGTTAGTATCACAGGTAACTATGTATAAGATACATGCAATTTCGCACACAAATGCCTACTGTGTAGGAGCTGCGCAGTTCATTCTTATGCAAGAACATTAAACTGACTAATATTAAGAAAACCTTTAATAGGAAAACATTTTGAGATATCTGATTTGTTTACATGATTAGTTATCCTGGGATAGCAGCCATCAATTTCTGTTTGTTTACACATCTACGGACAAAATTAGAGGCTGAAGATAGGAAAAGAATCCCTGATAAAATCAGGGGCTCTCGACTCATCTAATTTTCATCGCCAGAAAAGACTTTGTGTAAACATTAGCAGAGTTATTTCTGGTAGGCAAAGCAGGATGGAACGTAGAGTTCCTGCAAACAGAAGTGACCTGTGAAGACAGTGAGCGTTGGATGTGGAGCTGAAATGCCCTTAAGATCTTGCCTCCTCGGTGGTGGATCTGTCATTCAGCGATGCATCTCCAGACCAATTCATAAAAACAAATGGTACTTGTTTTCTCCACTCTGTACCCTGGTATACAGCCAAATCGATGAAACCCTAGCATAACCTGGTTATTAACACAGGAACATTGTAGTGCAGTAATTTCCATAAGAGCAGTGGAAAAAGGCAGCCTCATCAAACAAATGGGTACACTTGTCCCCGTGAAAGAGATGTCTCCCTGTTCACTTGCTTCGAATCCTATGTTAAAACCCACCTTTTCCATGAAGGCCTTGTTGCCCCTCCCATAACACTCACAGATGCTTCCCCCATTTACCTCTGCCTCCACCTCCTTCCCTCCCTCATGTCAACCAGTCATCAGTGGTCTTCAAAAAAATTTTGTACTACAACCCCAATAAAGTACGAGACTGGGGACCCATTGTTGGTCTCTGAGGAAGTAAGATGGGGCATTCGTACCACATGGGTATGCCCTTCCCCAATGAAGAAAAAGAGTCGAACTTCTAGATGTCGCCTCCTCTTCCTGTGGGAGGGCATCTCCACGCCCCAGTTCAGCTCTGTCTCACTGCAGAGCAGGTCGTTCTTCTAGGAGCTCCATAGCGCTCTGCGTCTCCTCATTTTCTTCCGCCTGTCTTTCCCCACTTCTCTCCCTACCCATCCCCTGTGTTCCGTGCCCACCTCAGTAGCAGGATCCAGGGCGTCAGCTAGAGCAGCGGAAGGTCTCTCCAGCCCGATTCAGTGAGCGGGAGACCAGGCTTCGTCGCTGCCTTCACACGTGAGCGCCTCAGAGCGAGCGGAGCGCCGCTGACATAGGCAGCCTGCTCGTTCTCAACAGCGCATGAGCGCTTGCTACCGACAGCCCCCGACCGCGTTCCAGCTGGCTACAGCGGCGAGAGGGCTCACAGGCTGACCGTACTAGTGGAGCGCTGCTGGCATAGGCAGCCCGCTTGTACCTGCCTCCAACGACTGAGCGCGTTTTTTGAGTTGCCCACAACTGTGTCCTGACTGGCTGTGGCAGTGCTAAGTTTGCTGGGCTCCCCGAACAGTTTGGCTGGTCCCCGTTCCCAGCCTCCATTTTGTTTTCCACAGGCTCCATTTCCCGCCATTAACGCCACGCGGTATGGAGCTGGTGGAGGAGGGGACCCAGGAAGGTATGGCTGGGGGCGGGGGTTGGTGGGGAGGGGTGTCCCAGTGAAATCCACACCCATCAGAACCCACAGGGAAAAGGGGAGGAAAGGCAAGAAGGTGGACAAGCCTGATATTAATTCCCTGGTCAGAGAGGCAGTGGATTCCGCCTTCCACACTCATGTGCAGAATATCATCAAAGCCTGCACTTCCTCCATGCATTCTAAAAAGCGCAAATGGCAGAGGTCACCCAGTGCCAGTTCCACTTCCCTCCAGCCAGAGCAGTAGTGAAGCCCATTGCAGCCAGGCCCGCCCACACAAGGCCAGGGGCAAGGCCTACAAGCGCAGCCATATGAGGCCTACTAAAAAACCATGAAGGTAAGATAACAGGAGGGGACATGCCTTAAGAAGAAATAGCAGCCAAATGAGGCCAGGGGGCGGGTTTAGCAGCCATGTTGGTACGTCCAAAACAATCCTTATTCCAAGCATTTCAGATTGCTTTGCTCGTACTGTTTAGGACTGAATAGTTTACTCCTGAAATAAAAACTTACGAAAATAAATACTCCTGAAATAAAAACATGTGATCGTGTAGAAACATTATTGGTAACCTTATTATGAGTTAATATGCAATTACAAGGTGAAATTCCTCATAATTATATTACTGAACATACTGGATGAAATGCTACTTGCTGTCTATTTAAACTCAGATTGCACTGTTTTGACAGACTTATTTTTTGAAATCTACACAAGCAAAAATAAAAAGGCCATGCCCCATGATTGAGACCTACAAAATTATGCAGGGGGTGGATAGAGTAGATAGAGGGAAGCTCTTTTCCCTCTCAGACACTCTAGAACTAGAGGACATCCATTAAAATTGAATGTCAGGAGAGTTGGAACAAACAAGAAAATATTTAGTCTGTGGAACTTCTTGCCACAATATGTGGTGATGGTGTCTGGCCTGGATGCCTTTGAAAGGGAATTGGACAGATTTATGGAAAGAAAACTTCTTCATGGGTTACAAGCTATGAAGGGTATGTCCAGTCTGAGATTAGCTGGTCGCTCATCATGAGGGCCAGCTAGGAATTTTTTTCTGTCATCCGAATTAGCCATGTTTGGCAGTTTTTTCGTCTACCCAAGACTGGTGAGGGAGGGACAGTGTGTTCAGTAGATTTCATGTGTTTCATAAAGCTAAACCCAAGCCACAGTCAAACCCACCCCCTTTACCGGGGGTGGGGCGAGGGTAAATAGGGTAAATGCCAGATGCAGGGGAGCAGCAGCTAGGTGCAAGTATCTAGGCGTTGTGTCTGCTCCCTGAGGCATCTGGTGGGCCACTGTGAGATACAGGAAGCTGGACTAGATGGGTCCTTGGCCCGATCCAGCGTGGCTGTTCTTATGCCTTTTGTTTCTGAGAGGCAGACTTCCAACTCAACAATCGCGGACATTTCCTTCTGTATTCTTTCATCCTGTGTGTACATGCCCACTGGACAACCAACTTGGGCAAAACATCAGTACTGCAAATTTGCAATTGTGGACTACTAACGTTTGTATTCAGCTGGGAATGCAGGCTATTTGAGCCATTCAAATACATAAATGTGCCTCTGATTCACTCTTCTCAACCCTTTCCATTACTTTAAGGATCTGCCAAATGTTATATAATTAAGTGGAAGACCTAATCTTCCTCCCATGTCAGCGTAAATCACTGAAAACAATGTTAAGCATATCCTCTAGGGAGTTTTAACCACAAATTGTGCTGAACATGCTTCAAGGTTTTCATGTCATGATAAAAAATTACAGGCCCAATACTATTCATCCTGTTTCAACAAAGGAAAATGAATATGGGTTTTTGCTCTAAAAGGAACAAATGGTATCAAGGCCCAGCATTTTGCCTTTGTACAGGGCCTTACAAATGTAGCACTGGTCCTTGAACCTCCTAATATCTGCCTTGACCCCCTACAACTTACACTATGCTGTATTCAACATTTTCAGTCCCAGGACTGGTCACGTAGTGCCTCGTTTCAATTTGTTTCTTTTTAGTCCTTCTTTGCAGTCCGTCCCCTACTTTTTTTTCCTCTCTTCTTTCTCAAAATCTGTTACAAAAGGAAAATAGAGATTGTACAATGCAGCTTTTCAACCTTTGTTTTTGCAAGTACCACTAAGTGCCAGCTTTTGTGATTACTAGAGATATCACAAAATGAGTGGCTTGCCCCACAGCAGGGACATGCTTCTGTACCCCTCATCCCCCATACTATACCTCTTTTCAGGAGCCAGCCATAGCCCCAGTCTTGTTCCCTGGTGCATCATCATGCCAGTCGTCTCCACCGTCAATGGGGTTGGATCAGGTGGGGCATCATGAGATCACCATGACAGTGGAATCAAGTGCAATAGACTAGAGATGCTGAGAGGAGAGAAGCAGATTTAGGTGGGAAGGAAGTACAACAGCTGAGCAATATCCTGCAGTAGAAAGCGAAGAGTGAACACCAATGGAAAAGCTACAAGTTTCTTAAAGCAGGGTGGGGAGAGAGAGAGAACCTGGACTAAATATCACATTACTGGTACGAACTGTAGTACATGTGAACAGAGGGAAAGTAGAAATGGACTACTCGGCAATGTAACATGCAAAGCTTTTATTACTCTTAAAATAATTTGATAAACTTGATAGATCTGTAATAAGTTATAGCCCAATGTTATGCCAGCTAACACCAGTGGAACGGGCACTTGCGCGGTCCCAAACATGCTGTGAGGCATTTTGCAGTAGTGTGGTAGCTCCAGCTGAAAGGCCTGCACCAGCCTACTACCATCACACGAGGGCCAGAGTCAGTAGGCTCCTTGTTGGGTGGCATGGGGGTAGGAGGGCAGAATGGACTGGGAGGAGCCATTACAGGGCAGAGAAGGCAGGGAGGGAGGCCATTCAAGGCCAGGGACAGCAGTGACTACAGCCACAGCCTATCCCCAGTTGCTGGGCCTGAAAGTCAGATACCAGGTGATACTGGATTTGCCTTAGGGCGCAATCCAAACCTGGAGTTAGGCTAGCAAAGCCATTTGTGCCCAACCAGGGTGCGTTTGGATCACTCGGAGTCAGGGAGGCCAGGGCACATTTGTGATGGAAATGCACTTTACTATGCATTTGCAACACTTCTGGGCTGGCACAAGTGATTTGCACCAGCCTAACTCCAGGTTAGGATTGCTTCCCAGTGGTATTGCTGGCATATATCTGAATAGTCCCCATAGAGGCTGCTGGAGCTTTACAAATTTCCCCTTCCTGTGAGGATGTCTCCAGCATCCTCTGTTCCTGAGCTGGAAGCAGCAGAGGCTACACTGGCCTTCTGGGCAGTAGAGCAGGACTATCATTAGGATTGGGTTGCCCGTGTACTTAGGTGTGGTATTATCTCTGTTTCAAGACTTGTAGATGTAGCGATGAAGGTTAATCTTATCTCGAAGCACCTAGGAAATACCTGTACCTGGAGAGTGATGTTGCTGGTACAACTTAATGCACACAATGCAATTGCCAATCTACCAGTTGAAACCCACTGGAATAGCCTTGATCTGGAGCATTTCACCGGTACAATTTTTCTGTGGTCATGTTTACAGCACACATGGGGTGGAGAGTCGTAATAAAAGTGAATCATTATACTACTTATGAAAGTGATTCCCTGTTCTGTGTGAGGGCTCAAAAAACAATTCACACTGAACATTCTGTTTTTGTTCATTTGCGGTTATGTGCAAAATTCCAGTCATGCTTTTAATTATGAGAAAAACATATCTGGGGTTATGTCATAGGGAAGGATTCAATCACCACCATTTTATGAGAATTTTTTTTTAAATTACAAAGCCTGCAGATCCACAAACAGACTCTTAGAAGTAGTGCAGTCTTCCAAAGACGGTTCCTACAGCCTGCAATCCCCTCTGCTCAGGCATCCTCCAATTTTGCTGAAATTGTTTAGATGTACACATAGGTGCAGGATTGCTACCCAAACATTCATCTCACTCACACACTCTTCATTTACATTACTGAATAAAATATTGCCTAATATTTGCTCATACACTAAAACACCCAGTATCTCTTTTCAAGCAGTAGTTAGAAATACACTACTACTTTTCAGCACAGGATCAGTTCCTTGCTTTCAGGCCAGTATTTTTTCAACATCAAGGACATAGGAACATTGTGATTCATTTGCCTATCATTTACGCAGTAACTAATGTGGCAGAAAATTGCCATTGCAACCCACATAGGTCAGCCCAAACAATACTAGACAGTCTAGTATCACTAATGTCAATTAGATCAGCATTTTAGTTTGCAACAAAATACAGGTTTTCAGTTTATGCCCTGTTCCAGAGATTTCTTACAAGTATGAGAGCACTGTTGATTAAGGGCTGCCTCATTCTTTTAATGGCAAAAACTGTCCTTATGCACACAGTCCTTTTCATTTACAAGAATTACTACATTTAGTTTTACTTGTATTGCTATTATTTATTTGCAAATTTATACCCTATTTTAACTACCTAACAGGCTTTCAAAGCAGCCCATTATTATTATTATTATTATTATTATTATTATTATCTCATCATCAGCATCATTATATGTATTATTCTATATGCACAACACCACAAATGCCTCTTTAGCCAAGAGTGCAAAGCTTAGCACAGATTAGCCACAACAGAGATCAGCATCCTTGTGTATGTGTATCTTAAAAGATACTCATCTTACTCACCAAAAGATACCCCCAAAAATGTAGGAAACACATTTTTTTGCCACTGAAACAAAAAAGGTAACATGAGAAATAGTGTCGTGTGTACAGGAGGATTTCTCCATCATCAGTCTTCCTTCAATATAATTAGTGGTCAATACAACAAACACATTTGCAAGCTTTTACCACACATGCATATCAAAGACACCACAGTCCTCCCCATACTTGAAGATAGGAAATGACTGTAGCATCTCAGATACGACTTTGTGGTAACTACTGGCAGACCCTGATTTCTTAAGATTATAAACTCACATAGATACTTTGATCAGTGCTAAGATTTAGTTATTTTCTCTCATTCCATAAGTTGTGACTTGCCAAAGCAGACCAAAGCAAACTTTCAACTAATATTTACATCCTCTTCTGATAATGTACCTAATCTCAGGCCTTTTGATGTTATATCATGTCCAACATGCGAAGTTTACAAACTTCACATGTTAGCAAAGGACAGAAAAAAAATGCAGTCGTTCATGGATTTGAAAGACTCCAGATGTTCCATTTGTACCCCTGTCATTGGGATATATGTTTTATTTTTCTGACAGAATTTAGTTTACTTTAAATTCTGCTTTAATATTTTTTTCCTTCGAGAAATATCAAGGACAGTCTCAGATCCTGAAGAAACATGCATGTATTCTTCTGCAGTGAGAGGAACAAATTACAGTCTGAACAAGGGCAAAAGTCATTAAATAGGCCCCAGAATATCATTCCAAACAGAATGCTATAAAAAGGGCCAAGTGTCAAACGAAACACGTTCTCCAGGTTTCTTTCGCTATTCTGCATACGAGCTCCTGACATTAATTCAACTAACGCTACATTTCAAAACTCTGGAAGGGTAGAGCTGGTTACTGTCATATATGAACTGAAAGGAAAAACCCAACAATTCTTGGAAAGAAGTCAAAACAATATTTCAAAAGTTTCAGTTTAAGACAAAGCTTTCATTGTTGCATAGTCCAGTGCATAGCTTTTCTGAAATAAATTCATGCCTTTTTTCTATCAAACAGTATTTCTTTTGTATGTACTTGACAAGCCCAGCCACCACCCAAATCAATATTTGATTCACAAATATGAAAGATCCATAAAGCAGACTTTGGAGAGGTTGTCTGCATCGCAAGTTAAATTGCATCCTTCCAGCCACTGCTTGCAATGCCCTTGGAAGGAAGCTGTATCTGGTTATCAGATCCTTTTGCTTCTGCCTGGCAAGTATTTCCTGTGTCTGAATGTAGTTCAGCATCATTTGGTGGCAAAATAATATTTTTGCAGATGTGCTTGGCTTTCCGTGACACACATGGATTCTCTTTCCTTGTTTTCCCCTCCCATGTTTTGAACATCTAAGGCCACATCTCAATAAATACCAATAATGAATGTGAAATCAATGATTTGCAGACAGTGTTGGTCTTGGTTAATTGTTAGACTCACTGGAATATAGTCTTTGTGTCACATAGGTGGCTGCTGGTGAGTATAATAATTTGGCTGTGAGCAATTCATTAATTAATTAGATTAATTAAGCCTTGTCTCTTAAGTTCAGGAAGTTCTACCTCGCCATGATTGCCACTTGGCTAGGACACATCCCTGAGCATTTGTATCCCCAATACCCGCATTCAGAGATGAGGTTTTCAGTCACTTCTCCAGAAGCTGGTTGGTTTCTAGAAAACAGGCTAAAAATAAAAATGGCAATGCGGTTGACTGACGTCTGCAGATCTCTGCCCAGTCTACTAATTGTTTCCAAGCATGCTAAGACAGGCTTAAAAGACATCCTTAAAAAAATTGTTTCTGCCTTGACTTTATCCTTCCATGCTCGGTGTCATCTCTTTCCAGCCTCAGCTTATTTCTTCATTACATGCATACCCTCCAAGGAACACAAACCAGCATGTGCATAACCAAGCTTGGCTGAGAGAGAATGACATCCAAGGCCACCCAATGAGCTTCATGGCTTGAAAAGATCATTAAGCTGTTTAGCCGATATAGCCATTACACCACACAGCAAAGGATATACTCTACATCAGTGATTTTCAACGTTTTTCATCTCACAGCGCACTGGCACTAAAATGGTCAAGGCACACCATCAGTTTTTTGACAAGTGGCAAGGCGCACTGCTGCCAGTGGGGGAGGCCACATCCCCCAATTTCCCTACTAATTAAGGATCCTCTCCCAAATTCCCACAGCACACCTGAGTACCATTCACAGCGCAGTGGTTGAAAATGGCTGCTCTATATGCTGTGACAGACATACACCCCAGACATTTAAGCTTTTCAAGGAACTGGTTCATATCAACAAACAGATGCATTTTCTGTGGGTCTTTCAACAGTGCATATGTTTGTGCAATCAATTACACTGTGCAGGCAGCACTCAAGAATTCTGCCACTAGTCTCTCTCAAGCTATGACACTTTCTGGCAAGTCTTCTAATTGTTTTGGCCTAATACGGCTATAAATTTCAATCTAGCAGTTCTGTTATTTATTTTACTGGACCATATGTGCTCAGAGCTAAATGTCGCAATATTAATTTCAGCTTTTCTTAGTAAATAATTAACTCCTTTTTTGTTAGCCCTTGCATATTTCTACACCAAAGTCATTGGCAGGAAAAAAGAAAACTGTAGAAAAAGCTATCAACGGTATCACAAAACTGACACAAGTACGTATACACAGGCTCATACAGGCCCTGGGTTATATTGTGTTAAGGGTTATTATCGTGGCTGTAGAAACTTTGTGAACCTGCTGGACTTAGAAATGTCAGAGGCTACTACAGCTAGCATCAACCTCACAATATCTGATCAGGACCAAATTGACCAAAATGTGCTGTTTCATGCCATTTAGGAACTTTTCTCCAGTGGCTTTATTTTCTAAACAAAATGCAGCCTTCGAAGCAGAAAACAGAAGACTTGAATTGGAAGAACTACTTAACCCTTGCCGAAATATGCAAGCCAAATTTTAGCTGCAAAGCTGTTTTTCTATTCACCAACACCATCCGCCCCTCTGGCTGCTTTTCTGCCCCAATGGATCTCCAAAAAGCATTTTCTGAAGAAGCAGCCTCCATTAATACACATGGTAGGCCTCAGAGATGCAGTAAATCCCAAAAGGGAAGCATGCCATCAACATTCAAAATGAATTCCACCTCTCCCTTCTACCACCTGCAAATGCATTTGGATCGTGATGCTCTGTCGTTAACTCTATTGTTCTACAAAACGATATGCGCTGGATTTTCTGTGTGAAAATGGCATGAGAAATCTGACGACTGCATCTTCGGACCATTTTTATCATTCTGAGAAAGCCAGTCAGATCCCAAGAGAGCCTCAAAGAACAATCGTCTTGCATTGAGGAAGTGAAAAAGGAAGTGCCAACCCAGTGGAAATTTATTTAATACACGCTTGAAGACTGCTGAAATAACAAAACGACTGGCTTTATAGGCAAACAGAGCATGCACCAAAGCGGTGGAATTAGTCTTCCTTGAATTAAAGTTTGCTGTCCAACGTCAGTGAGAAAGTTTGGTTTTTTTCAAATCACTCTCATAAAAAAAAAAAATGAAGAGGACAATGCAACACAGTAATGTAAATCAAATTTGCCATCCATGAGAAAACTCTTCTTGACTTTGTGCATTACAGGAAATTGACGCAATGAAGAACTTGGGCATTACACAGCTCAAACCATCCTAATTCATTTTTCATGAGTTATGAGGAAATCCCAAGTCCTTAAAATAAAGTGTTAAAATAAAGTGTCTAAATGCTTGGAATATACACTAGCTGGACTGCACACAAGGAACGTTTTAGGGCCCAATCTTGCTGTCCCTTGCTGCCAGCGGTACATGTGTGCAGAGAGGTACATGTGCACAGGTACATGCCACCGGTGCCCCAGCAGCACCTGTGATTGGTAAGTAGAGTGGGAACAGGGAGAACTGGGGAGGGGGCATAACTGGACAGGGAGAGTGGAGTATTGGGCCCGTGTGGTGGTGGGACCCAGCAGAGGCTTCCACCACAGGATCCTATGCCCCACTTTGGACCAGACACCCCGACATGGGGCTGCTCCAATCTCTGCTGGCAAAACAGCCTGTGGAAACTCAAGTAGCCCCACTTCAGGGCTAGGGATTCCCCCAAGGAGACACTGGTGGCTGCCGCAGGATGCAGCAGTAGCCATTTTGCTACTGCTGCTCCTACAGGACCTGGCCAGCTCAGAATTAGTTAGTACATCAACCTTCCTTGATAGCTAAGAGGATATGCTGTGCTGTACGAATGTAGTCAATCATATTACCGATCTTGGATTGCCTATTTGACAATCAAACTATATTCAAAAGCTCCACCTTTCAAGTCCCCCAAATTTGTTAAAGAGATACTGGAACCTACAAATACCTATCAGAGGGCAACTAACCCCATGTTTAGTGACTAACTGGCTAAAGCTACATGGTAGTTATGAAGTTACCCTGCAATATACAGTAGATCTGTCTCTTTCCATCCCCAAAGTTTTCATAAATTCCTCTCAAAACGGGTAGCTCAGGCTTATGTAAATTGGTCTATAAATTATCAGGTGACTTCAAATGTTACAGGGAAGCAACAACAGGGAAAATGTAAACAATATGCTTCCATTTTTGCAATTCAAAAAAGGGTAAAATTGGAGGAGCACAACTCTCCAGTGCAAGCTCATGTATGTGGCAAATTAATAGAAATGAAACGTGATTCCTTCCTCTTTCCTTAACAAAATAGTATTGTTGCTATTTTTGTTAAGGTTGACAACAATGCTCGAGCCGCCTCTCAACTACACTATTTCCAGCTCTTGCGCAGAATCCTGCCTACCATGGAACCCAGAGAAGTATAAGAAATTCCAAAATATAATGTTGAAGCCCTTGAACTCCCAGTGCTTTCCCAATCTATCCCACGCCACTATGTGCCAGAACAGTTTGCTATGCTCCTTACGATACTTTCTATCCACATGTAGCTGTGAGTGAACAGAAAGAACTGGGTATGCATTATTTAAAAAAAAAATCATGCACCCATATGTAAACACAGCTGATGGAGAACTTAATATAACAAAGAGGTCTGTGATAAGGAGCCTGCTACAGGATACATATGAGAACAAAATGTTTTGCTTCAAAGAAAAAGTTTCCTGCACATGCCAAATAGATGAGGTGGGATGAGCAGAGGAAAGTACAGAAAAAGGCCAGTTCTTATATACACTCTAGTTGATTCAGATGGTGAACTAATACCCAGTAAATATAATAGAATTGTTTAGAAATTCACATGCCTACAGCAGATTGCTACTTTTCAAAGCAGTTTCAAAAATGCTTGCCCAATCACATAAATCCAGTGGTTCTCAAAGGTTTTGCACTGGGACCCACTTTTTAGAAGGGCACTCATGTCAGGACCCACCGGAAGTGATGTCATGGCCAAAAGTGACATCATCAAGCAGGAAGTGCCATCATTGTGACAATAAAATGAGACACCTGGAATGCAAACTGGCATTCTTGGACTGCAGCAATTGCACAACCATGAAACGTAAGAAACTTACTTGTCAGAAAGTAAGGACAAATTATTACGTAAAAGCACTGAATTAAAAAACAAAATTTAAAAACACCTCACATGAAAATTCAAATGTCTGTCTTTTCTCTCCAGGTAATGTTAATATCCAACACTATTTTTGCATCTTTTACATGTTACTCTAATTATATATTTAAACCTTTTGCTTCTGAATGTCAAAGAATTCATCCCAGTGCATATCTCCAGATCCTGATGTTATGCTTCTTGTTTGGGAGGAAAAAATCAGTGCAAAGTATTATGCAAATAAATCAAAGGGACACCAGCATTTCGTACTGCTATAATACAACACAAGCCAGCGCCTTTCCAAATATTATGAATGAAAATACAGTATTACATTTTCATTCACAGGACTCCAATTAGGATTACAGCACCACCTAGTGTGTTGCAATGTTGTCCTCTGCTCTTTCATTACACACTCTCATTTTCCTTTAAGTACCTGTTCTGCTTTGTTTATTGTACAATTGATATCCAAAAAGAGGAGTTCTCTTTCCAGCAACCATCTTTAAAAAAAAGACTCAACCCTAACTTTATTCATAATTTCACTATAAATTAATTGCAGTCTAGCTGCCTCATTCTATAAAATGTTCAGAATATGGCAGCCAGGCTTTCTCCTGGCAGAGGTGGATTGTAACTATAATTGCATTTATTGGCCTTGACCTGGCCTGAAAATCAGGGCAGGCTTCTGGCTAGCACAAGCAAGGCGCAGTCCATGCATGGCCATATTGTGCTGTCATCAATGTCCATATTTTGTACTGTTTATTTTATGCAGCGGAATAATTTTAATGTTTCCACAGGAGGATTACCTTTTTCTGATGCAGGCTCCAAATGCAACAGGTGCAATTCACGAAGCGTGAAAGGGTGAAGGGATGGCATCTGTTGAACCTTATTTGTCTTGTTTGCCCATTGTCCTCCCATTTCGCCCCATTCTTTTTTCACTGCTCAGGTTTATAGGGCTCTAGGACAGTAGGACCCATGGTGACAAACCGAAAAAGTAGTGTGTGTTTTAAAATGGAATACCTTATTCAAATGAATAGTACATTCCTTTTAGAAATGTACGGAGACTAGGCACCACATTATATGGACAGAATAGTTTTTCTGTGATCTCTAATACACTGCAGAAGAGAGCCCGGGTGGTGTCGTGGTTCAGGAGTTGGGCTTAGACCTGGAAGATCCAGGCTCAAATCCACGCTCAGCCATGTTGCCTGGGTGACCTTGGGACCAGTCACTCTCTCTCTCTCTCTCTCTCTCTCTCTCTCTCTCTCTCTCAGCCTCACCTACCTCACAGGGTTGTTGTGAAGACAAAAGAAGGGGAGGAACTATGCACACCACCCTGAGCAACTTGGAGGAAGGGCTGTATAAGAATGTGAAAAATAAATAAAGGAGACCTGGGAAAGACAGATGATGCACATTCCACGTAGCGCAAGATGGAAAAGTGCAAAAGAAGGGTAAAATAAGAGTAAGAATGTTATTTATACAGCTTTTATTCTTTAGAGTTCTGAGATGTACATCTTGATAGTACCATTACAGTATTTATTTAGCACCCTGCTAGGTCGGGGGCTTAGGGCCCAATCCTATCCAACTTCCTAGCATTGATGCAGCCACAATGCAACCACAAGTTAAGGGAGTACCTTAACAAGTACCTTGAGGAGGGAGCTATGATTTTACCACCACCACAGAATGCAGCATACATCCCATTGGGATGGTAACATCAGGGCTGGAAAATTGGATAGGATTTGGCTCTTAGAATAGTTTGCCCAGGCCAAGTATTGGGTATTCATGGACTCCCATAACATGTTCCTGACATGCTCAACATATGCATTTGTAGTTGTACTAGTATTCTTATCACCCCGTGTGTGATGGGGCTACTATCCAGTATTTCTCACCACTCAGGAAAAGAGGAGCATAGCAAGACAGTTTAGTTGTACATTACATAGCTTCACATATATTGCTAGTGAAATAGCTGGCTCATGGCAGGATACAAGCAGAATAGTCAGTGAATCAATTAAAAAAAAGCTAAAAAGCTAAAAACAGCAATGTAATCAAAAGGGCTCTAAGTGTATTTTTACCATGTATTGCAGGCATCAAATAAGTACTGGAGAAATTATTCATCAAAAAGATAGAAAAAAACATTAAAAGAGGCATCGAGAGAGATACTTTACAGCGCTATCTGTGATACTGCAATGTTAAATTATAGCCCAAAGTTTAAAGGGATTGACAGTCTCCCCAAAATGGCCAATTGTGTATGTATCATATGGCATGACTTCAAAATCTGTCTTCAAAGCCATTGATTAGAAAAAGACTTGGCAGTTTTCATGTTTAAGGATTTCCAAGGGAACAGTATTATACTGGCAAGTTTCAGCAAAACCCTCATCTTAAAAATAAGCTTACACCTTATACAAGCTTACACCTTATATAAGCTTCATTTACTTTTATGTGCCCTGATTGCCATTTTACTGATAATTTATCTGTGAACAACAACTTATTTGTGGCTCTATTTCTACTGAATTCTATAAATTCTGACCCATTATCCTTCCAAAAAACTTCAGCAATTTTAAAAGCAGCAGATAAAACATCTGAAACATAACTGTATTTTATGGAGTAGAATTTAGGAGTATTTTTATAAGGTTTTCCATACAATTTATCTTTCAGTTACTCACAAAATAACAGTTTTGACAGCCAAACTTTGGATACTTTGGAATCTTCAACGCCTATTACACCCCTTTACTGAAGTGGTGAAGATAGTCAACTTTTGGCAAAACATTTATTTACCGTAGATAAGTTAATGAAATCCTGACTGCCATTCACTTATATTTCTTTGTTTCCATCTGTACCAGGTCTCCTTCAGTAAAGAGATTCTGTACTAACTCTGTTCATACTGTATATCTATGGATAGGAGTATAGGGGAGGGAGAAGAATTATTCTTGTTAACCCCCCCCAAACACACACACACACACACACACACACACACACACACACACGCACACACGCACGCACGCACGCACGCACGCACACGTACTTTGCCAATGATTGATTAAGGATAAATGGGAAGGTGTTACAAATATAACATATCTTATCATATAGCCTGGATTAGAAAGCCTAACATCTGAATACTTATCTATATCATTGGATCATTGCCACTAGCTTGACTTGAGCCATTTGGCTTTGTCCTCTGGACTTTGCTTATGTTTGAATTTTTTTTTCTTCAAGGGCTGTAGCTCCTTTCTCCAGCACAGCACACTTAGCATTTCCTTAAGACATGCATGCAATGGGTTTCATGCACCAAACCACTTCTCATGCAGAAATTCACATGTAAACTCCCAGCCAGTCAATCAGTGGAAATGGATTTGCAAGGTACAGGAACCCCCTGCTTATGAGTGCAGCTTTTGTCTCTATCCTTTATCTTGAGCGTGTTACTAAACACAAGTTCTGTAATTGCACGTCACTCAGTGATGTCTCAGTTTTACCACAGTCCAGAGCATCAAATGAGACATCATATGCATGATGACGGGCAGAAAAGGCTGTGCTCCTTATTGGGATGGCCAGTTTCACCAACATGTGAACTGACCCCCAATTAATTTGAATTGTTCCTATAATAAGTGCATTCATTTTTGAAGAGCTAGCGCTCCCAAAGGAAAGACAATTCCTCTCTCACACTGTTCATTAGATTCATATCTTTGCCATTATACTAGTCAAGGTTATTAAAACCAACCACCCTATGCAAGTATAAATGAGAGCAAGGATGTTATTGTTTCCTTGACCTTGACACACAGTATATTATCCTACGTCAACACATTTTAACATCGTGTTTGACTACGTTGTTGAAAGATATGGAAACAATAAAGACTATTAGATCTTCTTGTAAAGAGCATCTTACTTCACTAGCCAACAAAATGAAAATGCATCTCATTCCCTATTCCTTACTATAAAAAAAAAGGAAAGGCACATAAATCTTAGATCAAAGTCTAAGTTGACCAGATACAGACTTCCAACTTTTGTTGCACTCTGCAGACTTCAGTCTACATTCAATCAGCACAGTTCTAAGATGGTATATACAAGTCCTCTAGCATAATATTAATTTTGCATGCATGGTTAACATAGGGACAATGCAGCAAAAAGCAGACCACTTATGAAATAATTTCATTGTCACTTATCCCTTTGTTCATCTATATTCTATAATATAGAAATAAACATTCACAAGCTTTTATAGTGTTTACAAAGTTGAAAAGAATGGGATAACTTTGTAGGGTCTACTTCAATGTTTCTCAACCTGCAGGTCAGGACCTACTTGGGTTGGTTGGGTTGCAAGCCAATTTCAGGTGGGTCACGAGGCTCCTAGGACAGTCGTCATTGAAAATACAGGAGATGAGACACTGGAAAGGGGGGTCCTCTGTGGTTGTTTTGCTTGTGTCCATGCTGTAAATAGTCTTTTTTTTTCCTTTCTCAAGCATTTTCTATTGGAAATTATGGCTTATACCCAACTTATGGCTGCAGTCTCAAGAAACTAGCAGGCTCTGGTGACAGGTGACATCACTCTTGGTGTCATTCTAAACAGTGGGTCCCAGAG
This sequence comes from Lerista edwardsae, assembly GCA_029204185.1. Taxonomy (NCBI): domain Eukaryota; kingdom Metazoa; phylum Chordata; class Lepidosauria; order Squamata; family Scincidae; genus Lerista; species Lerista edwardsae. The sequence continues at coordinate 18,897,462 of JAJKFI010000003.1, forward strand.
CTTAGCAATGGTTCCCAAACTTTTTCAACTGGCTATTCCCATGACCTCCTGGGCCATTGGCTGTGTCTTCCCATTAGGACCACCATGACTCACAGTTTGAGAACCGTGGTAGTTCTTTGCAAGAATCCAAGCAACCAGAAGGCAGCACATATTCCACTGGAAAGTCACCAGAGGACCACAGCTCTGCTGTTTGCAGGCTCCTGTATTAGATGACCCTGTTCAAGATTCCTTTTTATAGTAAAAACCTCATTTGATTCCAATGGGACTCTTGCTTCTAAGAAGTGTTGTACATAGCCTATAAACATAGGGAAAAAGTATGATGACAGGATATCCTGCCTACTCCCTATCACGTAATTGCCGACCTAAAAAGAAAAAATAGAGCAGAATGTAATTTACACCCCATAAGGTTAATTGGAATCCTTTCCATATTTCCTTTCAAGTGAGCACAAACATTATGGACATTTTTAAGGGAACAATTAGGGTGCAATCACTTTAGGTTTCTGAAACAGAAGAGGACCTCTCTAAAATATCACAATATTAACAACATGTCATCTTTCACAATCACATGTGTACCTATATCACAAGATGGGGAATATAAACATGCAGTTCCTGAAAAAGGAAAATTGTATTTTAATTGATGTTTGCTTGGCACTACTTAACATGCTTATGTCAATGTGAGAAACATATTAGTTGGCTAGCTTTTAGATCAGCAACTCCCACATTGGCTGTGTTGTAAGGAGTCCACCTAGAAAAGCCAAACAATGACCTGTGAGATGTAGCTTTGGGGATGGGTGTTGATGAAAAGGTTTCCTTGTATTATTTTCACTGTGTTTCCTGCTTGCCTCATCACTAATGATTTTGCAATGAGCCAGAAAATGCAGAGGCCTTTTTTAAAAAAAATTTTTTAAAGTATCTTAAGGAATGATTTGAAGCTTAAGTGATTTGAAGCTACTACATGGTAGCTTTTTTAAAAAATGGAACACTAATGTGTGTCATTGAGGTCTAAATCCTGCTGTCATTTTTTCAGGGAAAATAGTTAATTTGACTGAACAGCTAATAACCACAAAAATTACTACCGGCAAATAATTCTGTTGAACTCCACTTTGGATACATTAATTTTCCTGCATTTTCCCTTGTGAACTGGGTAAAGAGGCTTCTTCTAAGGCAGTGGACTCTTTAGGAGCCCACAAACCACTGAAGCAACAATTGTAGAACACATCCCCACCCCCCTGTTTGCAAAAATTACAATTCAATGTGTGAGTGCAGGGTGGGGGTTTCTCAGCGAGGCCCCGGAAGTGCCGGCTGCAGCTGCAGGCAGTCCTTGTCCCTCCCACTCTGGCAGTCTGTGGAGAAGTCTCTCTCGAGTGAGCATCCCCCACAGACCACCAGGGGGGGGGGAAGAACGGACAGCCAGCAGCTGAAGCTGACCAATGCTGGTTGAGAATTTGGAAGGTTGTTCCCTACCTTCTCTGGTGGTCCACAGGGGAGTGTTTGCTTGGCGAGACACTGGAAGTGATAGAAGGTGAACTAAACATCCTTTTTTCTGAGATCCCACAGATCAATTCTCAGGGACACATGGATCACCTGTGGTGGTTCATGGACCACGGGTTGGAAACCACTGTTCTGAGAAATGCTTCTCTTATATTTAGCTGTCTCTATTTATCCGAGCATTGTATCTAGACAGCAACTTTTGTTGGTGTCTCTCACACGCCCTTTTTGGATAGGGAACTATGTTTTTTAACATTTATTTTGCTGTGTAAATCACTTTCTGCAGTTAGGTTAATAACTTTAGAGCGCAGTCCTAACCTGGCGTCGAGACGGTGCAGTGCTCATGCACCAGACCAATGCTATCGCACACATGCTGTAAGGCATGACTGCGCCATGGTTTCTATCGCTGGGCTGGCACAGAAAGCAGCACTGGCGCATGTGCACTGTGCAGCCTACCAGCTGCGCTGGCCATGCACTGGCTTAGTTCTGCCAGCACAGACCCATGCCAAGGGCATGCTGGAGGCAGATGGGAGGCGTGACGGGTCAGAGGGAGGGTGGACCCATGGGCAGAGAGGAGGCAGAGATGGGACACGGCCATTCGACTGCATCCAAATCCCCATCCCCAGGCTGGGCAACTCTAATCTAGGCGCCTCATGGCAGCATGGACTTGTGCTTGCTATTGTAGGTGCAAATCTGAGCAGCCCCATAGGGCTGGCTGGGGCTTGCTCCACAGTGAGCTGCAGCTGCCTCCCAGCCTACGTCAGGTGATACAGCGCAGGTGAGCCAGCCTGCCTGTTCCAGCACAGGTTAGGACTGGGCTCTTAGTTTATAGGCACATCCAAAGAGACTCAGGGCCAAATCCTATTCTGTTTTCCAGCCCTGATGAAGCCATCCCAATGGAGAGTGTGCTGCATTCGGTGGTGGTGGGGAAGTCATAGAAGCCTCCTCAAGGTAAGGGAACAGTTGTTGCTTTGTTGCTACATTGCATCCGCATCAATGTTGGAACGTTGGATAGTATTGAGCCCTCATTGCAGAGCTGGAGGCTTACAGAGGTGCAAGGGGATTTAAATCTCCTTTCGCCTCTCAAGCCTCCTGATTGTCCCCGCTTGTCCGCCTAATACAGCATGCCCATTTTTTGTGTGCGGCTGCACAGATACAGCTGAATCAGAAAAGTGGAACACCGACAATATTTTAAATTGGGGTTCAAAATATGCTGAAAGTTAATCACAAGTAAACTCTGCAGGATTTTCAAAAGAGTGCTAACAGCATTAATATGTTGCATTTGATGCTCTTTCATATAAATATTTTGCAACCTGCACAATAAGGAAACTAAAAATTAAATAGTGCCTTTTGGACCAAACAAGTTGGATGTCTAGTATAAAATGATACAACAGGCAGAGACATCTATGTGGAATAATTTCCACGTACTGTACAATTATAGAAGTCTCATCAACTATCGCTGGGCTTTTGTGTTTTGAATCCATATGTTGAAAACAATTTTTGGAAAATCTACAAGGGACTACTTCAAATGAAATTACTAAGGTTGTTATGTATTAATGTTTTTGGTATCCAGGTTCTCATTTACTTACTCATTAAATACTACTTATGCTGAAAGCCATTTACTATCATTAGTATAGTCGTAATCAAAATGTGAACAAACAATACAAAAGATTAAGATCAATTCACCCACCAAATATGAGTATCTACACAATAGAGGTGTGTAATTAGAGGTGTGGTCTGGTGTTGCAATTAGCTTAATTGTCTTTCTGGCTGCACGTCAATTATCTATAATCTAAGTTTTAGATGGACTAAATCTGGTGGGGAATGAATATCCGCTTCAATGCAGTTTGTTTTGGCACTGTATTCAACAAAAGGTATGTTCATTTACCTACCGCAGAACTTCAGGAAGGTATTATAGCTGTTAATAACATATGCTCTCACACTAACTCTTCTTTTCTAACAGTTCGTTTTGCAGTACAACAGAATTTTCTTTTATTCAGAGGTTTGCCAGTTCATGCCAATGCACTGTGCGGGTTTTTATCCTTGCTCCATGAAGGAGGATCAGGCCAGAGAAGGACTTGGGATTTGATGGGTCCACCACTGCCAATCATGCTCGGCTCTCGGGCCTGATTACACGTTCTGCAGACATCATCCTTCAGTAGAATTGGGTTGTAAAACAAGGAGATTTTTTGCCCAACCCTATTCAGTTTTGCAGCAATGGTGCAGCCACAATGCAGCCAAGAGGAAAGGGAACACGCATTCCCTTACCCGGAGGAAGCTTCTGAGACTGCCCTCCCTACTACAGGATGCAGTACACACTCCATTGAAACATCTGCATCAGTACTGGAACGTTAGCTAAGATTGTGCCCCCTCTTAACGTCTCCAGGATGCTGCAATAGTTACCGAGAGATTGATATTGATCCCTGGAGACTCTAGGTCAATCCTGGAAGGGTGGTGAACGCTAGGCTTGCCTAAGCCCTTCTAATGAATGCATGGAGTTTGAGACTTGAACCAAGAAAGTCCTCATCACAGCTTGGGCTTTTGATCTACACTACCCCAGATTGTCAGTTACCTACTTTAAAAATTACATTAATTTAATGTCTTGCTATGTTTACTGCTTTATCCTGTTAAAAGTAGAGTGCACATGTTTTAATGACAGCCCAATCCTAAGCTGCCTGTGCACCCGTACAAGCAGTGGTAGCCAATAGCAGTAGCTGGCTATTTTGCTGGTGCAGAGACAAGGGCCTCTGTGTTGGGCAGCATGGCCCGACACGGAGGTTAGGATCCAGCAGCAAAGGTCGCCGCAAGTCCCACCCCTGTTCAGCTTTTCCTCCATGCAGGAACACGCTCCTGCCCCACCTGGAAGGATTCCAATGCCAGTGACGATATGATAAAATACATCATATTTTAAGACTGATGTAAAAAACCAAGTTCCCAGAAACTTCTGAGAAAATTTGAAGTCTGGCTTGATAAAGGAAACAGCATTTCTTCAATACTTTATTACAATATCAGGTGATATAAAGCAATACATTTGAAGAGAACAAGCTTCATTTCACCTGCCTGTATTTTCTTACTTGGGTTAATGCAAGGGAATTTTTTATCATTAAGTCCGCATTGGGCATTGTAATTTGTCTTTAAGGAATGCTCACAGAGATAACATTAGAACATTAACAAATGAGATTTCCTCTTATTGTGAAGGAAAAAACACTCCCTCTTAGTCACAGTTAGTGGCACAGGGATGGAGGGGGTGAGGGACAGAAGCAGAATTCTTGCTGTACTGTAGAAGCAAGCAGCTCTAATTGCACATCAACCTCCCTTTCGATGCACTGACAAAACAGTACTGTAGACTGTAAGACCCTCCTATATAGTCACTAACAAGGCAAAAAAAGATTTGGACAAGCCACATACACCCCACATTTTCAGAAAACTGCCCAAGCAACCTCTGGAAGAGAAAGGACAGACCAAGACCAGGCACACACCACAAACATCCATGTCTTCAATTGCATGAGACCAGGAGAAAAGAAATATCAGCTGAACCAGCCTAGTGTGTAACTAAGGAAACACAGATGTTATCTTTGGTTGAGAATATGGGTGTTACAACTCCACAAAGATGCTTCTAGTTGCATTTAGGTATGCACAGTTGGCTCATCCATGATGAGGTCGACTGAAATGGTCACCTCAGGAAGCAGATTGAGGGGGGCATGCTCATTTTTATTTGTCTCAATTGTTCCTCCTCCTCTTCCCACTCCCAGGATTGGGAAAGGGAGAGGAAGGAAGTGTGGAGGGGAGAGTTGAGCTAGAACATTCGAGAGTGAAGGAACCAGAGGCTGGCACATCACCAGACAAAGGAGCAGCATTTTGCATGCTATCTCAGGAAGTCTTAGGCTTGCCTGAGGGTATAACGCTTGCAGCAATGGCATTGCTAAGAGGTACAGACTATACCTAACCAGGTGACACAAATGGAGGAAGAGGGAGTAACACCACTACTGGTCAAAATTGTGAAAATCTTGATATTTTTGAATACCACCATCATATTATATATCATCCAATGTGGAATTGGACGAAGAACATAACAACCCACTTTGAAATCTCTACATTCTAACATACATTATAGGCAAATAGCCAGAAAAGGAGAACACCTTAGGTAACAAAAAAATGGATTTTCTTAATTCAAAACTGGCCAAAGAGACTAATTGTTCCAAGAGCCAAGGATCTTTAATAACATTGTATTATTAAATGAGACACAGTAGGGAACCAATAAGGTGTTAGCATGAGTTGGCTCTCATTTCAATGTATCAGCGCTAATACGAGAACTCGTATTCAGTTGGGTGAGGGTCATTCAAATTAGCCACTGTTTTTTTGTTGGTTACTGATTTGTTGGGTGACCGTACTGTTATATATTAATAGGGGTTACACTAACCCTTGTGAAACACTGCATTTAGGCTATGCGTATGATATTGTAATTTATTCTGTACGGTCTGTTATTGGAGGCGGTCCATCATAGGGGGAGTGACTCAATGAGCTCGCTCACTGGGTGACACAAACCCTTGTGATGCCACTAATTTGTAGTCATGGGGTGGAGTCCTTGGGGCATCAAGCTTAGGAAAGGTGGCAGTTTTAACCCTGGACTATTCATACCACAACTTGAGTCAACCAAAATATGGTTTGCCTATTTTTGTACACTTCACATTAACTTATTCTTAAGGAAGAGTTAACTTCAGAATACGTTGTTCCTTGTAACTTTTCCAGTCCACAATGCCACAGGCTCCTACTGAAAAAGCCCCACAGGGATGCAGGGAAGAACAAGACAGCAAAACCTGGTGCAATTCCTGGCTGGGACAATGCTTTTTACCTACCTAATGAGCTGTTCTCCCTCTCTCAGCAAGCAGTTACTATTTTTAATGCTTCTTCATCCTAATATTTTTTCCTTACCTTTAACAAAAATAGGGAGCCTTGGAGATAAGCTCCCTCAATGCAAATTTTGTGTCCCATTGCAATCATTCTGTGGTGTGTGCGCGTGCAAACTTGAGAAATTTCCAAACATCTCTAACAGAAGCTCGCTTGGGGTCAGGAGTGAGAATATCAAGAGTGACCTTTGGCCCTGGAAAATGGTCAACTCTTCTTTCTGGAATGTTTCAAGCAATCTCTGTTCTGGCACTCTTGCCTGACTGACAACCGATCCATGAAGGGTAAAAAGTACAGATAAGCCCAGAGCAGAGTACGTTTTCCAACTGGCCTGAACAATACCAGCCAGGCTGGGTTCTGCGCATCTATCACCACCCTGGTTTCAGTTTTCATACCTGACTTGGTTTTTTGACATATAGTAATAACAATATGAATATAATGCACTAAGTCCAGTGGTTCTCAAATGTTTTTGCATCGGAACTCACTTTTTTGAATGGGACTCCTGTCGGGACCCACTGAACGTAATGCCATTAACCTGGAAGCAATGTCATGGCCAGAAGTAACATCATCAAGCAGGAAGTGTTGTCATTGTGACATAATCAAATGACACTCCTGGCATGCAAAGTGGCATTCTTAGGCTGCAGCATCTGCAGAACCATAAAACATCGCTGATAGAAAGTAATATTTAGACAAAATATTATGTAAAAATACTAAACTAAAAGCAATTTTTATAAACTCACTTGAACATTCAAACTTTTAACACTCACAAAAGGAATATAGCAAAAATAAGGTCCGCTTCCAAGATGGCAGCTCCCAGCTTTCCATGGCCCACCTGACATAAGGTTGCAACCCATTAAGGGGTCCCAACCCAAAGTTTGAGAAACACTGCACTAGTCAGCTCAGCTCTGAGTGCTAGCAAATCTCATGATCCGAAGCAGAGGTCTTTCTGTACCCTTCTTACAGAGATCCATTCAGTTCAGTATGACTTCAACCTGGGACCTTCACATACAAAGCATATATTCTATTGAACAATACTCATTGTTCTATGAACAATGGCTCCTCACCAATGAATGCACAATAGCCAGGTGGTCTTTGTGCCTTTAAGGCAGAACTATACATGTGACGTTATCACAGGCTGCACTACTTCCTTGTTTGTAGTTTCTTAGGTTCCCACTAGGTGCTGCTAGCAGCTAAAAGGCTGTGGAAGTTGTCAAGCAATGCTACACAATTCACATCTTGTCAAGGGGGGCTGGGGAGGCAACAGGAAAGGAAACATCATTGCTCTATAAGGCAGCCGTTCATAAGGGCAAATGTAATGTGTAAACGAAATTGCAGAATTGATTAAGTGCTACTACAGCCACAACATTCCCTGCTGACCACATTGATCAGAGATCTCCAAACTTCTCAGTACGAGGGCCACATCATATGTTTTGCACACTGCCTTGGACTGAAAAAAATAAGTTGTCTTTTTGAATGAATGAATAAGTTTTACTTGGAACATTGTTGACACACACAAAAATACTTGTTTGTCAGATACTAGGACCACCCTGTCATTTTTTTTTTTTTTACAAATTGCATTATCTAGTGTAACTGTATGACCGAAGTTTCACAGATAAGCAGTACATTTTTAAAGATAACATTGCTGTGTATAAGTTGTCTTAGGCGTCTGGAAGTCAATCAGTAAAATACTTGGGAAAACAAAAAAAAATGGTATGAAGCTGTTGAATCAATGCCTCATGGCTCTGAAACAACCTGATTTCCCCCCCCCCGAAAGGTGTTAAATATCCTTACTGTGGATTTTCGTCACATCTTGCATTTGACATTTATTTAATGGCTTTATTTGTTCCATAGTCACATTTCTCTCCTAGCCAATAACCATTTGATGTGTTTCAGTTACAATTTGGAATCTGTGGTCTTTTCTCCTTACCCTTTGGTGTGGGGAAAAAAAGAAACCAACTTTCACAAGGAACAAGAACCTAAAGCGCCACCCGTGATACTTATGAAAAATTCACAGAGCATATAACTGAAGAAATACGCAGATTTCCCCATGTGCTGCATGTTGCAAAGTATGGTTAATACCTCCCATAATGCTGCTTCCTTTAGTTCTGCTTTCATTACAGCACCCTTTGACCTGCCGTGATAGTCAATGGGAGCACTACATTCTGGGATGCACAAGCCAATCAGCACCAATTTCCGGCCTTAATGACCTAGGGTAGCGGTTCCCAAACTTTTCAACTGGCGGGTTCCTTGACCTACTGAGTCATTGGCTTCTGCTCCCCATTAGGGCTACAATCCTATAGGGCTGCTTGTGGATTCTGTGGCTTCCCTGGCTGGTTTCCATGGCTCCGCAGGGAGCAAACGCTCACAATTGGGAATGACTGCCTTAGGGCATCCTGTATTGTTGTTTCACACATTCCCTGACTAATCAGAACATATTTGCCTGAATTAGGGTAGGTACTACTATAGAAAAAATAATACGTTTTGCACAATAAAAAAGATTAGTATCCCTGAAACAGAAGTGCAATGCCAAGGGACAATGTATACGATTGTGTGACGATTGCACTTCTATCCATCTGAGCAACAAGATTATCAAGTTTGCTGATGATACAATGTTGGTAGGGCTCATTTCTGATAATGATGAGTCTGCCTATAGGGATGAAGTTTATCAGTTGACCCTTTGGTGCAAAGTAAATAATCTTATTTTCAATATAAAGAAGACAAAGGAATTTATAGTGGACTACAGGAAGAACAGCTCGGACATCCAGCCGTTGTATATCGAGGGTGTTATGGTAGAACAGGTGGAGGAATGTAAATTTCTGGGTATTACCTTGAAACAAGATTTAGCGTGGGGTGCAAATACTACAGTCCTTGAAAAAAAGGCCCAACAACGATAGTACTTTCTGAGACTTTTAAGATCACAACAATTGCCAGAGAGTCTGTTGGTTGCCTTCTATCAAAGCTCTATAGAGAGCATCTTATCTTATTGCCTCTATGCGTAGTTTATGAGTTGTCCAGGAGTGGAGAAAAAGGCACTCCAAAGAGTGATAAAGAGGCACAAAAGATCATTGGTTGTCCTCTTCCCTATCTGGAGGAATTGTACAATATGGGATGTAGTAGGAAGATACAAAAGATCTTGAGAGATTCTTCACATCCAGGACACTCGATGTTTGATATCTTACCGTCGGGAAGAAGATATAGAGTGCTGAAAGCTAGGACAAGCAGATTTAAACATAGTTTTTACCCAAGTGCTGTGATCAGGCTAAATGCAGAGTTTTGAATTTGGTGGTTTAAACAAATGTATATCTCATGGTTGTATGGTTTTTAGTGTTATTTTAATTGTTATTTGTATGTGTCATTTGGTGCTGTCCAGTTGTATGATGCGAAGCGCACCTCATTTCATTGTTCTCATACCTTGAGTACAATGACAAATAAATTTCTATCTATAAACTCTCTCTCAAAAAAAGAGAAAGTGTCCGTTTATTTTGCAAGAAACTCATGATACAGAAAAGTCCATGAAAGGCATGAAATTGGACACAAATTTATGTGCTTCTGAGCCAAGTAGGCCTTTCCCAAAATAAGATAAAACATCCAAATACTACTTATATGTGCTCTGCTACAAGCAAATGTGTATTGCATCCAACCACTTGCAACAAGAACAAAACCAGGCCAATACCCATTGCTCTTCTTAGCATAGAGGAATTGACACTTAATGTATAGCTGTCATCACTATGAAGACAGCCAAAAATCTTTCAATTCCAATGCATTATAGGGTCAAAAATTAAATGCATGTGGAATCCCAAGTTCATATACAATATACTCCCAGGGCTAACCCATCATTTTCTGAGAACAACAAGTTTTTAGACCACCAGCAAAATGCATTAGAGACTTAGTCTGCAGTCTTTCTTGGGAGGAAATTCGACTGAACACAATGGAACTTTCTTAGGAGAAAACGTGTTTAGGACTGCACAGTAAGGGATTGAGATTCATTTTATGAAAGGTTTGTCAGTTTCATTTCTTGTTAACTATTTGTACCCATTACTGCAAGGAGTTTGTCATATACAGCCCGTGAACTCTAGGGCAGTGGTTCTCAAACGTTTGCCCACCGTGACCCACCTAATCCTTCGCAGTGGGTCACACACCCCATGCTTAATGTTACACAGCAAAGCCTTTCTGGGAGACCAAGCCCCACAACCCACTCCATTGGTCTCCATGGGCCCCAGATTGCCTCACATGTGTGACCTGAAGTTACAGAAGCAACCCAAAAGTAAAACAGAAGTTGCTTCTGTGAACCGGAAGCAGCCTCCAGTCACTTCTGCAAGGTATTCTGGGGTCCCTGGAGGCCAATGGAGTGAATAACAGGCCCTGCGTGGCCCAGAAAGGCTTTGTTGTGGAACATAGAGCAGGGGTTGCAACCCAACACACACCGAGTCATGACCCACCAGTGAGTAGACACAAACAGCTTGGGAAATGCTGCTCTAGGGCATCAGAGGATGTCCCATCAAGACATAATTTGGAGTGGAATAAAGGGCACCTTCAGACCAATTCTTTGTAGCACCAGCCAGATGTTGCTTTTGCACTCACAGACAAACATGGAATTGCAAGATTCCTTCCATATGACAGACACACTAGACTTAGCTTCACCCATCAACTGCTGTAACTGAACATCCACCTCTTAAAACAGGATGGAACAAGAGCACTAACAGCCCACACTGCAATTGTTATACTACTATACTGTTGTTCTCATTATGAACAGAGTTTTCCCGTTAATGAATGTGACAATTTAACAATGGATAACGTTGTGTGAGAACCCTCCATAAAGGAAATCAAAGGGAGACAACCCCGAAACCCCATCTAGAAGTGCCCCCCAGTTGTGCCCCCCACCCAGTCTACTTTGGAAAGACTCAATGAATGGGCACTCAGCCTATTGCTAATACTTTGGGAGCAATGGTGGCCATAAAGCAAGTTTCTTCCACGTAAGACTGGCTGGTAAACCCTTTGGAGATAGGAAGGGATGTCTCCTGCTGCTGCAGTTTTCAAATTATGTTCACAGGAACCCTGAGACTCCTGCAAGAGAACATTAATCATGGCAGAGAAGCTTCTTAAGAGGACAGTTTATCCTCCACAATCACAGATCTTCTCCTGCTACAGAAGAACGTGGGGGGGGGGGCTTGAACTACAGCAGTAAAGAAGCTCAATAGCTCTGACTATGAGGGGAAGCATGTTTGTTGTGATGGAAAAGAAGCTGGGAGACTATTCTGAGCAGATAAGCTGGCAGCAAAAAGCATTAGCAAAAGGAACTTTCCAATTCTTTCCAGTGCCTCTCACCTCCAACTTTCACCTTTGTGAAGCGTTTCTTCCGGGCTCAGTTACAAATGTGTATGTACATGTGTCGCATCAGTTAGTGCCTTAAAATAGAGAACTTTAAGATCTTTTCCAGCTCTTTGATTCTACGACTTGCAGAAGAAATGCATTGCTAAGACAGCCTTGGGAAAAGGAGGTTTTTGCACATTCTCAATGTGATGTTTCCTTTTCTGGCCTGTGCACCTCTTCTTGTGTACAGAAGACACACATAATGGAGGAAAGGAGCAGAGAGGATTGATTCTTATTTTTATGAAATGAAGGCTCTGTTGGGTATTAGAGCCTTCTACTTTGATCATGTTGGTCCCAACTGTGGACTGAGCTCAACATATGCATTATGGCAGCATTTCTCAATGTTTGTTGCCTCCTTCGCATCATCCACCTATTAGAAGTATCACCGAAAGTAACTGGTGATTATCTCATTGCCAATTACTTCTGGATTGGGACGCCAGATATAATGTGACAAACACTGGTAAAGGGTGGACAGGAGGACTTTTTTGAGTGAATGAAAAGTGCACACTAGAGCCACATCTCCTAATGCTGCTTGTCACGTTGCATTGCTGGTCTTGTTGCCAGCAATGTGTATCAATCCCACGTGTATCACCAGACACCATCTCAAGCACCACCAATGATACAAGCACCACTGGTTGGAACTCGTGAACCAGAAGCCATATCTGTTCTGCTGCCATACCAGAAGCTGCTATCAAAGTGGGGTAGGATTTATGTCCCAGAGTACACATGCAAGCCCTTGAACTTCTCTAAAGAAATTCTTCAGACTGAAATCACTGTGCACCAGGATAGGCAAAAAGACCACCTTAGACTCATGTCTGAGGATCCAAACTACATGCAGCGTGAGAGCCATGATCAGATCAACCCGTACCGCTTTTCACAACTTCAAAGCAGCAAAGGATGGAGAGCTGGGGAGCTTGACTTGGCTCCAGGCCAAAGGGAAAAGATTTTTAACCCTTTGACACCCATGCCATTTTTTCTGGTTAAAATCACTACCTCTAAAGCTGCTAATCCTTTTAGAAGGCAGTGGAAAAGACTAGTTCCTGTATTGTGCCCATCTTTTTTCCCTAGAGAGGATGCAGTTTGGCCCTTAGCTTGGTGAACATTAAGCGCACCACACCTGTCAAAAAGTTCTCCTGTCCTTCCTCTAACACAATATGAAACAATGTGGAAAATGTAATCTTGGCAATACGTTTTTTCCAAGGCACTGCAATTGCCTGGTAGGGGAAATTAAAAAAGAAAAAACACAATTCTTTTTTTTTTTTTAAGACAAGAAAATTAAATTACATGTTGCCAGGGCAACAGGAAAGCAGACTATGCACTGTCTGCCCTTAAGCAGAAAAGCTTACGTTTCAAAGGCCTGCAGTGTTCCCTACAACTTTCCTAAACCTTTTATTTTAAAGGGTGTTTATGCTTCTGGCGAGAGATCGGTATGCAGTACTTGCCTTATATACATGAACTGCATATTCATGGAATAACTCCAGGCTGGGGGAAATAAGGCAAGATCTTAAAAGAAATCAAGTCTCACATCACCTGGCTGGCCTGCTTGTCCAAAACCTCCCTTCGCCCTGTTCCACCTTCCCCTGCCCTCCAGAGCCGAACTTGGCCAGCACGGAGGTGGCTTACCCAGTAGTCACAGAGGCACAGCTGGGCCTACACTGCTGACTGCAGTTATCCTGCAGCATGCGTCGGCCCAAGGGTGCACTTGGATTGTGCCCCAATAACTTCATTCCCACAACCAACTGCACTGTAGAACCTTAACAATATGCCCATGTGCAGTGCAATTCCATGTGGGCTTGCACGGAAGTAGGTCACCCTATATTCAAGGGGTTTACTCCCTAGTAAGCATGTTTAGAATGGCAGCCTTCACCTGCTAGTCTCTAATGCAGCAATTTTCAACATTTTCCTTCTCATGGCACACGGACCTCTATAGTCCTCTCTATGGCCTTTGCCTCTTGTGATGTCACTTCGGGCTCCAGGAGACTCTTCTATAGTGACAAACTGTCTGTCCCTCTTCCTCCACTGGCAGAGCAGACAGAGAGGTAACCTGTTACCATAGGACAGTTACCTTAGAAACAGAGCTGCGGACTGCGAAGAATTTTTCAGCAATTTTCAACCACTGTGCTCCACACTCCTGCAGCACAACTGTGGACTTTTTGTGGCACACCAACATGCTGCATCTCACTGGTTGAAAATTGCTGCTCTAATGTATTTCATGTGAACTGTCCTTCTCTCCCACCCAGACACACACCAAAGGCCTCTGAAGAGGAGAAGGAAAAGCGCTGGTGGTAGAATCCACCAGCACTACTTCCCATCTGACTATGTTGTTCAAGTTGACCTGTGTGGAAAGGCCCAGATAAAGAAAAAAAGTGCCACAAAACTCTTGATGGTGCTTGTTGCAAAAGACTGTCACGGCTGCCCCCTCTAGGCTTTACACCAGGGCAACTTGCTTCCAAGCCCTGGGGCAGGAGGTGATGCTCTTTACAAGCACGTAACAGAACAGAGTTAGATTACAAGCCAAGCATTTCAGAGTGAATTAACCTAGAGCAAAATCTTCAAGAGCACTTTTCGCAAGTAATACTGAATGCACAGAGGCATCAACAGAATTGTTCCTACTGGCCAATCCTCCACCTCACAGGTATTTGTAGAACAGAATATGTATGCACAAATTGAAATTGCCTACATGTTGGCAGCCCCCCCCCAATCATGCATAAAGAGCCTACACACATGTAGCTTGTACAGACATGGGCTCTTTTATTAGTTATGCTATATGTATGTGGGGTGGAGAGGGGAGAGTTCATGGATGTGAGGAGGCACAGTCCTACACACGTGAAGAATCGTCAGATATTTGGTGTTCTGCACCCTCCCTTGAGTAAGTAATCTCTTGCACATAGATCATTAACTGGCAGATTGGAAGGAATTGATTGATTATTTGAAAACTGGAGTATAGTATCTTGCATTGCAATATGACAAGAAGGATAAATACTGCACAATATTTCCACTAACACACCCATTTTCTGTACATCTCTTTTTTCTTTTTTCTTTAAAGCCAAATGCATTATATGGTGAAAGGACAAGCATTCCTCCTTGGGAAAAAAAAAATCAAGATTTGAAAAAACTAAAATACTAGTCACTCAAGTCCGTAGGCTATAGATTAATGGAACGATGATGGATGTTGTCACGCAGTAGTATCCAGGGGCCTTTTGCAAAAGCTAAGCTGGACAAAAGTTGCTATACCAAATTCTTTTTGGATGCTTATTTTCCCCTGGAAAGTCTAAGCTAGGGCTTTATGAATCTTTGCAGACAAGATTAATTTCATACAGGACCTCAATAGGTAGAGATTATCACTCACACATCCCAAGACAAAATATGTGCGCCAAAGGTAATGCAAATATTACATATCCATATAAAACAAGATATTCAGCAATATTCCCAGTTTAATTTCTCTGGCAGGATCATAGTCAAAACAAATGCACGGAGAGGAGACACAAAGCAGTCAGTATTACAGGGCTGAGGAAACAACAGATTTCCCCAAGCATCTTCTAGCATAGTAACCAATTAAGCAAACCACAATATCCCAAGTCCCCTTTCTTTGGAATGATTTTATACCAACATAGCATTAGATATTTTGAAAGAGAGGTGTATGTTTGTTAGCTCCCTGCTAACGCAATTTCAGAATGATAACACTTCCGATTGGGCTGCTACCCACTTGTAGTGATTATGCTTTGTCTGCATCAATGCTTGACATTTATTTAGGGCCTAAGGGGCCTTTACACCACTGGAACAAACATTCAGATGGTGTAAGCAAGTTTATGGCTGTCACAAAAGTGACAGAGCTGACAGATGTGGTCTGGCCGCCGCTGCAAGCAGCAAGTAGCCAGGCCCATGACTGTGATGTCAATCTGTAGCGACAGACTGCACATACCTAGTGCTGCAGGTAAGGCTGTGCAGGGGATGGAAGGGAGGTGGGAAGGGGTGGAATGGGGCAAGGAGGAGGGCAGAGTGGGCCAGAATGGGGCAAGGAAGCAGGCTTGGCAATGGTAGCACCAGCCAAATCCTAACCCCCTTCCTGGGCCTGATTCACCTTCACGGGAGAACTGGTGCCAGCCTGAATTGACCCATGGTGGCTCTGTTGGTGGAGGAAGAGGGACAGACAATTTGTTAGTACAGACAGTTGTCCTAGAAACAGATCTGAAGAACATCAAAGAGTTTTCCATCCATTTCCAACTGATGTGCTCCAAACTTCTGCATCACACCTGTGGACCTTTATTGGCACACCAATGTGCCGCGGCGTACCAGTTGAAAATTGCTGCCTTACTCTGATGAACCCACACCGAAGTACATTGTAAGGTCAGCTACACATTAACATGCCAAGAGCTGTACGTTTCACAAATCATAAGTCCCAAAGGGCTATCTCAGCAATTTGCTATGAACTCATTTGTATTAGACTACAATTAGCAGGTTTAAACTGTATGTTTCCATCTCCTTTGCCTGCGCTACAAACCACCACACAAGTCGTTCAAATTTCTGTGGTACACAGGAGTCTTTCTAAGGGTCGGACTATGGAAACATTGTTGAGAAGATGTCAAACGCAATGAAAGCTTTGGCTGCTTTTTAGACATGTCATACACTTCCCTCACCCCACTTCATCTAATGGACAAGTTGCTTTGAATGGAACCGATTGCATATTTTGATATGCTTTAGTCTTGCAGTCACCCATTACTTCTACTGAATTGCCAGAATTAACAACTCCTTCAGGACTTTCATCAGTTGGGATTCCTGCTGTTTTCCTTGGAATCAAATTCAAAAGACGTCATTTGGCATGCAACCCATGAATAATATTTGCTAATCCATCAATATGACAACACAAATGAAACCGAAACCCTACTGTCCTCTCTATTGCTCCATGGTACAATAGTATTTACAGATTAAAACCAGCTTACACTTCAAGCTCTCTGGGATTTGATTTTTTTTCCCCCGAAAAGGAGAAGTGGGGCCACTATCTCATTTGACAGGCCTGATTGCCTTAGAAACATTTCAGAAACGTTGAGAACTATGCCTCTGCCATTCAAGCTGCATAGCTAGGCAAATTTGCAGAGGGATGCTGGCATTCCAAATGCTATGAAAGGCTTGGAGTTGACTATGTTAGCAAGGAAGCAATATGCAAGCTGGCCCTGTGATGTTAACATGAATTGCAGCTGAATTTCTGGAAACAGTTCTTGATACCAACAACATCAATAACAATATCCTTTTATAAATGTACACCTTATAAGCTTATATTTACAAATTACACAGGGGACTACAGTTCACAAAAGCTTGCGCGTATTAGTCTTTTGTGCAGCTACAGACCCATAAAGATACCCTCTGGAATGCACATTTTGTGACTCTCTAGAACAGTGGTTCTCAAGTTTTTCAGCACCAGGATTCATTTTTTAGAATGACAATCTGTCCGGGACTCACTAGAGTGATGTTGTGGCTGGAAATGCTGTCATTGTGACACTGGAGCCTTTCTTGAGGATGCAGCAATAAGTTGGGTTAGTTCCCAGCCGTTTTCGAATAGCAAAGCGAATCAGAAAGAAAAGCCTATTTGCAACCTTGACATAAGCATAACAATCACACAGCCCTCCCCCTTTCCAGCATCCCATCTTCCCATATTTTCAATACGGCTGTCCTAGGTGCTTCGCAACCCACCTGAAATTGGCTCACAACCCACTGGTCGATCCCTACCCACAGTTTATGAACCACTACTCTATAACATAATGAAGAATGCCAGTTAGAAAATATGAGAGATGTGATTTATTAATTTAAAATATTTTTACCACACTTCTCCTCTGCTGAAACTTATCCAAGTAGCCCCATTGAGCAGGCTGGGGCTCAACATGGGAAAATGCGACAACCTCCAACCTGCTCAATACATGCACTAGATGCAGCATGGGCTGTGCAGCCTCGCTGCACCAGCGCTAGTTCGGATTGGTTCATTTTATGCAATATTTTGAACTTTTATAAAGATTTTGCCTTTATTCAGCTGCTCCTAGCCAGTTTCTAATGAACCTTTTCTCTTGCACGTCTGTAAGTTGGATTGTGCTGAGATAACTGAGCTGACTCTCTGTGGGGCTAGGCAGAACTTGACAGTCAACGGTAAAAGATCCCTCACCAGAATCACTAGGCAGCCATCTAAATCTGTAATGCTTTCTGAGGCTTCCCTTAGAAGGATGCAAACCTTGGGGTTTGATAGGCAGACACAGTACCAGGCAGTCTCATTGATCTCACAGAGTGCATAGGATTGGGTGCAGATGCCAAGCCCCAGGACTGATTAGGAGACTCTACAGTTCGGTGTTTTATTGCAACGTCGTTCTGTTGACACTACTTCACTAGCACTGACGCGGGAGTGCCAAGCAGCACCCCCGCGTTGGCACTGGTGCTCTCAGGCCTTCACTACTAGTAGTAGCGAAGCCGGTTGGCATGAGGGAGGCTCCGGGATGGGGATTGGCGGTGGGAGGGAGATTGTGGATGGGGGGAAGGCGGGATGTGGGCAGGCACCAGATTTGGCAGGTGCTATTTAGCCGGCGCAGATCCAAGGAGCACATAGGGAAGGCTGGAGCCTCCCCTATGGTAACAGAGGGGACGTGCGCCTGCTGCGGGGAGGCTCCAGCCTCCCCAACCCAGCATAGGATTTGGCACTGGCCCATCGGCCTTGCCAGTTCCATGTTGGGTTGGATTGCGCCCGCAGGGAGAATATCACACCTTTAATTTCATTCAAACTCTATTTTCGTTTTAGTCAAATTCTTCCTTAAGCTAAGGCCTTAAAGCTTGTACTGTAGGCAGAGGAAACAAGTCACTCATGCTTCTCTTGCAACTGAAGCAGCTCTCAGTGGATGTTGGATCCTTCCCTCTCTTCCAAATGGTTTGGAGAAGCATAAGTAGTGCTATTAAGATGAAGGAATGCAGTGGTGTAGCTAAGGCATGCGACCCCCGGGGGCACAAAAATTTTTAACACCCCTCCCGCACAGCCTCCCAGAGCCTCAGGAGGCCTTTTTTTTTTTTGCCTTGAGACCACTGTCAGGGGTACAGATTGGCACCCCTCAACTGCATGGCAATGTACCCCCTTCCCCCCTTAGCTACTCCACTGAATGTATGTGTTTTACATGGTCTTAGTCAAGCCACACCAGGTCAGTTAACTTGCTTAGAACACACATACACTGCACAAAAACCAGAGCTTCACAGACAGAAAAAAATGAGTAAAAAGATACATTAGTATAATGATGGGCTGCAGCCAGTTATATGGCTGATGTACCATGCACAACTTGAAAAGGCAAGTTCTTGTTCCAACTCATGCTACATTCTGTCAAATCATTAAATGAAACACCTAGATTATTATCAAAATCCAAACAAGAAAGATCCACAGAGACATCATGTAAATCATTCAGTTCCCAAGTACTGGAATGTCTCTTTGCTCATTTTCAAACTGCTAAGCCTATATAGCTCATTATAAACCATCACTGAGGGTACCATGTATATACCTCATGTATTATTTAATCAAGTTGTCTCTTCAATGACTATTTCATTTTATTTTTGCTGGACTGAGTGATAATTCTAAATCCTCCTTTTCTAAACAGGTTTTTCTTTGGCAAAAGCTTACACATGGAAAATATCAATTTGTTTCCTCTGTTACGCGACCTATATCACCATCAGTTAACATTGCCTGTAATTTGGATTTGCAGTAATCCAACAACGTTCTGTACAGCCAGTATGAATAATTTATACTGCAAGTTCGTTGGAACAAGGATCTGACTCTTGCTTTTGGTATTATATACCGTGCCATGCACACTGCTGGTGTGTTATTACTATTATAAGAACAGGTTATTAGTCTATAGGCACAGTTACAGGAGCTATTGAAAAGGCATGATCATTTTACCCTAGATCAGTGGTTCCCAAACCTTTTAGACAGGGATCCACTTTATAGAATGGCATGTGTTGGGACCCACCGGAAGTGATGTCATTAACCTGGAAGTGATGTCATTGCCAGAAGTGACATCATCAAGCAGGAAGTGCCGTCATTGTAACATGATAAACTGACACTCCTGAAATGCAAATTGGCATTCTTGGATTGCAGCAATTGTACAACCATGAAACATTCCTAAGAGAAAGCACGATTCAGACATGTAATTTATGAACTAAAAACATCTTTTTTAAAAAAAAATCCTCACTTTAAAATTCAAACTGGTAACACTCACAAAAGGAATCAAGCAAGAGGAAGGTCTGCAGCTTCCAAGGAGAGCCCCCAGCTCTCCTCAACCCACCTGACATCACGTTGCGACCCACCAACTGGGTCCCGACCACAATTTGAATAACACTGCCCTGGAGAACAAGAACACTTTCTTAGAAATCTTCAAATTTAAATTCATGCAGCCTAATATCTGTGGCGCTCAGGGATCCGTGATGTGGGACATCAGGCTGAGGCAAAATTGTCTCACTGGAATCCTCCGAAAATTGCAGCTGTGAGTTGCCCAAATAAGCAAAATCCAAGCGTTCCAACCACAGTTAAGAGTGCACGGGTTTCTGGTGTTTGTGCACTCACAGCGGTGGCAGTGGTGCTTTTCAGAGGACTCCAGTGGGGGAAGAGTCTGCCTCACCTGCCATCCCCACACTGCATGTCCCTGGTGGTATTATTTTTACGTTTTGATACCATCAGTCTTAGCATGTTGATTTTTATGTTTCCCTCATTCCAGGACAGAAAAATTTCAAAAAAATTTCTTCTTTATACAATTTTTTTTTTAACACAGCACCAAAGAATATTTAACCATGTTTAGCCTTAATATTAACTTGCTTATAATCTGCAGTACTCAAATCTCTGAATTTGAGAGATTCAAATTCAGAGGGACGGATTTCGGGAAAGGGGCAAGTTCAGCACAGTTCATCAACGGTACATTACCGAAGCATTGTTAAAGGCCACTGTCTTTGATGATGAAAAAGAATGATCAGCATATCTTGGAACACATCCTGCTCCTAGGGAAAAAACGCTAACAATATAGTCAGTGATTTCATCAGGTGCAAGACTTTCATCTGTTCACAACCCTTTTTCTAGCCTCCTCTCCAGCAGAGGAGAACTATAAGGGGATGCATCACTCCACCACATCGAGCCATACAAGAGCTTTTGAAGATGGGGGTCTTGGCAGTATAATGTCAAGCCTCACAGCTAGTCACTGAAAAACGTTTTATTCTGTAAACTAGACCACATTTGTCTTAAAGAACAAAGCACACCCATTGTGAGTTGAAGAGAAGAGCTGGGTTTTTTGGTGAAAGGAAAACACAGCTGTACCTGCAGACTTTTGCGGCTTAAGGCCTTCCTATAGAATGCGTTAGAAAGTTGGAGTGCAACAGACCTGAAAATCTTGTAAAGATTTGATTTAGAAAGCAACTCACCCACATGGTATTTCCATTTGGGTGTCCTGTCTCATCAGGATATTTATTTCACAGAAACAAGATGCTGGTAGGTATATGCAGAGGCTAGTAAGCTTCCCAGGAACTAACACCACACAGTCAATGAACACTAGATGCATCCTAAACCCATTCCATAACTGATGGTTGTGACAATCGTTTATTTGGAAGGTGACACAGATTGTTTTTATTATCCATCTGGTCCCCTCCACATCACAATCTACTCTACACCAGTAATGCTCCAGAACAGTAGCCGTGTGGGTCTGTGGCAGCAAACACAAGTTCTGTGGCACCTGAAAAACTAATACATCTATTTGATGATATTTGTTAGGGTAGTATCCCATCTGCTACTTCTGCTAGTGGAAGTTTCCTCCCTGAAGGGCTGTTCCACTCACAAAATAGGTTGTTACACAAGTAGAAGGAGCCTTTGAACACATGGCATGGTCCTATTTGCAGAAGGGAGCAAATGCCCTAGGATGTCACACTTCGTCTTAATGCCACAGGACTCTTCTGTGTAAATACATAACCCTGTAAGATGAATGGCAATTAATCAGCCAAGTTGTTGTTGTTGTTTTGGGGTGTGTGTGCATAAAACTCTACAGGCAAAGGATAGGTTTTAAGCAGTAAAACCCAAACCAACTTTAAATATAGGTATAGCGGTAGCAGCTTTGCTAGAGACTTCTGGAAAGATACTGCTATACAAGTTGGTGCAGAAATGGAAGGAAATGTTAACCACACTTGTTGTCCATATGGGTGGTCCTCTTCATCTCCAGTCCTAAGTACGCAGAATGAACATTCATTCAGTGTGATTTCATGTCTTTTTCAATCAGCTGCTTCCTGCTGTAAATATCAGAAGTCTGTGTACCCTGTGTTTCGGGCTCTGTGCACTTTGAGGACATACTTTTCCACAAGCTAAACAAACAGTTGAACCCAAGAATGAAAACATCTGCACCCTGCACTTGTATAGCAGGGGAGATTGTAAAGAAGGACATAGCCACAAAGTAAAACGGTTATCTGCACTACCCCAGAGTATGCGAGACATTAAGACAATACCTAAGGTGTAGTCTCAGAATACCCGTCTTTGAGAAAATGCTGCCGCAAGATTTGCTAGTTTAAAAAAACAAATCCATTTTGGGGGAGAAGGTCAGGAGAAATGCTTGTGGCATGCAACAGATCTGCCACCTCCCCACGTTTGCCATGTGAACATCAGAAGTTTATATTTAATATTCAGAAGTTCCAAACTGCTGTGAATAATATTTTATGGGTTCTTGGTTCTCAAGACTTTAATACATTAGAGATTTCATAACTGTCTCCCCACACTAGCCTTTTCAGTGCACAAGAATAGTATTTACAATTCAAAAGAATAGCAGGAAACGTCTAATAGACTTAGCACTTGGTCTCTAGGAAACCAAAACATACCATGCTAATCTGAAAGGCTACTCTGCGGCACTTTAGGTGAGAAGGCTTTAGCTTGTCCCTGGGCACCATGGGCAGATTTAATATAGGCAGATTCCAAAACGAAGTTCAGATACCAAAAGCTCAATAAGCAAACATGGGCATGGCTGAGAGAATATCCCTGTGTTGGTTTGATGCTACATGAATGCAAAACAAGCTTTGTGAACTTGCACTGAAAAAAAATTACCCTAAAATATATTATGAAGATTCATGCCTCTCAGTGCATTGTGACTTCCATGTCAAGCATACTTGCTTATTCCAGGTCAAAAAAAATTGTTAAAGGGCAGGGTAAAGGCATTTAAAAAGGTAAAGGTTTCCTCACGACCGAATGGGGCTGACTATAGAGGGCGGTGCTCATCTCCGCTTCTAAGCCGAAGAGCCGGCATTTGTCCGAAGACAAGTTCCCGGCACCTTCCCACCGAAGTGGTACCTATTTATCTACTCGCATTTTTACGTGCTTTCGAACTGCTAGGTTGGCAGGACCTGGGATAAGTGAAGGGAATTCTCTCCGTCACATGGTCTTGAACTGCCAACCTTCCGGTCAGCAAGCTCAGCAGCAGCGATTTAACCCGCAGCACCACCACATCCCACCAAGGCATTTGCAATTTCACTAATGCACAAACAACAACAAAAACCATGTCTCACTTGCCTTAGCAGCAGCACCACCACATCAGCAGCAAACATGTTCTACTATCTCACATATTGCACCTGTTTACAAATCAGCCTGCATGCACTATCACTTCTCCTTATTCTTTCAGTCCCAAACATTTGTCTTCTGAGGTTGGGAGAAACACAAACTTAGGACCTGTGTCTGCTTAGCATTCCTACTGGCCCACCACCACTTTCTTAACACGCTTTCACCTTGGGTAAGAGAGAATAGCATACTTTTAGTAGTGACAACAAGCTCTGTGTGGAGGAAGGGGGAAACTGTTAACAGAGGCCAGGCCAACTCCATTTTGAATGCTCTGTTTTTGTGTCTGTAAATGAATGGGCAGGAGAAACCCTAATTAGCAGCCTGAATCTTCACAGCTGAAGGCAGGAGCTATGAGCCTGGAGCAATAAGTCTCAAAACTAAGAGCCACTAGCAAATAACCCACACAAACCTTGGGATAAAAAGGCAGCCTGAAAGACAAAGAAACCTCCTTGCCTAGTGTCAACATAGTGCTGCCACAGATTACTGCTGGGCACTTAGAGCCCTGGCAGCACTTGCGTGGCACCCCTCTGGAAAACTGGGCAGAGGCGAGCGGATGCATGCAGCCGATTGGCTGCAGGTTTCACAAGAGGTGGTGCGTGGCTGTAGTCAAGGCTCCTGTAGGAACCCAACTTCAGTCTGTGCCCATCATGCAAGCTGGGAGGAAGCAGAGAGGTCCGATCGCCATTTTGCTGTGCTCCTCGCTCCAGCCATAGGATCAGAGGCCCACTTGTCAGCCTTCTGGCTGGCCTGTTAAAACAGAGCCTGACCACATGGGATCAAAGGGCCTTTCTCCAATCAGTGTCTGCTGGGAATTCCTGCCTTTGTCACTTTGTTTAAAAATGGTGGGGGAGGGCTCTCCCTGGAGTTGTGGTGGGCTCATGCCAGGTGAGGACAGAAAAGGGGTTCTAAGACTAGAGTTTCCCTTCCCTTCCTACCTTTAGGGCAGCCAGTCTAGGCGGGAGCCATTTGTGAGATGTGAGGGCTCTGCCTTTATATCAGCCTCATTTTGTCCTTCTGCCTTGCCAGCTGTGGCTTGTTGGGGCTGATTCTTAAAGGGCTTGCTCCCTTTGGCAGTTGGCTCTCTTAAAGGACACCTTGTACCCAGTGATGTCATTCAGGGGGAACGGACCAGAACAGGCGTTCCAGATCCTAACGGGCTCCGTGGCTGGTTCCCGACAAGTGCCAATCAAAAGTGAGTTCCTGTTCCTAAATCATTTGAATGACACCACTGCTTGTACCTTGTGTAGGTTATGGCTAGAATCTTTAAGGACTTTTCAAAGGGCAGCATGTTGCTCTTAAGAAGTTGCTCTTAAGGCATCTTTTCAGGGGTATATTGGCCTTGACGTTTATTAGGGAAAAATCTACAGGTCTACTGAGGAGGACAAACAGAGGAGCATGCTCCCGTGCCTGGAGTGAAGACTAATGATATGTGATAAAGTCCCAAGCTAATAAACAGCTGGGTCCCTGGGGAATGGAAGTACTGAGGGGACAACTACTAAAAAAACAAAGACTCATAACTTTAGTATACTTTCAAACCAGGATAACTCAGGAACTTTGCCATCTGCCATAAAAGGTGGAATAAACAGAGAAGCCCATGAGGTCTTAGCCTCCATGCAAGGAGAAAAATCTGTTCACTGGCTTCTGCCAGGTAACAGTGTGACACTGAAGGCCTACTGTATTTGCAATCATAGCCCTTATAGGTTGCTGAATATTGCTGATGCATGCTCCAAGTGTGATCCTTCTCCATTAATTAAACCCTTACACTGGGATGACTTAAATATGGCATGGCCCAATTGAGTGGGTCAATATGCCCAATATGGCCCAATATGCGGATAGGGTAAACCAGCAGCACTTTGAAGATGGCACTAATTGCACAGAGCTCTACCAAAGCACATTGCCTTTGAAGTATATCTTTTCCAGAAGTATTCTATTGTAATAACCATTCTAGTAATTAATAAGATACAGCTTATTTTCATACAAAGCCACAATTTCTTCTTGAAACCAACTCTGATCATTTTTTTCCATTTCCACAATATCCAAGATTGTTGGTATTGATAGACCATCACATTTTCCCCCAGTATCTTGCCAGCACTCTGTAAACACCAACAACAAGGTTAACAAACAATTTTCCCTTAATCAAAGAGAATCAGTGAAAACATTCAGCAAAACTGCTTAGGGGATCCAAAAATTTCCTATGAACAGTATGCCTTATCCTTTTATGTACTCTTTGTATTCTAAATATTGGCTGCAGTAAGTGTACATTTTCTTTTATCAACAAAACCCAAAGTGACCAACAGTGACTTCTTGTTTGTGGAGCTAGTTCCCATCTGAAAGCTCCATGCGGTGTCAAGGAAAACTTTGTGCATAGGATCATCTCCTGAAAGCTTCCTGGTGATATTTAAACAGGTTCCCACACCTCTGGACTGAAAGACTAGGGTCATCCCAGAAACAGAGATGCTAATACACTATTTCCTTCTTTGCAATCTGTGAAAGTCAAACATGTTTTAGTACAACCGAATGTACAATGCCTCATTGGGCCCATTTTGATATTATCAACTGAAATATTTTTATCCCATTTTTTTCCATTAGTAATTTTCCAGTTTACAATATGGTAAGACTAAGAGCATAAAAACAGAATCAACACCACATAACAATGGAACAATATGTATTGTAAGGAGCATTTACTAATACAGCAATATAGCTCCAATAGCTCATGGGGATATCCCCAAAAAGTTAACATTCACCCTTATCTAGAAAGCCATCTTCTAAGTAAGATGAATCGCAGCCTTTAGGGTGAAATCCTAAGCATAGATAAGGCTCTTAAATCCAGTAGTTACATTATAGCGTGCAGATAATAGTCATGTTTTAATTCTTTCACGTATGTGGTGCATTACAAAAAAATAAGAGTGGAGGTCTCTGCCCCAAGGGCTTAACAATCAAGATTGTAGAACATAGATTGATGTTATGCAGGTAGCTTAATTGCCACTAGCAGTGTGCTATGTACACCTGTGGCATGTGTTTCTTTTCTCATGTTTTTAGAAGTGTATCATGTACGCAGTATGAAATATTTTCAAAGTTGCATGCCAAAAGTGACCCAAAGTGACAAAGCTTATATTTGTCTGCTAAAGCCCCTCCACTTAAGTGTGAAACATGAAAATACAAAATCAGTACCTTATGCAAAAAAAAAAAAAAAGGAGGGGGAGAAACCCTTGGGTCACATTGTCTAGACCAACTGGGTTAAAGATTATAGAAGAATAACAGAACATTTGTTTTAGGAGCATGCATGAAGAGATGAAGTGGTCTCTGTTGGCAAGATCTGAGGAGCTAAGTGACAGCTGATTTGGGTCTTAAGAAGCCGCAAGGCTGCTACAGTTCACAAACTGCTTTGAACAGTTCATAATCTGACAATTAGACAGTTTTTGTACACATATTTTAGAGGTTTCCCACATGCTTCTAACAATTGAAGCCACCCCCCTCTCCATAACAGAAAACTTTCAGAAATCTCAAGTTGCAAAGGATTACATTATCTATTGATATTGCTTGTTTGTTTTTTTCTCCCCATTTTTCTCAGCCGAATTGGCTTCTCTTAACACCATGTCAACTTCTTGTATGAATATGGAGTGAGACAGATTTTCCTTTTTTAACCCAATGGTCTTATGTTCCATATGAGAAGCCTCCAAAAACATGGAATGCTTGTCAAAGTTTACTAGAATGGATTAATATCTTTAATTCTAAAGCAGATTTTAAATAAGTCATATCAGATGTTCTGGCATTGCTGACATTCACAAGGAGACAAATCTCTAGATTAAAAGACTAAACATTTTTGTTCCATTTATGGTCAGAAGACTTGTTTAGGAAAAAAAAATGGGAAAAAATGCCACATGATGCAAAGTCTCACACACTCTTCTCCTAAAATGTCTGACTTTTATATCCCTAACGTGTTCTGAACATTATCACAGTTATTATATGTTGCCAATTATCAGCACATTATCTGCATTTTGTTTTTCAGATTGTGAGCCCTTTTGGGACAGGGAGCCATTTAACTTTAATTTTTGCCTGTAAACTACTTTGTGAACTTTTGTTGAAAAGCATTATATAAATACCGTTTGTTTAATTGATCAGGAACAGAAAAACACTATGTACAATACCATCCATATAATTATTAGTTGAAATCAGGTGTTGGTATCCAAATTTCATCTATCAAATATCTATATCCACACATATACGTGCTATATATATACATAGAAAGCTGTGGATCAAGGAAAAAGTTTGCTGTTTAGCTCCCTAGTACAACAAGACTAGATATCTAGATTCTATCTAAGAGTACTTACAGAACTAAGCTAATACCTACTGTAGGCATCTGATATACATCCAGATGGTATCTACAAAAAAATCAAATGCATCATAAACATGTTTATATGATGGCTACTTGCAATGTGGTAATCACAGTTCCTGGGCAGCAACCAGCCTTAGGAACATCAACAGGGCTATAGAGAAAGCTTTTACAACCATTGTTCACCAAAGCATGTCTCAGGAACATTCATTCTCAAAATGTCAGATTTTGGCTCTCTTCAAATCCAAAGATTCCTCAACCGATCAAATGGTTACTAATGTTGCAAACAGTAAGATACGAGAATGGTGTTAAATCTGATATATGTTCTTGGTTCTTTATGTTCTTGGGGCATGATCATCAACTATATAGAAGTCCTTAAGTATAAGAAATGTGAAAAAGTAACAGGTTACACTAGATGTAAGAGAACATGGGCTATACTATACAAATACTAGAAAGAAAACACACAAATGTATTCGGCCTCCATTCAAAATGGGACAGCTTTCTGCCTATCTCACAGGATCCCCTAAGTGTTTCCAAAGTCCATCACCTTGCAAGTGATGACATTAAAGATTTATGAGATATCCACATGCTAGCAAACTCATAACAATGTAAGATTTTTTGTTTAATTCTTTTCCGTGTGAAAACTATCACATGAATCATTACTATGAAAACTAGCCCTTTGGAGGCCCAGGAACTCATAATTCATAGTAACTAAGATCCCTGAACCGAACAAATATTCCAAGAATCCAAATGTGGTTTGTGAGAACAAGCAGTCATTACTCCATCAGGCTAAAGGGTCATTATAGATATTACCCCTAGGAATCACTGAACCAACTTCACATAGTTCCATTAATCCAGAGCATTTGTGTGCGATTACTTGATACAAAGTATGTAGCCATATACCATGTATTTATAGCTGAAAGATGAAGATGGTTCACAGGACATCTGCTGCACAAAAGAGCATAAAAAAGATGAGGACAGAACAAAAATGATCCAGCATCAAACTATTGGAAACAGGTAGCACACGCTTTTCTGAAATTCAAATGTTGCTTCAGTCAATACACACACAACCTGTATTCATGGGGATATGTTCCTGCTACCACCGCGGAAAGCTGAAACCGTGGATAGCGGTGAACCCAATACTCACTGTTGCTCCACAAGTGCAAGTCCTCCAAACTGCTTCTTCGCATGCTTTGTTAGCATGCCGCTTGCCCTACAGACAACTTTGTCTTCCTGCCTGCTTGTTAGCACTTGCCCTCCAAATTTGCTTCCTCTTTGCACCTGCTTGTTAGTGCTAATAAGCAGCACAACGAGGAAGCAGTTTGGAAAGCTGAAAATGGGCAAGCAAAACAAAAACAGATGAGTGCAATGGGGGAATTTGTGAACCACTGATACCTGAAACCATGGAAACCAAGTCTGCAGATACAGGGAGGGTGACTGTATAACAGGTTATCTTGTCTAATTATGGGCAGTTGTTATATAGCAATAAAAACCTGAATTAGAGCCATAAGCAGTTTTGATTGGAGCAGCCTATCATATCTTTCAAATCACTGCCTTGAGTTCCTTCAAGGAGAAAGGTGGGATAAAAATACGGGATAGATTCGCAGCAGGATGTCTTTGAAATATTAACATGTATGGTTAAAATGAATGACGACTCCATTCAAAACATTACAATATTTCTTTAGAAAATGTATACGTTGTCCTTCAAGACAAGGCTTCAGTGGCAGCACAGTTATCAAAAGAAGCACATCACAAGAGAGATCCAATAAAAAATAGCAGGGAATAGTATACACAGAATTCAGTAAATTGTGTGTCCGTCTGCTTACCCTTTTCCAATTTGAAACCAATCAGTTGTTCCATGTCCGGTTCTAACTGTAGCTTCCTGACCCGCATATAGGTTTCTCAGAAGACAGATAAGGTGGTCTGGTACTCCCATCTCTTCAAGAACTTGCCACAATTTGTTGTGATCCACACCATCAAAAGATTTAGCATAGTCAATGATACAGAAATAGATTTTTTTCTTGAACTCTTTTTCTATGATCCAAAGAATGTTGGCAATTCGATTGGTTTCAAATTGGGAAAGGAGTACGACAAGGCTATCACCCTGCTTATTTAACATATATGCAGAGTACATCATGAGGAAGGCAGGGCTGGATGATTCACAAGCTGGAATCAAGATTGCTGAGAGAAATATCAACAACCTCAGATATGCAGACGATACCACTCTAATGGCAGAAAGTGAGGAAGACCTAAAGAACCTTCTGATGAGGGTGAAAGAGGAAAGTGCCAAAATTGGCTTGAAGCTCAACATTAAAAAAAACTAAGATCATGGCAACCACGCCCATCACTTCCTGGCAAATAGAAGGGAAAGAAATGGAAGCAGTGTCAGAGTTTATTTTCCTGGGCTCCAAGATCACCGCAGATGGTGACTGCAGCCATGAAATTAAAAGACGTTTGCTTCTTGGGAGGAAAGCTATGGCAAACCTAGACAACTTAATAAAAAGCCGAGACATCACCCTGCCAGCAAAGGTTCGCATAGTCAAAGCTATGGTTTTCCCAGTAGTTGTGTATGGCTGTGAGAGCTGGACCATAAAGAAGGCGGAGCGCCGAAGAATAGATGCTTTTGAATTATGGTGTTGGAGAAGACTCTTGAGAGTCCCCTGAACTGCAAGGAGATCCAATCGTTCAATCCTACAGGAAGTCAAGCCTGATTGCTCCCTGGAAGGACAAATACTGAAGCTCAAATACTTTGACCACCTCATGAGAAGGGAAGATTCTTTAAAAAAAGACCCTCATGCTGGGAAAGATGGAAGGCAAAAAGAGAAGGGGGCGGCACAGGATGAGATGGTTAGATAGTGTCACCGAAGCAATGAACATGACATTGGGCGAACTCCGGAAGCTAATGGAGGACAGAGAGGCCTGGTGTGCTGTGGTCCACAGGGTCGCAAAGAGTCAGACAGGACTTAGCGACTGAACAATAACAACTACTATACCATGCCATTTTAACAATATTTAAAACCAGCTATAAGATGTACTGAAGTGCCTGGGAGAATTTAAAAGTCATTTCCTGGCACCAAAAAGACAAGAAAGCTGAAATAAAAGGCAAGTTTCTCTGGAAGAGTATTCCATACAATCACAGTCAAGGAAGTTCTGGACACAATCCCATCCAACTTTCCAGCACCAATGCAGCTATGCCAATGAGACGTGTGCTGCATCTGGAAGTGGGCTGACCCCTGCTAACTGGGCAAGAGGCACTTTTTCAAGTGGTGTCCTCTTATATTTAGCAGGGGGAGAGCAACTGTCCCTCTTCACCCCAGCGCAGTGTCTTTCTCGTGGCTGTTGCTGGTGGTGTCCTCCATTCTTTTAGATTGTGAGCCCTTTTGGGACAGGGAGCCATTTAACTTTAATGTTATTATTTGCCTGTAAACCGCTTTGTGAACTTTATGTTGAAAAGCGGTATATAAATACTAGTGATTGATTGATTGATTGATTGATTGATTGATTCCTCAAGGCCAGGGGCTCAACTGTGGCTGCACTGGCACTGGAAAGTTGGAAAGGATTGGGCCCCCAATCCAGCTTTAGATAGCAGAGAAACCAGGAAGAGGCCCCAGTGATGGACAGAAGGTATTGCAGTCTCACATGGAATAATGAAAACCTTCACATATCCAGGTCTCAACCTATTTCGGGCTTTTGAGGTTGCAGCCAGCACTGTGAATTCTGCCTGGAAAAGGACAAAGAGCCAAAGTAGTTGCTTTGAACATGGATGAGGTGTGTTCCCTGTAGTCAGTCCCAGTTCATAACAAACAGCTGCATTTTGTATTAACTGAAGTTGCCAACAGGGCTTTATGGCCTCTCTCATAAAAGGCCGTATATAGCATAGCTAAACGAGAGAGGGCTTTGCAAAATTTCACCGCTCTAAAAGGCACTTTCTTTTTACAGTTGTTGGGGAAGGGTGAAAGAGTGTCTGCAGTGTTTGTGTGTGTGAAAACACATGTCCCTACTTCAAAGGAAACAGAGCTGGTGCACAATATGCTTGTCTCGGCAATGGGGTCATTCCCTCCTCTTCCAACTTCTAGGTAAACTGAGGCCCTTGAAAAATAAGGGTCTCCTATATATCTATATTAGGATCTATATCCTAACAGCAGCAATACATGCAGGGGAAAGATACAGCAAAAGAACATTAGAAAACCCAGTGGGGTTAGACAACCTGTCAGGAGAATGTGACACTGCAGTGCAGCAATTTTCAGCCTCTCTCAACTCATGGCACACTGACAGGGTGCTAAAATTGTCAAAGCATACCATCAGTTTGACAATTGACAAGGCATACCTTGTGACTGGTGGGGGTGAGCTTACATACTCCAATGGCCCTACTATTAAATGGTAAAGGTAAAGGTTTCCCCACAACCGAATGGTCTAGTCGTGACCGATTGTAGGGGGTGGTGCTCATCTCCGTTTCAAAGGCTATAGAGCCAGCGTTTTTGTCCGATCATGTGGCCAGCATGACTCTACACCGTAGCGCACAGAACGCCGTTACCTTCCCACCGAAGTGGTCCCTATTTATCTACTTGCATTTTTTAGGTGCTTTCGAACTGCTAGGTTGGCAGGAGCTGGGACAAGCAACGGGAGCTCACTCCGTCACGCAGTCTCGAACTCCCAACCTTGTGGTTGAAAGCCCAGCAATAGCGGATTAACTCGCTGTGCCACCACGTCCCGTCACTATTAAATGACCCTCCCCCAAATTCCCGCCGCACACCTTTGGACCATTTGCAGCACACTAATATAATTGACTGCTCAGAAATACGAAGGAAATTTAAAGCCACAGTCCGTTCTACCCCTGTTAAAGGACAAGCAGCTCCTTAAGACTTGGGACAGACTAAATAAGGCAGGTTTTGCCAGGTAGCCCATCTGTATTGAAAGTTGTGCAATCTGATGATCTGCCATTTCCCCAGTTGTCAGACAGACCAAAGGAAGTAGTTCTTCACATGGTACACAGTTCATTTACAGCATTCACTGTCAAAGTGTGGTGATGGCCACTAGCCTTAATGGCTTTTAGAGAGGATTATAAAATACATGCAATACAAGTCTCTCAACGGTTAGCAGGCACAATTACTATTATATTCCTAGCTCTGTACTGGGTTTAGAAATAATTTGCCTTTGAATACCAACTACTTGTACGACCTGTTTGGGGCATTCCCAGAGACATTTGGTAGGGAACAGGCTGAAATTCAGTACCTTGGGTCTCATCTAGCCAGGTTCTTCTGATGTTCCTAGGTAACAGAATTCCCGTTGCCAAGTGCCCTGCAGGAGTCAGGTGGGCATCGGGTCCACTCAGTGCTTGGCTGGTTCTGAAAAAGCTAGTTCCTTCAGACATGTCTGAAAAACTGTACTGTTTGGGACTGAGTAACTTCTGCTGCAGTTAGAGAACTGAGGACCCTAGAATAAGGTATATAGCAAAACTGTAAAAGGTGAATTATGGCTCTCCTGAGACCAGGAACTATTCAAAGACTCTTGCCTACAGGGAAATCATTTTTATCACTATAATAATTCAAGTGTACAGCATAAAGACAGGAACTCTGGTTTGCCTGTTTCTAAAGAAAGTACTATATTGCCCAGAACAAATCCTAATTAAAAATAATTCTGGCTTGCCTTCAATATTCTGGCAGTTTTTACCCCATGCTGAAGGTCTGGTATGATGAGAATCTACAAAATCAACTCCAAATATGACTCATTACCATTGTTTTTCTGTATTTTTTTCCTCAGTACCTTATCCTGCCCCATTTCCCATGCTCACACATGAAAAGAACCCATTTTGTGGTAACATTGCTTAAAAATACATACCGTATATACTCGTGTATAAGCTGATCTCATGGATAAGTCGAGGGTACGTTTTAAGCCAAAAATCATGGAATTTGCCATGCCCAGTGGATAACTCGAGATTGAAACTTAGGGGTATCTGCAATTCTTTGGATTAGATCATTTTGTCTGATTTTACCCAACACCAGATTCTGACAAATGATCTACCAGTAATTGTTACCTAAGATCTGTAGTCTATCTACTTATTAAACTGCAGGGAAAAACAAAATAAAATAGCAACATAACAAGCAACTATTGAACCAGTTGCTCCCAAACCTTTTAGCACTGGGACCCACTTTCAAAAATGACAGCCTATGGGGACCAGAAGGGACCATAATGAAACAAGGCACACACATAAACTGTTCAAGGCTAGAACTGATTAAGCATGTCTGCCTGGAATAGAGGAATGCATGTCACCCTGTTGAGCAGTTTACCTGCTTGCAGAGCCCTTTACAGGCTTGAGTTGGCTTCTGCAGGGAAAACTGTTGTGCCAAATTCTCTCTCTGCAACCTTATGTTCACAGTAGGCTAATTAGTTTCCCTTCTATCATCCAAAACCACCTTAGTTTTACACAAGGCACCACTAAACCCCACCACCCATGAGAAGGCAAAATGCAGTCAGCTTGCCTGCTTAGCCACAAAGGTCTTCCTTCCTCCTCCAGTTGGTGACTCCAGGGGCATGGCAGCCACACAATAATTCCCCACCGTCTCCAACAACAACCGTAGTTCCAACCACAATCCCAACAGCCCCAACTATTCCCCATCTGTCCATAACCGTTTTCCGCCTCTCTGCACCCACATCACTGCTCCTCCAAGGAGCTTCTTTTATCAGTAGGGACCTTGTTATTCCCAACTGGCTGCAGTTGTGAACTAGTGCAGGCAAAGGCTCAGAGTTAAAGCTGTAATTCCTGGCTGATAGACAAGGGACCACTGCTGATATCTTTCCCTATCTCCTTGGGGTAGCCTTCTGCAATTTCCATAACAATTACCCCTTCTTCCTAAGTTGGTTTGTTATGTTCTTGCAAGGAAGCGGCATGGAACAGTGTGGGTGTTTTTGCCTTCTCTTCCCTCAGGTTCTCCTATATGCCTTGAGAGAAGAGCAACATACCTGACTATTTGGGAATAATAAAGGAGCTGTTTCTCCCCCCCCCCAATAGTTAGCACAGTACCTCAGCAGCACAGCGTCCAAACAAAAGAGAGCACATGGTCTGAAAGCTCATCCTGAAAAGATCCTGTTTTCCAAGCAGCCCTTTTACCTTTCGCAAGTGAATGCACAATCCTCACATGCAGAGGTTGAAGAGCCCTGCTGAATTCAGCTCACGTGTTGCAGTAAACATTTGCTTACTCAGGAGTAAACGCAACCCTGTCGCTCCCTTTCACTTTCAATGCTTCTCAACTTAGAGGAAGGGACTTCCTTCTCAAGTGTTTTTGGGGCCTACGTTCATCGGATCTGGACCATTCTGGCAGCGTTGCATTCCTCTCAGCCCACCCTTTCCAACACACCATGGCACGGCTGCCTAGTCGTGATTAAGCACGCACTGTGGCTCAGTTTCTCTTTCCATAGGACTCCGTTCATTTTCCTCAGCTGCATTTTCAAGGCTGAGCATGCTCAGAAGGCTCTGCAGCTCCCTGGCTTACTTGGAACAGCTCGGCCAACCACCCAGCATGTGACTAAGGTATTTACTGTGCTTCCCCGAATATAAGTCGGGCCAGGTTTTTCTAGTCAATTTTTAGGCATAAATTTATTGACTTATACATGACTATATACAGTAATGTTTTCTGAGTAACTGATTGAAATTCTCACATTGCAGCAGCCCCAAATTTTGTTTTTAATTACAATACACCAGGTGTTGATTTTGGCCTTAGTTTAATAATACACCACACACACACACACACACAAGCAACACTGCCTTATAGTCAGACCATTGACCTATCTAGCATAGAACCATCTACACTAGCCAGCAGTGTCTTCCCAACAATCTCAGTGGGGATTTTTCCCCAGTTCTTTTCACTGGAGATTGAAGTTAGGACCTCCAGTACGCAAAGCATGTACTCTGCCATTGAGCTGGGGCTCCTTCCTATAACGCTAAGCTCTCCTTACAAGCCAGAGCATTGGTTCATCATGGCCAACAAAGTTTTCTTCCTTCGGCTGGCTGCAGCTCTCCAATGTCTCACTCACTGTGCCATATGTGAGCTTTTAATTGAAGATGGCAGGGATTGGACCAGAGATGTTATACATGCAAAGCTACCCTTTCCTAGCTAAGAAGTCTCCCACCACTACCAAAAAAACACAAAACACCTCAGTGATGCAGAGCACGAACAGGAGAAGAAAACCAGATTGATCCAAAAGAATAGAAAGGTATCCATTGCTGCGGGTGTTTTTGTTATTAAAAACACAAAACTCTGCCTTTTTGATGTTAAAGAATCCAAATAAAAATGCTTAAGATATTTTCCAAAAATTAGATTTTTCCAATTAAAAATACTGTTGCTGCATCTGCTGATATATCACCTACTGAGTACACTTTTAAAGCATTTAAAAATAAAAGTGAGAACTTGGAATGACAACTTAGAATAAAACACCACTTTCTCCCTTTCAAGTCATGAAATCTGCCAAAAAAGAACCACGCGCACACACACACCATTTTTAAACACCCCAATCCATAGTAAACCACTAGGGTTTTATACTTCTAAAGACTTCAAGGTTTTGTTCTGTACAGTAGCACACTTACGCAGTAAAAAGGTTACAAACTATTTGAAAGTTGTCCTGCAAAGCCCCATTGAAGCATATGGGAGAACTACTGTAGTTTCATCTATCTTGAGAACTTGTGCAGAATAGTTTTCCAGTGGAAGGTTCCTTTCTACATGTGCAGTAGGTGCTGTGGATCAATTTTGAGTACAGCAGTTTTATTTGAGTGCTCTGAACAAATGATTTGCCTACCTGCCATCTGTACAAGGAATGCAAGGGCTGCTGGTCCAAGAAAAGATGACCCCAGAGCTATGATCACTGTAGCCTGCGATAAAATGAAAGACCAGTAGAACAAAACAGGTCCTTGCCTCGCCCCAGCAACAGAGCTCTCAAAACATGTAGCGTGGGATGGGAAGGAGGGTGGAGAATATGGATACTGAACACTTTGCTCTACTCCAATCAGTGTGCCTGCCCTGGCTGATCAGGCATTAAAAGGTCTAACTGTCCTCCCTTCTACCCCAACTCCTCTTAGTTGATTAAAGGTGTGAATTCAACTGAGGGCGCAATCCAAAAGTGCCATTTGGCCAACACACGAGCATGCCTCAGCCCACCGCTGTTGCAAATATGCTGTAAGGCACGTCAATGCCAATCCAGAAAGTGCTGAGCCAGTGCAGGGAGTTGCGGCGGCCCACAGCCCATAGGCAAGCTGCTCCTGCACTGGCCGGGTTTGGCCAGCACAGGCACTTGGAGAGGGCAGGTGGAACAGAGCAGAGAGAGGGTAGGCCTGTGAGCGGGCTGGCCTGGGGAGGGGGGTGGAGTGTAGATCTGGCCATTAGGCTGGATCCTAACCCCATCCCTGGACTGGGCAAGCCCAATCTAACTGCTCAGATTTGCACCAGTAATTTCACTGGCACAGATCCAAGCAGCCCTATAAGGCTGGCTGGGGCTTTCCTGGGGGTAAGGGGAAAATACCCGCTTACCCTGAGGCGAGCTCCAGATGCCTACCAGCCTGAATTGGATGTGGCACAGGCCAGCCAGCCTACCTGCTCCCATGCAGGTTAGGTGTATTATACACCCGGGCAGCGCAATGCCTAAAATATTAGGCATGTGGCTTCAAGATATGAAGAAACTGTTTTATTTTGCTTTTAATTGAATTTTGACCCAAAATCTTAAAGAGGAGAAGGTTTAGGTATCTCCATCAGCATTTTTAAAAAAGAGATGTTCAGTCTTCATAGTGCTTTACTTTACTGCTTATGAACTGAAATAAATTATCTTCAGTTGTCCCCCAAAGGGGGAGCTTTTCTCTCTCGCACACATACAAAATCCCAAAGGAATATATATATTAAAAAAAATGTGGGGTATAAAAAGCATGATATAGGCAATGTTCAGTACTCAGTGCCACTGATCTCAGTAGCACTGCGTGCTGAACATTGCCTGAAGTGTCTGCCTGATTGGAGTGTAAAAGGCAAAGAAAACCAAAATTCCCTAAGATAGGTATGTAAAGAAGGCCAATGTACCTGGCTTCCAGTTGTCACAGGCACAATGGGAAATCTCCTGCACACATTTTTATTTTTTAGAAATTGCTGTTTTCCTGTTAAAAGGCTTCTTAGGTAGACACAGAGTAGAACACCCACTGTGAATGGCAGGGAAGGGGGAAATTTTAGAAGATTTATAACTTGCCTTTTATAATACAAATGATTCTGAAGGCAGGGAACAAATAAAACCATGGAACACGTTCACAAAAACAACAATTGGCAGAATACAGCAGCCCGTAAAATCCAATAAACGTTTTGAACTACAGGGGGCCTTTGGAAGCAAGCCCCTGAATTCACCATAGCTTGGCAGGCAGCAGATTCTGTAATTTAAGTACCGCTACAAGGAATGTCTTCTTCATAGTGGACGCCAACTTGATGACAATGGAATTATCCAAATGTTCTTCCATGCTAGAGCCTAAAAAGAAGGCATATATGGGGAAAATATATGTTTCTTAAGTTACATGGTTCCCAGACTGTGACTTGAAAGCAGTTTCCGTTTAGCCTGTGAAGTACATAGGTTATACATGAATTTCACACAGAATTGTGACCCAATTCTGTTCAGTTCTGTCAGCTTTCCACTGACCCAAATGCTATGCCCAAGCGTGCGGCTTGGCCACTTCCAGAACTGGCAGGCAGCCAGGTCCATCCAATGGTGGTCCAGGTATGCCTGTTACTTCAGGTAAGGCTGCATGGAGGTAGCAGGGAAGCAAGCAGAATGGGAAGGAGATGGGGCAGGGAGGAAGGCAGATTGGGCTGCGGAAGCACCCACCAAACCCTAATCTCTTTTCTAAGCCTGATCTGCCTTCATGAGTCAATACAGACTTGCACCAGTGATATTGCTGGGGTGTCCTTCTAAGAGTAGGTCCTTCTAAGATGTCATTAACATTAATTCACCTGCAACAGGGAGTTACCAATGGCAAGGACTTGCATGAACACGGGCCATTCATTTGCTATTCCTGGTAGTGCACTAACACTTTGAATCTAATACAAAGGAACACCAAAGTACCATTTTTGAAAGAGGACCGACATCTAGTGGCAGAAGCTATAGAAACAGAATCAAGTTTTGAATGCAACTCTCACAGATTTTCTATTCTTTCAGCTGTTTTTAATATGTTTGAAAGTCTTCAATCCTCTTAGAGAGGCATCAACAAAAGTCATAATTTAATTCTATATCCTGCGGGGGGGGGGAGGAAGAGAGAGAGAGGGTGTGCGCGTGCGTGAGAGAAAGAAGTCATTCATTCATTGTATAAATGTAATTTGTGTTGTCTGTTTCACAATGATAAAAAGGCAGAAATTGTCAACGTTTTATAAATCAGTGTGACTATCAGAAGTGTCTACTCCATGTCCAGCAGCTTTTTCAGGCTCTTGCCTACAACTTGGACTCCTATATCTTTAACACTGACTTAGAGCCACATAATTAGAAATCCAGCTATTAGGTATAATTCAAGCTGGTGTGGCATGGTAGCTAAGAGACGGGTAGACAAATCCTAACCTGCACCAGCATAGCTTTACAGCATGTTTGAGACAGTCTAAATCCGTACTGGAACAGCTGTGCCAGCTCAACCTAAGTTAGGATTGTGCTGTGAGATGCAAATCAAGACTGTCACATGGTTCAAGTTCCACCATCCTTGCAAACTCACTAGGTGAAAATCATTTGGCAAATCATCCCTTCTCATCCTCAATCCTAGCAATATAGAGGTAATACTTACCATTTAGGGCTGTAGTAAAGATAACATCAAGATAATCAGCTTGTGAACTAATTTTTGTTGAAAATTACATAATAATACATGTATTGTGCTTTGTACACTTAGGAAGCCCCAAGTATTAATACTGAAAGAATAAAGTTTGAAGAGAACTAGAGTTTATAATGCGGCTATGTTAGACATTATATGCCAGGAAAGCATTCAGGATGGTATTTCTCATATTCACTGCTTTTTTTCCATTGTTTTATCTGTAAAGTACAGAAAAGATAATCTTGTATGATTCCATATAGATATTCTTCTGGATATTTTAAGAGCAGTAACAGAACTTTTGATGAAGGAACAGTCCAAAAGAATTATGATAGTTTTTTTGGGTTTGTACCATTATGTAATCATGCGTAGGTTAATGTGAAGGAACAAATACAAGCCAAAGACCTAAGGGTATGTGAACCAGGATCAGATACACTGTACACATACATCTGACCTAAAAGTGGAGTCTAGGCAAATGTGCCTTTTTTCTACACACAATATTACAAAAGCAGCCAGCAATATCAAGGCAATCTATGTGAACTGCATGGCTTTCATAAACCATCACTAGTGTAAAGCTGCAATCCTATACACATTTACCTGGGAATATGTTTCCATTAACTCAATGGCAATTACTTCTGAGTAGACATGATTGTGCTGTAAGCCACTTTACAGGCTGCAAGATTGAAACAATACAACGGCTTTTCAAGAGGAAGGAGAATAATCGGATGACTATAAATCTAATCCAAGCCACTTCATTGCAGCATCTTCTTACAATGTAGAATTTCACCACATTGATCTTAGATGGAAACTATGCATACATGAATACACACATAAAAAGAAAAGAAATGCCTTTTTGGGCAATAGCTATGAACATGTTTATAAAAATAAGAGAACAGAAATATAACCACAAGTAAAAACTATGTGCAACTGTAAAATAGTTTTAGCTAAACAAATGTGAACCATATCAAAACACCCTGAAATATCCTTAAGTTTCATAAAACGGAATATATTGTACTAAGAAAGTTACAGGTCTACAACCAGTCTCTTGCCTCACCTAGTATAATACAATAGTGCCACCTAATGGTAAACTGCTGCATTTGTACACATGTTCACAATATCCGTCTTGGACGGCCAACACTACCACCACAAATAGCAAGCAAGTTTTCACTCTTCTTCAGGCTGTACGTTAAGAAAATAGAGTAGAGAGCAAAAAGATAGCACTGATATGATGAGAAAGTCCCTGCATGTTGCTTGTCATAGTCTAAAAATGGAGATAGAAGTGCAATACTTAATTAGGTTAGGCCACAATAGGTGCAACGCTCTAAGGATTCACTAAAACACAGTTCACAGGTACAACTATCGTTAGTCTGTACCAGGAACTTTGTGGAGCTGGGTAAATGAACCAATGTTACTAGGCCTCACAAGCCATGAACTGCTGCTACTGTTCCACAGTCCTGTTCTTATTCCTCCCACCTTTCATTATTCTGGAATTTATAAGGCTGGCTGGGGTGGAATTGAATAAAAAGTTAAAGGTTCCCCCACAACCAAATGGTCTAGTCGTGACCGACTGTAGGGGGCGGTGCTCATCTCCGTTTCAAAGCCTGTAGAGCCGGCGTTTTGTGGTCGGCATGACTCTACGCCGTAGCGCATGGAACGCCGTTACCTTCCCACTGAAGTGGTCTAGTCCCTATTTATCTACTTGCATTTAGGTGCTTTCGAACTGCTAGGTTGACAGGAGTTGGGACAAGCAATTGAATACATCCCTATTTAATGGGAAAGGGCGAGTGAGAAACAATACTGAGCATGGATACAATGCTGGACTTGGTAGCTGTGATCACCACATGAAAAGGTACAAGGAAAATGAGCAGGACAGAAGAACTAGAATATAAAAAAACGTTTGGCAAGGCTTCTTTTTGAAAACTGAATTCCATTTCTTTCCCTAAAATCACAGAGCTACGAAGCAGACTACAAATCAAAATAAACTTACATGCAAGGAGGAAAAAAAAGCATACTATATTTATGCTTGGTGCTTTACTGCTTCTTCTTTATGGCTAACTCTGCCTATGAATTATATCTATATGTTTAAAAACACTTTTAAGAAGTTAACTTCATAAAATTGTGGGCACATCTTAAAATGTAGGATACAGCACTGTATGGCCATTAGTTTCGCTTACATTTTAGTTGAACAAAAATGACTAAAAGGCTGCTTCCATCCTCCCCGATTCAACACTTAAAAGATTTGCCATAGTCTTGTTCTTGAAATAGATATTCCCGACACATACATTGATAGGAAACTACTAGAAAAGGAATATGAATTTTCATTGCACTTAAATACAAGCAAGCAGACTGTTTAATGGTTCCAAAAAGTTTATTTATAAGAAAGGTATTTCTTGTCCCAATAAACACAAAAGACACCCCTCCCCAAAATTTAAACAATTACCTTTCCTTTACATTTCAGGTTTTTTTTTCCAAATTTAAAATTAAAAACAAATCTGATATTTTTTCCTTCTTTCTCAGCTAAACCTAAAGAAATCAAGTACAGTACCTTTGAATTGCAGTGGGCAGGAGACGAAAAAGTGATAAAATTTATAATGTACAAGTATAAAAATATGTTACTCAAGGTTCCACATAATTTAATAGCTTTTTGCCATTTTGTAAGTATCTGGAAATGGAACAGATACATGTCCTGCTCCTGTCACAAGAGGTAGGATGCCTGCATTTGGTACGACATTCCACGAGAGAGTCAAAGTGACGTTTCTGTTGCCCCTGAAATTTGAACAGAATTATTAACAGAAACACAGCTTAGAATATACAAATTGAAGTAACAATGAACAATACAGTACATGTTAGAAAGATTATGTGTATCAACATCAACAATTTACTGTACATTTCATCAACCATATGCAAATAGCGTTTTTCATGTCAAGAAGCTATTTTTATTAAGCACAGTCTTGTAGCATCTTATTGATGAATGTATTTCAGCATGTCTTTGCAGACTCAGTCCATATCTTATGCTGGAAAAAAATCTTAGTCTTCAAGATGCTGTAGAGCTGCAATCCTATGCCCACTTTCCTGGGAGTACGTTCCACTGAACACAATTGCACTTATTTTTGAGAGGACAGGCACAGGACTAGGCTGTAAGATTCACTGCTTATTTTGCTGCAACAGACTAACATGGCTATTCTGAAACCTTTTCCTAATAAAGATCACAGTACTCTGCATTTAAAAAAAACCTCTGGTTGTATCCCACATTTAATCAGTCATGATTAAGAAAGTGACTTATGACTAAATAAACACTATGGAGTCAATCAAATTTCAAATCAAATGGATTAATGTTAAGCAATGGAATACTACACATGTCAATGTGACATTAGCTTGCTTAACTTTTCCTGGACTGCATTCTAAATTTGGAAGCAAAAGCAGTACAAGAAATGGAAACAGTGGTCTCCTGTGAACACTTCCTTTCCAGGCTACCAAAATCTATGAAGTCACCTTACACCAAGTCAATTTGCTGGTCCGTCTAACTCAGTATTGCTACACTAACTGGCACCAGTCCTTCATGGTTTCACACAAGGGTCTTTCTCAGCCCAGAAAGCAACAATTCTGCCCATAAAGTACTAACATTCTGACATCTCAGAAGCAGTTTTCACTCATCAATGTTGGTATCAAATAAGAAGAAAAAAATGCTTTGGTAATTTACTGTGGCTTTGTACTTAGAAGGAGTACGCATCAGACTCCTTCCCTATATCTGTGTATGACACAATGATGATATATAACAGTGAAGAGCCTCAATTTTGGACCAATTCACACAATACCATTCACAGCACAATAACTGATTCAAACTTCTTTCTCTAAAATGGACACCAAAGGAAAAGAATGAGATATTAACCTATCAGTTAATATCTCATTGAGCAAGTGATATTCTGAATTTCAGTGTGATTTGCACAAACTGCTGTAACAAACTACTGCTGAGGTACACTGGCTGAATAGTCCTCAGTCAGTTATATCTTAGCATTGCAAAAGGAAATTAGTAAGGATGACAACCACCTCAACAAGGAAACCTCACAACTACAGTACTATGTGGGAGGGGTATCAGGAGTACAATAACTTAATATCTTCGACTGCTATCAAAAGTACTATATCTTAAGTTCCAGAAAAGAAGCCAGGATGCCAAAACTGAAATAAGTTTGGCTTACATTACTAGTATAGATACAACATTAGCTTAGATCTGTAATCATGCATATTCCAAGATATGGAACAGGACTCTGTATGTCACCTAGAAGGTATAAGCATTCTCTTTTTGCTGGATACTGGTGTGAAGTCAGATACCAGTCAGATACCTGCTTCTGAGACAGGTGGGTATAGAACAGCTACCATGGCAGCTATCAGCAGTAAAGAAATGTCAAGACAATTCATATTCACAAGTCTTATAACGGAAGCTTCTCAGCTTTCCCTCTACTCCTTTCCTATACCATAACACATGAGATGCCTGCCTCTTTTGTATTTGTTTCTTATCATAAAGAGGGCTGATACAGCACAGCTATTAAGGTTGAATTCTGAATCAAACTTCCTTGATTTAAATCTTGCTTCTGGTATGAACTCACTAGGTGGCCCTAAGGCAGACCATTCCCTATCAGCTCCAACTTCAATATGGGGATAATAGTTAACGTTATTGTCCAACAAATGTGAAACACTCATTCAGGCAGTGCTATCACAACTGTTAAGATTATACTTTTTAAGCCAGGAGTGTCAAACATGAGGCCTGCAGGAAAAGATGTGGCCCCAGAAGCAATTTTTCCAGACCCCTATAATTGGGCTCACCCAGCTTGATAATTGAGTTCTCTAATACCTTGAAATTATGAAAAATATTTTCATATTTTATCTTCTGTCATTTGCAGCTTCTATTGAGAACAATTATTTCTGGCCATCACTTGCTTAATGATGTCACTTCCTGTTTAATAGGGTCACTTCTGGCCCACAGCAGGCACCATTAATGCTATTCGGCCCATTATATGAAATGAGTTCGAGGGGACTTCCGGTGTA
The DNA here is from genome assembly GCA_029204185.1 of Lerista edwardsae. Lineage (NCBI taxonomy): Eukaryota > Metazoa > Chordata > Lepidosauria > Squamata > Scincidae > Lerista > Lerista edwardsae. The sequence continues at coordinate 18,941,988 of JAJKFI010000003.1, forward strand.
GGAGGGAGCCGAACAGACGCTCGACTCAGAGCTCCCTTCTCCCTCCCACAAGATGCTATCAGCTTTTTCTTAGTTCCTAAACCTTGAGTCTTTCTTATTATGCTATTTACCATCTAATTGGATTATATTTTTCCTGCCAAGACTTTGTTGCCGTTCTTCTCCTTTTCTCGCCTTGTTATCGTCTCGGAAGCTTCTGCCGGCAGTCGCCATTAAGGATTTATTGCCTTGACTGTGAGTAGGGGTTACCCCTTTTCTCAATTAGAACACCATTTTCGATGGGAAAGAAAAGGAATCTCTCCTCAGATCCAACGGAGGCCCTCCTTCTTCAACTGAGCCTTAAACAATCTAGACTTGACACTTTTTATAAGATTTCTGCCCCTTCTATTTCCCTGCCAAGCTTGTCTTCACCCTGTTCTGAGAGTGATCGGTCTAACTTGGATTTCCTACCCGAGGAAGTAACTTCTGCTCCTGAGTTACAGCCCTCTGATGAAGTGAGCCCTAACCTCTCGGAAATTGTTGCTCTCTTGAGGAATCATGCTGCCCTGACTGCTAAGACGGTTCAGCAGATTTTTACACAGCTCCAGCAAGTATTGGCCTACATTTGGAGGTTCCATCACGACTTTTCTGCTATACTTGCATCTCACTCTAAACCGGATTTTACCTCCAACCCTACTGCTCCTACTGCTCAGAAAACTTCGCAGCCTTCAAATCGATTCTCAGCTAATATTAGACGTCCCCATATTTCTGCTGAATCCTCATTTCATCTCATTTACGTACCCAATTGTGTAGCCCTCTCTGTTTTTCCCTTCAAGGATTTCATTCCTAATTGGAAATCTGTTAAAAATGCTAAATTACATCTGGTTGCACTCTTGAGGCTACCTCTGTCCTATATTGATTTGGAGAAGATTACTAGATTACCTCCCCTTCGGAATTCAGAGCGACTTCTCCTTTTTTTCCATTCAAAAAACATTCCAAAACTTCTGTCTGAGCAGGCCTTTTGTCTGCAATGGGCCGGTGTTGAACCTCACAGGTACTTCAAGAATGTTTTCATAGAGAGCTTGTTCCCGTCCTATCCTAATAAAGTCTCCCGTGGAGAGTTACCCCCGGACCCTCCAGTGGTAACTGAGCAGGGATCGGCTCAAGCATGTGTCCATCTCTCCTCTACCAAGGATTGTATATCATTGTCCCATGACTTGTCATCTTTGAGGATCCCCCCTGTGACCTTTGGACCTTGCATTGATTCCCAGAAGAACTTTGTTGAAAGGCTGACTGGTTCACCTAGTACAACTTTGTTCCCATGTTTTGATGTGACCTGTCCATCGATGGAGCCCATGGATTGTGCTCAACCCAATAAGACTCTTGATCTAATGTCATCTGATTTTACAGTAAGGTTGGCCAGGCCAACAAATGGATGTATTTCATTTGACCCCTGCTCAATTATTTCCCTTATGGATGACCCTGACTGTTGATTGATGAATGATGATTGGCAATTCCAAGTTCTTGCCTGTTTAGAGCTTCCTCATGTCAAACTTTCTTTGATTCTGGTAATAAGGTGTTAATTTTGACTCTCTATTTATTTATTTATTTATTTATTTACCTACTTGAACGGAGAGCTTATCTTTGCAGCTTATCTAACCAATTGTCCATTTTTTGGTAATTCCTTGTTTTAGTATAAGGTTTCTTCCCTTTATTGGATGGTTTCAAATTATTCACACGGATTACTTTTGGGTTGGCCAATGTCTTGAAGATATATCTCTGTATTATTATTATTATTATTTTATTATTATTTTATTCATTATAATTTATTTTGGGTACAAACTCCGGGTGATTTTTTCTTAAGTTGTTAATTTTTTGTGCCACCCATATTTGATATTCCCTGTTAGTTCGTTAGTTCCCTTTTGACACATCCTCAATCCTACTTAATAGATTTTACCTTGTTTTCCCTACCCGTGTTGTGTTATGTAATGTTAGAATGCTATTGTATATATGCCAATAAAGGTTTCGAAATCGAAATCAAAATGAGTTTGACACCCCTGATCTACGCATTCCTATCCCAGTGTAACTGTTCTCGGTGTTTGTGGGTAGGATAAGGGCTACAACTTGTACAAAATTTATAGCTGAATTCTAATTTTGCATAAGGTACACTATTTATGTTTTCAAAATTTCTTATACTGATGGCAGGTTTGCTACTATAATACTGCAGGACTGAAGTTCTTTGCTTCAATAATATGCTATTCTTTTGGAGGCATACAAATTCCAGCATGAACATGAATGCATTCTTCAAAAAACATTCTTTCTACTTAGGCATTTGCTCACCTTTAGAATTGCACATGCACACATCACAAATATATAGTAGTATAAGATAGAGATTACTTACTTGAGACCGTTTCCATCATCAAAGAAAAAGTATTTTGATTTCATATCTTTCAGCAGCAGCCTTGGATTATCTCCTCTCAAAATGATTTTATCCCATAGGACCACCTGGTTCAAAGCCTACAATTAAAGTTACAATTGAACACCAATTAATGAAATGTTTCAGAAAATCTAATTGGAAGCTAAAAATGCAGTCATTCATTGAACTCTGGTCTAGGGGTACAATTTTTTTCCAGCAATGCATTGGTTACTAAATATCAGGAATTACTGGGCTAAACAATTTTACATTACAAAAAATGAAGCAACTAACACATGCTTTTCTCTATATTAACATTAGCTAAGTTCTTGTAAAATTAAATTTATAGTGCTATAAATATGTCGTCATGGCCTTGAAGAAAAAAACCATTGCAAAACATTATATTATCAAGATTTTTATTACCTAGCTAGCTGATCAGTGTTACGCCACTACCTCGATCATCAGGCATATCCGGAACTGGCATTTTTCAAAAATGTTGTGGTATATACACCACTGAAACAAATTGAGCTGTTCTTAAAGCCCATTTACACCTTTTCTAGGGTATTTAGCAATAAGAATCTTTTTTGAAAATATGACAAGTTTTCTAAGAGGCAAACCATAGTGATAATGGGAGACTTCTGGTAGATGTCACCCCTGCTAACTGGGCAAGAGGCACTTTTTCACATGGTGTTCCTCTTATATTTAGCAGGGGGAGAGTAATTGTCCCTATTCACCCCTGTGCCATGTCTTTTCTAGCGGCTGTTGCGGGTGGTGTTCTATATTTTTTAGATTGTGAGCCCTTTTGGGACAGGGAGCCATTTAACTTTATTATTGTTATTTGCCTGTAAACCGCTTTATGAACCTTGTGTTGAAAAGCGATATATAAATACTTTTGATTGATTGATGTCAGGACAGCCAGCAAAGTGTGGAAGGTCTTACTGACAACTCTGCCTTTCAGAAAACAAACAAAGGATTCAGCTAACCCTGAACTTAATCCTCACAAAAAGAATTGATCAAGGACTTGAAAATGGTAGATTCCATCTTGGAATTCTTAATATAGAAAAGGGAAACCTAAGTGTAGTTAGATGTATATCCTAGATGTATTTCAGAAAGTTTATTTCAATGGGCTCAGAAGTTATCTTACAATTATAACTGTTAAGAGAAAACAGTCTAAGAGGGATGGGGATATTTTGAAAACTTTTGAAAAGTATTTCGAAAGGTGAGATACTGATAGCACAATTACCAACATGAGAAGAAAAGTTGGGATACATCTGAAACCAGTCTGAAAAGTTGAGAAACAAACGTAACAGTCATAAGAAAGTGGGATAGTTAAATGAACAGCATACAATCATAACCTACACACCTGCAGAGATTATGTCAGGAAGGCTAAAGCAATGAATGTACAGTACTGAGGTTGGCGAGGGATGCCAAACAACAAAAAAGTGTTTGGCTGTGCTGAAGAGGAAGGTCAAGAAAGTATCAGGCCTAATGCATTGAAAAGATAGGGAAGTGGTAATAGATGACAAAGAGAAGGCAGAACTGCTTCATTCTTATTTTGTGTATCTTCTCCCACAAGGGAAAATTTTCATTAACACAACTGGCTCAAGACAGGTAAAAAAATGGTAGGGGAACACCAAGTTACTTTAAATGAATTTAGACCCTCAAGAACAGGTGAACTACATCCAGGGTACCAAAGATTGCAAATGTGATCTTTGAACCACTATTTGTAATCTTTGATAACTCCTGGCCAGTGGATGAGATGCCTAAAGACTAGAGACTAGCAAATGCTGGGCCCATCTTTAAAAAAGGGGGAAGCATAATCTAGGAAACAAAATACTAGCCAGCTTGACATCAATGCTACGAAAGATCCAGGAAAAGATTGACTGGAATTATCTCTGTGAAGAAAATAATGGGGTGAATTCTAGGAGACAGAATGGGTGTGCTAAGAACAAGTCATGCCAGACTAATTTCATTGCTTTCTTTGATAGAGAAACTAGTCTGGTAGACTGTGAGCACACTGTGAATGCAGTATATCTAGGTTTAAGCAATGATATTTACAGAGTCTCCCATGATATCGCTGTAGATGAACTGGAAAATTTTAAATTTAAACCCAACTGTTTGGTGGGTTCAATGCTGGTTCAACAATCATTCAACCAGAGTTCTTAAATGGTTTCACATCAACCCAAAGGGAAGTAATGAATGGAGTTCCACAGTGGTCTGTCTATTAATGACCTGGATGAGAGGATACAGAATGCTCATCAAATTGCAAATTACAAAAAGCTGGGGGGGGGGGAGAGATAGCAAACACCCTGGAACACAAATCAGGATTAAAAATGATCTTGATCGTTGGGTCCATACCAACAAGATGATGAAACACACATTTGCTTCCATAGAAACAAATAGGAAGTTCTACACATAGGTACAAAAAAATAATAATATCAGCAGCATAAGTATGGATGAGAGAAATCTGGCTTGGCAGTAGCACATATGAGAAGGATCTAGGTGGACTATAAGTTGAACATGAGCCAGCAGTACAATTCTCCTGCAAAAATCAGCAGTTGCATTACCAGAAAAACAGAGTAATGAAATTGGATGTAATATTTCCACTCTATTCTGTACTAGTCAGACATCACTTGGAATACTGCATCCAGTTCTGGGAGCCGTATTTTAAGAAGGATGTTGATAACCTGGAGAAGGTTCAGAGAAAGCAACTAAGGGTGCAATCCTAACCAACGTTTGAGCACTGATATAGTGCCAATGGGGCCTGTGCTGCATCCTGCAGTTGGGCGGCAATCACAGAGGCCTCCTCAAGGTAAAGGACTGTTTCTTCCCTTACCTCAGAGTTGCATTACCCTTATCCCAATGCAAGAATGTTGGATTGAGCCCTACAATGATGACTGGTCTTAGATGGAAAGCTTTTGTGGTTAGCCTAGAAAGAAAATTTTATGATAGCCGTCTGACTTACAGAGATAAATTATATAGAAACACTTCTAGTGGGTCAAAATTACAGGGCCATCTTCCAGTTTTGCCAGATTATAATCCCATTTTTTAAATCACATAGCAGATCTCAAATCACATTTTAATATCCCCAACATGCAATGTAGGTCGCATGCACATGCATTGGGTGATTTGGGCATGGAGCGGGAGGAAGAGAACATCTTTAATTTGAGAACAAACAAAACAAAAGTCTACTGTACATACCAAATGACTGGCGTTTTCAGGCTATGCTAAAAACTAACCATTAATGACCATTAAGGAACAGGTGTAAATTACTAGTTTCCCATTTACTACTTTAACATTATACTTACATTGTTCTTCGTGGAATATTCTGCTGATAAATACAGAAATAACTGTTTCACGTTCCAATCAAATATACTATGCAGATGTGAGGAAGTTAAGAAATTGCAGCCTTTTAAAAAGTTCTCTTTTAAAAAGTATGTCAACATTAGGGTTGACCAGCTATGCATTTATAGGTTCTGAACTTTGGAAACTTCATTTTTCTCTGCAGCCTAGTAGGCTTTAATAAAAATTCAAGCTTTTCATTTCGCTTTATCTACTGCACACACACCACAGGGCTCAGTGTCCTCCATTTATCAACCTCTTTACTTGCTTTACATTCTTTGCAGCTTTCCCCATATATCTTTCTAAACTTTCAATAAACTCACCAGAAGAAGTTGCACAACTATGAAAATGGCTTAAAATTGCCCTGGGGTAAAGGGACAAATGCCCTCTTGCCCCAAGGTAAGTTGAGGCAGCAGACAAACCTGTGTTGGATACAGTGTAGGCCTGTTGGTTTGCCTGCTCCAATGCAGGTTAGGATTGGACTATTAATTCCATCTGCACGATACTGTTTCTCAAACAGTAGCTCCTTGTGCCACATTGAAAACCATTATTGAAACGGAAGGAAATTTCTGATAATGGTGTTGAAACTTGTGGTTCAAAGAAGTTTTAACACCCCACTGCATTAGTGAAAGCATCCAGGCAGCCCTGTATAATATAAGGTCCACAGACCAATTGCACCTACCCTCCCTGAATATTTGTGCCCCACAGTCCACCGGTTTTGAAAAACACCTGCAGCCTTTACCAGTTTCACAGAAGAACACCAGCATTTTGTCATTCTCATCCTGAACACAGAGGTGAAGACATGGTAGAGTTGGTGCCTTATGATGCCTTTTGCTGCAGCTGACCATACTACCTACCCACCTAGGGAGAAACTGTCAGAGAACAGAAATCAAGACTGAAATATGGGGTAGCAAAGAGAGGAAGAGAAGTGCATGCTACCGAGCGTGGAGAAAGAAAAAGAACTCCACTGAAGGGGGAAAAAGTGAGCTGATGGGAGAGAAAGGAGGAAAGTCCTTACTATGGCAAGCCTAGCCATGAAGCAACTTCATCAGCAGCAGGGTGAGGGAGCAGTGGTCATTTTTATTTCTGTGAGAAGGAAGCCATTTTATTAATCTATTTTTCTATGTAAACCACTCTCTGAACTTTTTGTTGAAAAACTTTATCTAAATCTAAAGGTCTGTGATAGGTCTGCAAATGCAAACCATGACTAGCTTGCATTTAGGTGTCTTTACAAGCCATTGTCAATCATTATCAGCAACCTCAGTGCCAATGTAAGTATGCCACACTAACTTCAAAAAGGGTGAGAAATTTGTTAAGGAAAAGAGCATGAACCTATAAGCCCATCCCTCATTTTTTAAAACTTAAGCAATCAGAAAGATTATCTGCACTAGATAAGTGTAACTGATATAATTACTAGCCATAAATTGTAGTTACAGACTATATGCTTTATGCAGCAATCTGTCCCCCATATCTTATTGTTTCTAATTTTTCTTAGGAGTATCTTTCAAAAAACACATGGATTTTTCATTTTCGCATACCATCACCCGATCTAGTTGTACTTAAAGCGTCAGTTTTGTTATAAAGGATATCTGCAGTAATGTCAAAAGTAATGATTCCAAGGTCACTCCTTTCTCCAGGTCCAGTGAAATCATCTACGTTTTTTCTAGAGAGCAAAAAGAAAAATTTTATTATTCAATATTCATTGCTGTTTTCATAAAAAACAACAAAAAATTCCTCAGGGAACTATTGTTCAAGTTATGCACAATGGAACACAAACAATATTTTAGAATGCTTATTTAGTAATAGTAACTGCAGTTTGCAACCCTTTTTACTAACAATAGCTTCAGAAAAAGCTCCAATAGACAATATAATTGTAGCCAACTTTAAATTTTTAGAGTAGGGCTGTAGTTATTATTTAACAAAAAGGTTAGGCATATACAACTGTCCTAGAAATGCTGGAGGTTAAACCTGAACTCAGCCATTTAAACATAAATCCATATTGTCACATCACACAATGTTAAGATTAACGATGCTTAGAATTAGATTAGGAACAAAACATTGCATAACAGTTCCCCAAAGAATCCATAAATTAAATCATGAGGATCTTCACAGCCTAGGCAACAATATGTGAAGGGTAACATTATTCTGTAACGTATTTTAATACAAGATACAGACAGAATATACATACAATTTTATTCTAATTTGTAGTTCATTCCAAGGAGAGAGAATGCATTTCCAAACCACTAGCAAATACGAGAACACACAAGTTGATGTTTTGACTACTTGAATCTAGTAAAAATTTAGCATAATCAAATGCTGTCCAGACTGTGTAGCACTTAATTAAAACTGAGCATAGATTTTTAAATTTCTGCAAGATTAGGTAGCCAATCTGTATGAAATGTCAATGTTTTCCTTCTCTACCTCACTTGGCACACTGTCCTGCTGCCACTTAATCACACTGGGGGGGGGGGGGGAGATGGTGGAATATTTCCATGTGATCTGATGGGCCAGATGGACGTTATCATCTGATTGGCCCACTATTTTAGAACACACTTTAAACCAATAGTTATAAGGTTCTTTATGTAATTGCTTGGCAAACTTTTTTTTCTGCAAACAGTATGATCAACTTCAAGAAATTTTATTTTAGTCAAGAAAGAAGACCTATGGAAAGAAGAAGTTCTATAAGTCACAATTAAATCACCATGGATATCTAATACAATTAAATTAACTGAAGAGTCAACTGTTAATTCCTTTCTGTTCACCAGAGTTGAAGGTGGGCAAAGCACTGCATCAAAGTGATCCATTGAGACTTTGTAATATTTTGCAACATTAAAAAAATAGAATTACTGCAACTACTATATAACCATACAGTGGCACCTGAAACACTGAATGTGATTTCCTTATTCATGGAATGATATAAGAACCAATTATATTAACATTTTCCACCCATTGACATGAATTTATTCATGCTGCAAGAACATTTGAGTTGGCACATTTTAGCTGCACAGTATATATGCAAAATTTAACACACATACAGCTGACGTGTTACTCCTTAATTCAAAGTGCAATAACACTACACTGGAATGCGAGACCACAAAAAACCCACTGAACCCAAGAGAACTACTCTGGTTTTTATTAAGTACATATGCATAGCATTTTAAATCATTTTTAAGAAAAGGTTTTGGATCTTTCACAATTGCAGGAGAGTCTATTGCATGACAACACAAACCCCTTATCCTTTTCTATCAATATGTGGAAAAAATCAACATATGTTTGGCCACCAGCCAATAGTGCAACAGCCACTGGCGTTTACTAAACCCAGTAAGCTAAATTGCCTTTCCATGTATACCCAAGGGGAGCCTGCCAGAGGGCAGACTACAGCATCGGAGAGTTCGTGTTGTTCGCTCATTGGCTCAGAGAAGGAGGAAATGAGAGAACAGGAAGGAAAGGGGGACAGTTCTGAAAACCATCTACAAAAAGAGAACGAAGCATTAAGCGATACTACAGAACACATATTGAAGGAGGCTTGGAGGGAGCATTCAGTGTTTGCAAAACACTCAAGCCACCTCACCAGGGAGGTGAAATAACATGTTGAGGGGTATGGTGGTGGTGAGAAATCCTGGTGCCACCCATCAGCCATTGTCATAATCACAAAGCAGCCCACAATGAAAAATACCCACCCCTTGACCAGCTGGTGAGAAGATGGCATCGCATGGCTCTGCCACAAATGGGATGGAAAGAAACCCAGCGCTCGTTGTGCACAGGAGGATGTTATACAATAAGCAAAGAGGAGGAAAGGCACCGATCCAGTGAAACAAACTGGTCATGCCAGAGCCACCCCATTTCCCATTGGGAAGCGTGCAGGGGCAGGGGTCCCCCCTTTTTAGCTTTCTCGGGATTTTTGCACGGGGGCGCTGTAGGGAGAAAGGGCCTTTACTTGGAGAGGGAAGCGCGTGGCGCCCCCCCAGAGACGCGCCCCACCGCCCGCCAGACCCCCTCACTCACAGCATGACACGGGAGACGGCGATGCTGACGGGCACGGAGCGCTCCTTGAAAGCGGTAGTGATGAAGCAGCCGAAGGTCAGCGCCGCCATCACGCTCAGCGAGAAGGCGAAGAGCGAGTTGGCGCGGGTCAGAACGGTGTTCATCTCCGCTCCGGCCGGTTCCTCACCACTCACGGGCGCGCGCTGGAGCACCACCACCCGCTTCCTTCCGCCCTCGGCGCGGCCAGGCAGTGGCAGCAGCTTCTCCTCAGGGAGGCGGGGGCGATGCTGCGACCGCGGGACGGGCGGAAGCAGCAGCAGCAGCCGTCGCCGCCGCCGAGACCACCGCGGCGCGTGTCAGAGGGGAAAGGGAGGCCCCACCGCGGCCGCCAGGAAGGGAACCCGCCCAGTCCGCCACACGAGAGGGAGGAGCCCCAGTCTAGCGTCCTGCGCTTCAGCCCGCCCATGGGCGGGATATCCTCTCCTGGCTCCGCCTGCCCAGCGGCCCGACGGTCCTCCAGGCCCAAGAAGGTTAGATGACAGGAGTCGGCATGCCTGTAGAATTAATAGGAGCGAATTGAAGCCAACCAACCCATGGCCCTGCCTTTAGAATTAATAGGAGCGAGGCGAAGCCAGGGGGCGGGCTTAGCGGCCATGTTGGCTGACTCAAAACATTGCTCATTCCAAGCATTTCAGATTGCTTTTCGCGTGCTGTTTAGGACTGAATAGAAATAAAAACTTACGAAAAAAAAACGTGTGATCGTGTAGAAACACCATTGGTAACCTAATTATGATTTAATATGCACTTACAAGGTTTAATTCCGCATAATTATATTACTGAACATACCGGACGAAATGCTACTTGCTGTCTATTTAAACTCGGATTGCACTGTTTTGACAGACTTATTTTTTGAAATCTACACAAGCAAAAATAAAACGGCCATGCCCCATAAAAAGAATGTCTGTTAATGTTCAGAATTTCATAAGTATTACAGTAGGAAAATTACATTAAAATCTCTTCATGACACAAGTAGTTGTCAACATGAGAGTAACTTTTTTTTACTTCTAGACTACGAAGAGTATTTTTGAAAACTTCTACACTCACCCCCCCCCAAAAAAATTCTGTTAATGTCCAGAAGTTCGAAAATATTACCGTAGAAAATGGAAGGCGTGGAAAAAAAGTGTAAACGGGAAGGGGGGAAAAGGAGGGGGGAAATATTTTTTATTTTTTACCTTCTAGACCATTAACAGTGGGTGTCAGAAAATGGTGAATAAGACTGCTAGGAACAACAAGGAATTACACAGCTTCAAAAAAAAGGCACTCACTGTTTCAATTAACAGTCGTTTTATTGAACCGATGTAATGTGAATACATGAATCTTTCCCATTTTTCGTTCAGCGATTCGCACACCCGTATGCGGAACACGCAGGCATGCTTAAAGAGGTTGAAATTAACTTTTACACGCGTGCAGGGAGATTTTTATTCGTGAATTCGCGGCAATCCTCCTTCGCGACGATGATCTGCGTCAGCCATATTTGTTTATCCGGAAGCTTCAAAAAATGACGTCATGCGGACTCCAATCAATCTAACCTTTTTGGGCTGCCTTTGCCCTGGTGCCATAGAGATCGTACGGCTAGAGTGACCGAGAGAGCCCACGAGAGAGAGACGCGTTGGCCCCACCTTCCGGTTTACCAAGTTGGGATCGTCATCAATCGCTCTTACAGCAGTAAGAGGGCAGCGTGTCTGCTTGCGGGTGGAGAAGAAGGCGGGTGGGTGGTGCAGCATTATTAGTATTAGGCAAAAATTAACCAATTTTTACCCTGCAGTTCTAGAGATTGTTTTTTTTTTAATAAGCCCCATTGTGCACAGTAGGACTTATTATTAACTTGTACAGGATTGTGCTGGTGCGGTGCACTGAGTTACGTGAGTCTTCAAGATAAATTTGTATATGATTGTAACCTTGCTGTTGCTGCAACTTCAGGCGATTTGTGGAGGATGGCTGCAAGCATGTATCCACTTACCTGGAGGAGGCGCCACTAAACTCACTGGAGTTTACGTCTATGTAGACATACCAAGTCCAGGATTGGTAACGTAAGACTGCAATCCTATCCACACTTACCTGGGAGTAAACCCCGTTGGCTATAATGGGCCTTACTTCTGAGTAGACATGAATACATAATTTTTGACATAGTAGTGATTATTGCAGGTGGCTTACGACACGTTAACTCAGAAGTAAGTTCAGTGGGACTTACTCTCAAGTAGCTCTATATAAAGTTGCATCCCCAAACTCATGGGCTTTGTACACTCATTTGCTAAAATTATGGAAACATTACTCCAAGCCCAGCTTCCCTTCCTTGGACTTCTTTTTTCCTCTATAATACTTCTCCCTGTGTTTATAGCTTCTTTACTTTCTATCTCTCTGTCAGTCCACAGCTACAGCCCATCAGGCAACCACTCCTTCAGTTCTACTTGGCTGTACCCCAGAGTGGTGCAGAAGGGATGGTGTCTTCAGTAGGTTTCTGTGAGAGTGAGATTCTAAGAACTCCCTTAGAATGTCAGATTCAGCAGAGTAGAAGCAAGATGCACGTGTTTTGTTTTCATATGTGGCCCTTGAGACATCTAATGGACCACTGTGAGACAGGAAGCTGGGCTAGATGGGCCATTGGCCTGATCCAGCAGGACAGTTCTTACAAGAGGGCTATGTTTTAATACATGTTTCTACTGGAATGACCAACAGAAGGGAAAGTCCTTTTGCCATGAGCATATTTTACCTATTTGGGTGAAAATCCTAGAGAAGGGATATCCCTCCCCTACTGTTAATCAATACCTGATCGTGCTGGTACCAGTTGTGCTGGTCTTTGTGCCATCAGTCATTTCTGATTATTTCCCCATGTCTAGCATTGTCCTCTGCTCAGTACAGCACTGTTAAGTAGGTATGTTTTCCTTGTTTTGTTCTCCCCAACTTCTCCCCTGCTTGTTTTCCCAAGTATTGCAAAGATGTTCAAAGCAGAATCAGTGTGTGACTTGATACAGGGAAGCTCAGACAAAGGGCTGCGTTCTACCTTTAGTTTGTTCCCCCTGTGACCTTGCACTTCACACAACTCTTCTCAGATGTCTGTTCTGCCACCACATGAAGGTAAGCCCTTTCAGTTGCTAGACTTTTTTTTATCCAGTAGCAGCAGAATGCTTGTCAGTTTGTGCTTTGGGATAGAATTATGTCAACAGCTGTGAGAGGAGGGAAAGACTAATGTATTGGCTGACTATATCACAAAGGCATTAACTTTCCATCCCCCCAACTTTTAAGTGGCTTTCAACTGAGGTATGGAGGACTCTCCCATGTGAACAGTTGTGGGTTACTCAAAAACAGAATATTATATTCTTTTCCATTCCCTCTCAGTTTTCCAACACTACTACTTCTGCCTGTGTCAGCAAAGTGGGCAAGCGTGCTCATTCACAGGCACGAGGAACCTTATTCCAGAAAGTAGCTTTCTTACAGTTGAAACACCTGTCTTCATTACTGCCATTACTGGTCTAGATATGAACAGAAGCCCAATATCTTAAACACCATTTTTGAAATTGAGACTGTGTATTTAAATAATATGAATCACCATTCTATAAAACAGCAGATAGAAAGCAAATGTTTCAGGGGAGCTGTCATTTTTTCTTGCACATAGATCAGTTTTAAAATAAATAAATGGCTAGGATGTTAAAAATCTGATGCTTTTAACAATAAATTCATTTTTTAAAACCCTATATTTTTGTTCTTGGTTTTGCCAGACTATGTACATACACTATCTGAGTCTGAAGATCCATTGTGTTCTTCAATGTGTGATCCATTGGAAATGTGTCTAAGGCTGCAATTCTGTCCATGCTTTCCTGGGAGTAAGCCCCATTGAACATAACAAGGCTTACTTCTGAGTAGACATGCATATAATTGTGCTCCAGGTTTGCAATCCTATGCACTCTTATTTGGGAGTAGTCCTCCCAGAACTCAATGAAACTTGAGTAGACATGCGTAGGATTGTGTTGTAAGTAACTGTCAACTGGCATGACTATTTCTTGCTCATAAAAGAGAATGAAATAGTCCCGGTGGAGCTTTGCAGGCACACTGCACCAATTGTAATGCAGCACAGTGAGCCTAATCTAGAACAGTGATTTTCAACCTTTTTCATCTCATGGTGCACTGAGCAGGTGTTAGAATTGCCATTATCAGTTTTTTGACAGTTGACAAGGCACACCATGCCGCTGGTGGGGGGCTCATATCCGCTAATGGCCCTATTAATAAATGATCTTCCAAACGTCTGTGGCACACCTGCAGACCATTTGCGGCACACTGGTTGAAAATAGCTGAATTCTAGCAATAAATAGGTCTGTGCTTCACTAAAATAAGTGGTGGAGTTCTGCTTGTGCAAAGGACATTTTCCGCCCTTCCATTTCAATGTGTAGTTCCTTGTGCCTGCTGAAAATCCACAGCAGAGGGACCTCAGACTTATGTGCAACTGGGATGGGGTGGGTAGAAATTGGAGACTCTGCCTTGCACAGGCTTAAGTGTTTCTGCTTATACAAGAAGCTCCTTGATATTTATGACCATGGCAAAGCACTTAAGCACCACTGATTTAACAGGACATAGGCATACCTAATAGCTTTGAGTCACACCACCAAGTCACTCAGCCAGTGACGTGTTCAAGCACTTAGCTCACTTAGCTCACACCTTTGCTTGGTATGACATCTCCTTTCACTTCTATTAGAGCAGCTGACTGTGTGAACTTTCTCTGTTTCATCCAGTCTGGCTCACTCCAATAAAATAGATGACTGTGTGCAGAAAAGATCTGACTGCATGCATTGGAGCCCACATTAATCTCTTATTTTCTAAAAATTAGACCTGCTAAATTATCTTTTTGCTTAGTTAAGGAAAAAAAATGGTTCTTTGTTAAATCATTGTGACTGCAAGTTCATTATATGGTCAACTCTTAAAACGAGCCCCAAGGAATCAACAACATCCCTCAACTATTTTATTTATGTATTTATTTGAAGAATTTATACTCCGCCTTTCCCATGCCGAAGCAAATGCCCAAGGCGGCTTACATGACCAGGCTAGTCTAAACCACCATTTTTTTTCCCAATGGGGTTTTTACAAATCTACAGTATTCTTGTGATCTGCCAATCCTCAGGCCCAGACGTTGCCTTTACAGTGTGGTTATCTCCTTTTGGCTGCCTGCCGTCAAGCCTCAGCAGGCAATTGCAAGTCATGCTTGGACAGGTCCACAAGGTCAATTTAATAATATTTAATAATAGTTATGATATTTAATAATAATAATAAATAATATTTATTATTAATATTATTAATTAATTAATATAATAATTTATTGATAAATTAAATTAATATTACTAATAAATAATATTTAATAACTGTCAATTTAATAATATTTTTAATGCTAGTAAAGATTTCTTGACATAATATTTTTTGCTTGGTTATTTGGTGAAAGAAAGACAGCCAGTAATGCAACATAAATTAGATTATAGCCTTTGTGTTAATCCTGTATGATGGCTATGTAGCTGGACCTTTGTATAATTTGTCATTACCCCTTTCATTCCTGAAATAAAGCAGCTTTCTCAAGGCTGGTTTCCAAAACACTTACAACCTTCTATTCTTTTGGAATATGTGTGTTCGAAAATGTCATAACTGATCTTTAAACGTGAGATGCAACAGAACTCAACAAGATAGACAAAATGTGCTTGAACAAAAATGTCTTCTCTTTCAGAGTTATAGCAGACTGTTATAACAATTGCATCCCAGTTTTATGCCTACTCAGAAGTAAGTTGCATGGTATTCAGTGTGGTCTACTCCCAGTCAAGTGCATACAATATAGGACTGCAGCCTAGGGTGAAAAACAAACACCAAGCTGTGCATAATACATTTGATAATCTTTGTTTAACTAGGTGCAAAACTGAAATAATTACACAAAACAGATATATGAGCTGTGGAATGAAACAGTCCTTTTAGTATGGAGTGTTAGTATTCAAAGTGTTTGAAACTGTGTTTGTGTGTATTCTTCTCCAGATGAATGCCATCAGACTAGCAGGAGCTCAAGTGAACTCAGTGCTATGTACAGTATAAATAATCCTCATATTTTGAGCAGCAAGCATCATGACCAGCTGATATTTGCTTTCCTCGGGAGCAGCTGTTCCCTAGGAGTGTCTGGCTGGAGCCATATGATCTTATCAACATATTTCAGAGCTGGATCTAAACACTGACAAAGCCTCTTGTGCAGCAATGACTGTCATGGAGGAAAATCGCCCATTTGCCCAACAGTTATCCAATGTCTACTTTACGATACTTTCACTTTTCTGCTTTAAGCTTTTTGTGAAAATTAGCCTTGCTATACTCAGCCATTTCTACATCGTGAAAGGAAATCGTAAAGAGGCCGCAAGAATAGCTGAGGAGTTTTATGGAATTTCTCAAGGACAACAAGGTATGTTTCTGTTTACTTTGTCAATTGTGCTATTGCCTTGTTACTATAGCTGCAAATTGTAAAACTTATTTTACAGCATAAGCCTATACATATCTACTCAGGAGTAAGATCCATTTATTTCAAAGGGACTTACTCTCAAGTAAGTATGTATAGGACTGTGGCCTCAATTAAATTATCTGTGATTTTTTTTTCTTATTCTTCATGCTAAGTAACATGTATTAGCCGTTTTGCCACCTTCTCTGGTGGGAAAAACATTTACTGTTATTGAATAAAAAAAAATAGTCCCTCCCTTCTTCATGGGCTATCCCTCTGATTGCTTAAGCAAACTAAAGTTGGTACAGCAGTACATTAAAATTGTAATCTGAAATCTGATTTTTTTTTCTTGTTCTTTGGAGATGAATTGCCAAGTCATCTTTAATCGTCAATAAAAATTTCAAAACACTCAATTTGGAAAAAAAAAGTTTGTGTGATTGTGAAAAAACCAAAATAATGCAAATTATAGCCCAAGCCTAGGCATGTCTACTCAGAAGTAAGTCCCATTATCATCAATAGGGCTTACTTCCAGGTAAATGTAGATAGGATTGCAGTCATAGACGCATATTGTCTGTATCTAGCTCTAGGCTTTAGTGTTCCAGCTGTTAAGTAACACCCAACCAAGGTCTATAGGATTAGTGTGGAACAGGCAATGGAAGCACCTATATAGCATTTGCATTGTTTGTTATTTGTCAGCTTTGAGTTGTTTACCCATAGAAGAGAGGAGCTGAGGCATATATGACCACAGTGGTCCATGCCTTAGTGGCATGAAGACTGGATTACTGAAATGTGCTATATGTGGGGCTGCCCTTGAAAACTGTTTGGAAGTTGCAATTAATGTAGAATGCGGCTGCCATGGTGATTACGGGAGCTAGGCAGTTTGACTCTATTGGACCGTTGCTTTGACGACTGCTCTGGCTGCCCATTCATTTCTGGATCCAGTTCAAGGCACTGGTATTGGTCTTTAAAGCCCTTCATGGTTTGGGACCAGGTTATCTAAAGGAACTCCTTCTCCTATGCATTCCGGCTGCACTCTTAGATCATTGGAGGGGGCTCTCCTTCCAGTGCCACCTTTATCCCAAGTTAGAGGGATGGTGGCCGAGGGCGAGCCTTCACTGTGGTGGTGCCACCACTATGGAGTTCTGTTCCAGGGGAATTAAGAACCTTCCCCTCCCTCCTTTCAGTGGGGTCTCAAAACATGATTATTGTGTTCTGCATTTGTGTGGTGTGTCATCTATCGTTGTCTGTCTGCTATTATTTGCCCCCTTTGGTAAACTTGTTTTATATATTGTTCTACATTGTTAGCCGCCTTGAGCAGTTGCTCCTGCAGAAGGAAAGGCAGGATAAAAATTTTAAAATAAATAATATATGCCAAAGAGGCCAAACAACTATTCCATTTCACCATGCATGGCTCTCTGATTCTTTGAGCTCCCATGGTAGAATCTCAGTGTTTGACTCTGCCCATAGCATAGCAACAGCCAGTAGTTTTGCTGGTGCCAATGATTCCCTGTATCCTGGAAAGAGCCTTGTTTGATGGTGACAGGACCAGAAATAACTGTTCAGCACCCCTTGGAATTACCCTAGGCGTCAATACAACTGGGCAACAGCTCCCCACCCCCATAACCGAATAAGTGGGAAGAATTGAACCGTGTGTGACCCCACAGAATTATCTTTTACATCTTAATTTGCCTTATACTGAGCTAGAAGGTCCATCTAGCTCAGCAATGACTACACTGACTGTCAGAGGTTCTCCAGGATTTCACACAGAGGTTTTTTCTAGCCCTCCTTGAAGATGTCAGACATTGAACCTGGAACTGTCTGCATGAACTCTATGACTCAGTTGTGACCCTTCTTCCACGGTCACCCTTATGCTGGCACAAGTGTAAAGCGTGTTTACACCAAGTGTCTTGTGCCAGCCTAAATTCTGGTTAGGATTGCATTCTGAGTCACAAATGAATGTTTATTCCTGAGTAGGCAACTGTGCTCATGCGCTATCAAAGTCTAAGTGGACATGGAGCTCAAAACTCCAGAACGTATTCCCCACCCACACCATAGTAAAAAGGACAAAAACAGAGGCTTGAGCAGCTGGTAAGGGGAAACTGGATTTTGTTAGTCTCATAACGCTAGGTGGGTCCCAACAGAGTCTCATTTTTAAAAGTGGGCCTCAGTGCTTAAAAATTTGGAAACCATTGTGCTAGTGAAAGTAGATTTGCAAGCAGACTAATTTTAATATACATCTATTTAAATATCATGTATTCAAAAGCCCTTACAAGGCTGAGAGTGCAATCTTAACCTGGAGTTAGGCCGGCACAGTTAGGCCAGCAGAGTTCGGTTGGCACAAGGGCCACCATAAAGTGTGTTTGGACCACTCTCGGAGTCAGGAAGGATAGCGCACGTCTGTGTGCTGGCCTCTCTGACTCTGAGATTGGTCCAAACATACTTTACCGTGTCCCTTGTGCCAACCGAACTTTGCTGGCCTAACTCCAGGTTTGGATTGCGCCCTGAGCTTCCCAACTGGAAGGAATTTCTAACATGAAAGTCGTGAGGTTCTGAAATAGTTTCCACAGATTGTACGTTGAGCAAAGCAAACTCTCACTTGTTGAATGTATGTGGGTATCAGTTCACAAGGTTTTTCCATGTCACACTTCATTTTCCTATAATACTGAGCAGTGGCTTAGCCAGAGGGGGGACAGTGCAGTAAGTTCTGTAGGCACTGCAACATGCTGCATTAGCGGCCGCTCCCACTCACCATCAGCAACATTGGGCAGCAACAGCAAGTGGGAGGGGCCACTTACCTGCCATGTTGTGGCATCTGCAGAACTTACTGCGCTGCTGCCCCCCCCAGGCTACGCTACTGAGACTGACCATTTCTCTCAGAGCCCATTCCAAATAATGTTTGCTTTTGAAGAAGTTCATTCATTTTGAATCTTGTGCAGGCACATGTGAAACACGCTGTGTGAGAATTATTAGTTAGAAGTTTTAGAAACCACTTTTTATTGGTCATCCAAGCATTTTTTTTTTCTGGGAAAAAAGGTCTCCTAGTGCATTTGTGAGAGTGGCTGAGCATACTTGTGGCTGACTAATTTTTGATGGATTTGTGTGTGTGTTTTTCTCATTTATTTAAAAGATTTTCCCCCTGCTAAAATGTGACCTTTTTCATCCTATACCTTCAAGGGTATAATTTCAGAAACACTCTATTGAAGGTTCATGTTATGCCAGCATTGAGTCTGGTGGCCATGACTAGCAATAAGAGGTTAGGTGAAATAGGTGGGAGCAAAAGCACTAAGAACATTTTTTCCTGCTGGAACTTCATTGAAAGATGTTAGATACATTCTCAGCAGCATTATAAAAACAAAAAGGAATTTTCTTCCAGGTTTGACTCACTAGACTGCAATGTCATTGTTATGAGGGCATGTGCAAAAGCTTTGGGATGTATCCTAAGTTACTGGTAATCATAACTAAGGTTTGAGTCATGGGTTATTTTGAAGATTTTGGTCTTCCCCTCTAATGCAAAATGCAGGATGTACCCTTGTCTTTGAGGCTGTTTTGCACCCAAAAGATATGCAGCCATCACTAATATTTTGCAGAGATCCTTTCCTTCAGGCAATACTTTGGTTCCTAGCCATGCCATTTTATCCTGCTATGGCCTATCCATCCATCCATCCATCCATCCATCCATCCATCCATCCATCCATCCATCCATCCATCCATCCA
>JAJKFI010000003.1:18970975-19049967 GCA_029204185.1 Lerista edwardsae
TTGTTGTTGTTGTTGTTGTTGTTGTTGTTGTTGTTGTTGTTGTTGTTAAGAATCGTATAACCTTGTGTTCTTCAGGGCTTACTCCTAGGAAAGTTTTTATAGTATTAAAACTTTTAATCTTACTACTTTAACAGCCTACTTAAAAAAAAAATGAAACTGTAGTCAGTTTCAAAGCTTCAGTGTCTAGGACAAACACCAGGGCAGAGAAGAGCTTTCAGCAATATGTAATGAGAGGCACTGAGGTAGGAAGTGATCTCTGGTGTAACAGGATGGATGCTGAAAGTAGACAAATGGGCTGTCCCTCTTTTTATCTATAAAACGTTGAAGGGTATGTGCTGTTGATATCGATAGTGGGCAGGGACATCTTGGAGATTTAATGCAAAACAGAGTTTAAATTCTGATTTGGTATAGTGTGAGAATATGTAAATATATAAATTTATATGTAAATATAAACAGCATTAAGTAGCAAGGTATCACAGTTATGGATAAATACGAGTTGTTGTTGTTGTTGTTGTTGTTGTTGTTGTTGTTGTGTGTTTTTTTTGGGGGGGGGACAGACAGAGACCTTGCCTGCACTGCTGCATTCTCCTTTCAGCAAAACCTGTAGTTTCTGTATCAGATCAAAATGCCAGAGAGGTGTTAATAAGGCACTTTATATGCACCGTACAGTTTCTCAGTGCTGCAGCTTAGGGCTCAGTTTGGCAGCAAAACAAGTTGGCACAAGGGGTGTTGAATTCTCTGCAGTGGCGATGCATAAGGGTGGTTGTAAACAACAGCCACTGAACTTGGGATTTGTTTCTTCCATGAGAATAAGAATACCATTTTCTTCTTGTCTAGCAATTTTCTGGTTCAGATACTGCCTAAGATTTTAAAAGTAAATTTCTAGCATCAGTTAATCGTGGCTATTTAGGAAACTTTAATAAATATGCCATGAATTTCAGCTTATGACTCAATTTGCATTGGAACAGTCCTGTTCCCTGGTGACTGGGTGATCTTGGGCTGCCTTAAGTCCAGGTTTATGACCTTTTTGTGATCAATATAGCAGCAGCTTGTAAGGAAATGTCTTATGTTTTGAATATGGTTTGTAAAATACACAGTGTCTGTAGCATGTTAAAGGCTGGAAAGCAGACCACTGTTTTTACAAGGAAATAGGCAGAGGAAATAGACCACAACAGCACTAGAAGTTCCAATTGTTGGGATAAATCAATGCACATTTACTCATAAATAAGTCCATGACTGGCCTGCTGCCTGAGGTAGCATTGCACCACCCCTTTACCTGCTGATGTGCCAGCTTCCCTGCTCTTCTGTCCTCCACACTTGATCCCCCCTTTCTTTTCCAATCCAGGAAGTGGGAACAGTAGGAAGAGGATCAGGGGAGGCAAACAGGGTGGATAGGCCAGCCCTGAATAAGTCCCACTTAGTCCACTGGGACAATGAATTGTGCATAAGATTTTGGTTTTCAAAAACGTGGTAGCACTATCAGCCAGTTGGAATGCTGAAAGCTTCTGCCATCTCTCTGTCTCTGTGGTTTGCAATGGCATTAAATCAGTGTATATACACTGAGGGATGAGGTTTATATGGCAGAAGGTTGATGTAGAATTTGTGATCTTCAAATTCCCTATTTGTCAGCTATTATATTCATCAATGAAAACATTTTTTTGTAATTTAAACTGTGTTGATGGTTTTGTTCCATAGGCTCCTGGGCAGATCGCTCACCACTGCATGAAGCAGCGAGTCAGGGACGTCTCCTTTCTCTAAAAACTTTAATTGCTCAGGTAAAAGTGTTTTTTTTTTAAGGCATTGGGCTGGATCCCCATTAGAACGTCCATGGGCAGAAGGAGTTCCAGTTGTACAAAGACGGAGGGGTAATTTTTCTCAGCTTCCTTTTTCTTCTGCAGCCCTCTGAACATCTGCTCCCAAGGACATTATTTCCAGGGAGCTGCAGACAAGGGGGTGGTGGTGAAAATATCCTTCCCACAGAATAAATAGAACTTTTTCCATTGAGGCAATCTAATCCATTGTTAATTTTGACCCCATTCTTTGCTAGCGGTCAGTGTTTTAATATTAACATAGTGTGCTGTTATTGTTTGTGAATTATTGTTTTAAATCTTACAGTTTTCTCAGTTAGTTTTATATAATTTAGTTTTATATAATTTAACAGAGTCTTTTTTATGGTTGTTGCAAAACATAGTTTTTTGGGAATACAAGCAAATAGTTTTGGTCATATGGTGTTGTTAATTCTCATAAACAATTATCTAATCTAATACTAAATATAGGCATGCCCCGGTATCTGCTGGGGTTCTGTTCTGGACTCCCCCCTCGTGGATACTGGGGATGATTTTTTAAAGATAGAGAAACATCAGTGGTTTTGCTGCAACAAGGTAAAAAAAAGAGATTTGTCCCCTATCTTTTTAATAGGTGTTCACGGTATCTGTGGATAACTGAAACTGTAGATACCAAATCAGTGGATACTGGGTCATGCCTGTATTAATAAAACATGCGTTTTGGAAAATCACTATAGAAGCATGGAGAACCTGTGTAAGCTTGTGGAGTCTTTACCATGTTTAAACCCTTATTTTGTATTAGCCTTGGGGATACGTTTCTATCCAAAGGGATTGACATAGTTCTAAGAATTTCACTGTAAATATTGTATAGCAGATTTTAGCAGCTGAAGATCTCATCCATGTTTCTTCCTCAGTGGGAGATACAACGAATGAATAAATCTGAATATATATTTTGCAGAGGAATTATTTTTAGAAGCAACCAGTAGCACAGTCCTATGCAAGTTTACTTGCAAGTAAGCATGCATAGGAATGCAGCCTAGGTCCAGTCTATAGCAAAACGACAACTCTGCAACAATCCAAAGTATCACAATGTTGGTTCCTAATATGCAGGTGAACGGGTAAAATTATTATTTAATTAAAATAAAATCAAATTTTAAATGGCATTAAGGCAAAACAATAGAGTGTGTAGTATTGTTTTAGTATAATGAAATGCCTTCTGCCGGGATTTCAGAAGTCCTTCCTCAGGAGGCCCTTATTGGTT
This sequence comes from Lerista edwardsae, assembly GCA_029204185.1. Taxonomy (NCBI): domain Eukaryota; kingdom Metazoa; phylum Chordata; class Lepidosauria; order Squamata; family Scincidae; genus Lerista; species Lerista edwardsae. The sequence continues at coordinate 18,974,021 of JAJKFI010000003.1, forward strand.
CTTTCCCATGTCCATTTCTTGGTTTTCTCCACCCATCAGCCTGGGCTTTCAAACAGCTCTGTCATAAACCTCAGTTCCTGCCTTCAGTCATTCTGCTTATCTCATTACTATCAAAAATGACAACAATTGAACTGCAAGCAATAACAGCTACTAAATACAAGATCTCCATTTCAGTCTCCTTTGTAGCATTTAATTTTCCTGCAATGTGTCTCCCTCTGATGATCGAAAAGTATAATGCCCAAGAAGAATGCATACTGGATCTCTGTTTATAGTTATTATTTACAGGATTAGATAGGTGTTTTCCCCAGAGCCGAATGAATCTAATCTGAGCAGATGCTGAAATAATTAATGATTTTTTAAAAAAATGATACCACACTTTTTAAATGTACAAAATGCTTCCCATATATCATCTTCATATGGTCCTTCCAACCACCCTGTAAGGTAAGAGTGGCTTTAAGGCCACCTAATGAGTTTACAGCAGAGATTATATTCAGACCAAGAAAGTCCTAATTTGTAGTTCAGTCTCTTATCTATGCTACACGAGTTCTTAGATTAAAATCATATAATTTAATTGTACAGTGGAGAGATAGAAAGAGCTGCTATACAGAGTCAGAAGACAAATTGTCTTATTACAATGTTGTTGTTTTCTGAAAAGTGTTGGTACTACTGACGGGAAAAAAGGGGTTATAAAAGGGATTCTCTTTTATTTACTTTGTTTATAAAAGGGTACTGTGGAATTAATTGAAAATTCTGGTTACCATATGTGTGCATGTCATAAATTCAAGACTATCCCATGTATGAGCTTGTTCCTCTCATTATTAGAGTAACACAGTTGTTGCCAAACTTTTTAAAATCCCTAGAGGTTACTGCCTGGTTTATAAATGCCAAGGGATATGGCTGTAATGGTGTTTGTGCTCCCCTCTCTCCAAGTAGCAGCTTTTTTAACCCTAGATGCACATAGCCTGATCTGCCCTGCATCCAGTGGGGCGGGGTCAGTTCCCAAGGTCTCCTCTGGGTAAGGGAACATTTTTTTCCCTTTCCCAGGGATAAGCCTCTGGCACGGCAATGCATCTACTCAGACCTGCATCAGTGATTTTGGTGGTGCAAGTTTGAGTGGACCCAGGAAGGGGGGATAGGCTATCGTCAGTGCCATTCCCACCAATACTAGCTCCAGCGATGTAAGGCCTGTACATGCATTCTTTCTTGGGACTGCGTTCCGTTGAGCACAGTGGGACTTACTTCTGAGTAGACATGCATAGGATTGTGCGGTGCATACCTTAGGTAGTAATTCTTGTTGTTGTTTTTTGTTTAGGGATACAATGTAAATGCTCTAACAATCGATCAAGTGACTCCACTGCATGAGGCATGCTTAGGAGATCATGTAGGATGTGCTAGAATCCTTCTTGATGCAGGAGCAAACGTAAGTATTGTTTTCTCCAGTAAGCTCTGCACTACTACTAGCTTGAATTATAGCTAGAAGATATTGGCTAGGAGCCATTGCAAATGTTGGCGTACTGGCACAATGTTCAACCAATGAGCCATCCTATTAGACAGCAAGCCACTCTGTTTTGAACTAAATTACATTTTGCAATAGGCATTTTGGCAATCCATTTGGATAGATGTAGAGTTTGCTTATCCAGATTGTCCCAATGTTTCAGAAATTCAAAGATCTAGCCATATAATTTTGCAGTGCTTCAGTAGCTTGACAACATACGACTTACTTCTTTTCTTCTGTTTTCATCGTATGTCCTGTATCAGTTAAGGAGTTTTTATCCATCACATATTACTAGGGTTACCAGATGCAAACTGGGACAGAGTATCTATACCTTTAACCATTGTATAGAAGAAGGAATTTTGGCAGGTGCAGCTTTTGAAAACCCTTCCATAATGAGCTGTACTTGCCCAAATTTCCTCTTCTATACAATGGTTAAAGGTATAGAAACTCTGTCCCAGTTTGTATCTGTTAACTCCACATATTACCATTGCCTTCCAGTGACCTTTATTGCAAATATGGGTTCCTTCATGCGACAAATCTGCTGGCTTCCTGCTGCAAACCTTGTTGATGGCGGGTTGAGGGAATTGGGTAGTCTTGCTGTAAACACATCTTGTAACATCAAGGAGAAGCACAACAACGAAAATAAGATAAGAGATATTCCCCAGAAAACAAAAATAAAAAAAAGTAAACTAGTATTTTATTCATGGTCCTTTCCAATATTTTAGGTGAATGCTACAACAATTGATGGAATGACACCCTTGTTCAATGCCTGTTCAAGAGGAAGTGCATCATGTGTAGAGCTTCTGTTGGACTACGGTGCCAAAGCTCAGTGGGAGACATGTCTTCCTTCTCCAACTCATGAAGCAGCCAGCAGAGGTGAGAAATTATAACTGGAAGAGATCAAGAAATACATTTGGCATGATCAGTGCAATTTCTTGTCCGAGGGGATACTTATATTTTCTCTTTTGATTAGGTCACAGCAATTGTCTGGAGCTGCTGATCTCTTGGGGCATAGATGTTGACCAAGACATTCCCCACCTGGGAACACCTTTATTTTCAGCTTGCATTTCACAGCAGAAACAATGTGTTCATAAGCTTCTGCATTCAGGTACCTTTTAACTTTAAAGCTGCTCAATCAATATATGGTTATGAACTTTTCCCCCTGAACCACGAGAATTTTCTGGGCTTGGTTTTCTTTGGGAGAGAGAATGCACTTGAAGCTTATGACTTTGCTGTAATATTCATAAGCTAACAAGTATTGAAGATCATAGGTTAAAAAAAGCAGCACGTGCAGGGATAGCAGGTCTACTGTTTCACATCAGCTCCACAAAGGGAGTAGGATCCGTACCACACGGTGCCTTCAGCCAACTCTTCTTTCTCCCTTTCTGTGTTTCAAACAGCAAGCATCTATTTTTCACACACTCCTTACACCAGCCCTGCCCTTGTGCCAACTTCCGCTTGGATAATTTCTCAAAGAATTCATACATCCCTAGATAAATGTTCTATCCAGTCCTTTATTCATGTGATTAATTATGACAACCCCGGCTATTCCAAATATCTTCCCTTGCAGAATCAATATCTAGATTAGATTTAGAACCGAATGTCTAAGAATCTTGTCTAAGACAAGAATCCTAGTTCAGGCACTCGGATTTGTCTTGGTAACTTCAATTGATCTATATTCTCTTTTAACTCTTTCAAATCTACAGGTGCCGATGTACAAAAAGGAAAGTTTTTGGAAACTCCGTTACATGGAGCTGCAAGGCAATCTAGTGCAGAAATAATAAACATGCTTCTGGAATTTGGGGCAGACATAAATGCCAAAAATACAGAGTTTGAACGACCTGTAGATGTGGCTCCTCCACACAGTTTGGTGGAAAAAGTATTGCTTCTACATGAAGGTAAAACAGGGGTGTGTGTGTGTGTGTGTGTGTGTGTGTGTGTGTGTGTGTGTGGTCTCAGACAATAAGGGTGAGAAAAGGGTTTCCTCCATGTTAGCTATTTTTAAAATAGGAAGCTAGTTTCAAGTTATGAAAACAATGATAGCAGAACCCTTCCAGTCAAGACCCTACTTTCACAAAGGGGAAAGGCTATCTTCCAATTATGGAAAACGTTTGTCTAGATTTGAATTCTCCCAGCCTCTTTTCCCAGTGTGAAATTTGTTGAAAAATAAGAGTGTCCACATTATGACCTTTTAGATGAATTATATCTGTGAAGTTTTGTTTTCCTATTTTACCTAGAAGTTATATGAAATTTTTCACTAACTTCATCCTCCATAAAAACAGAACTATATATATTTGATATATAATTAGAGATAGCGCCTACAAGACAATCTATTTTGTCTCTTTTTGTTAAAAAGAATTTAGAGCACATCTAAAACATACTAGCAGTCTAGTCCTACCATAGGCAGGCCAACTGGCCTGTGCCATATCCAGCGCAAGGTATAGGAGGTGGCTGCCACACAACTTGGAATAAGGGAATTTATTTCCCCTTACTCTGTGTCATGTGACCGCAACCCCAGTGGGGTTATTCAGAACTGCACCAGCAAAATTGCTAGTACACATCCAAGTAATGCTAGGCTGGCTAGGAGGGGGGTTCAGATAAATTGCTCAGGCTGGTTCCAGCCCCATCCTGGGCCCTGTCTGCCCACTGGTCCACCCTCCCCCACCTTTTACCTACCAAAAAATGCCCCCGTTTTGCCCTCCTGCCACCTTCCCCCATCCCCACACCGGCCACCTTTGGCCGGCACTTACTTACCCTCTCCATGTTGGAATCCAGTGCAGGGCACTGGCATGTTTGAGACACTCCTAGGTCAGTGCAGGTGACGTGCGCCTGCTCACCTGCCCAGTCTAAAGAATACAGTTTGTTTTTAAAGAATAAATGCACTTGGTACATCTGTTAGTAATTCATTTTGACAAATGGTATAAGCTGTAGCTTTTATCATTCTCATTGCGGTAGATTATGTGCTCATACAGTACAGAAAGTGGCAGCCCATAAGAATAACAGTTTAGGTATTACTGAATGTTCGCAGGTAGAGATTAGTTAATTTAAACTGAAATTGCTCTTATGAAAACCTGTATTAGAAAGGGAAAAATACATCCTGTTAAAAATGGAGGGCTGTTAAAAATGGAGGGCGCATGTCAGTATGCTAATTGGAATACCTAGCGGGAAGTGGTTGGGCTTTTTTGTTTTTTTACTTTGAATAAGTTTCTGTTTGGGTAGACTAACATTCCCTGCTAACTGGAAAAAGGTGGTATATCTCCTCTATTTAGTAGGGGGAGAGCAATTATCAATCTTCACCCCAGCACAATGTCTCTTCTAGTGACTGTTGCTGGTGTTTCTTTTGCATCATTTTAGATTGTGAGCCCTTTGATTTATTCATTTTTGCTAATGCAAATCGTTTTGTGAAGGTCTCTTCTTTTGAATACCAGTGTATACATATTTGTAGTAATACATAATCCCTTATATATAATTGTGTCATAAATATGCACTGTGAGAGCTTGAGAATACTGAACACTCCGTTTTTTATTTTTTCCCACTTGCAGCTACTCCACATTCTCTGTGCCAGCTGTGCCGACTACGAATCCGAAATTACATAGGAAGAGCCAGGTTGCATCTTGTTCCACAACTCCAGTTGCCAACCATGTTGAAAGACTTCTTACAGTACAGATAAATAATGACTAACCTTTTGAAAACTTGAACAAGAATTTTACTGTATATTGCACACAAACAACTGTTTGGATTTGGAAGGGAGGGCATAAACGGACTTGTGCATACTAACAAATTCCTGACAACTGAAGTGCAACATTTGATGATGCAGCAATTTTTGGGATCCCTTAAACAACCCAGTGACTAGGTGCTCAGAATTTCCTCATGCTGTGGAACTGTGCTAAATGCTTTCACATAGCATGATTAACCACTGCACTGCTGAAATACATTTTACACATGGCCTTCCCAGACGATTGTTTCCCTCATAGGAAATGGCAGTTGTAATTGAGGCCCAGATCAAACATGCAGAAACATATAGAAATCAGTTTTTTCCCACAGATGTACACACTTGGATGCAAACCTCACATGGATTTCCTTTTCAATTACATTTTTTCCCATGGAATATGTCAAGTACCCTTTTCATTTCTTAATCTATTAGTTCAGAATCTTCAGATTTTGAATTACTAGGGTTTTTTTTTTTTTTAACGTATACGCGTTGTTGTCTGATATCTCTGGGTTTTGAGTCATCAGATAAGGTGAGATACTGTCCTTGACACTTAGGGAAGGTTTGTAAGACCAGGAAGTTTACTGCTTCAGAATGGGAACTCCCATCCTTTCAACTGGCAAGTGCTGCTGGGATATGTGCAGACACAGGAAGATAGCTGTACAGTAGGATGATTAATAGCATTGGAGCAGGGACTAGTGTCTTTTTTCCCACAGAAACTCCTGGTGTGGAGTGAATATGTGGTTGCAAATCATATGTGTATTGACACCCATGGATTTGACTGACAGATGTCATTTTGCATGGTTGTAATGCATAAGGGAAGGTAACGGCGTTCCGTGCGCTACGGTGTATAGTCATGCTGTCCACATGACCACGGAAGCTTGTCCTTGGACAAATGCTGGCTCTTTGGCTCAGAAACGGAGATGAGCACCGCTCCCTACACTCGATCATGACTAAACAATTCGGTCATGGGGAAACCTTTATCTTCAATGCATGTTTAATGCATTACATCCATGCATATTTAATGCTAGGCCTAAGTTGTTGCAGAGATTCCAGAGTCTTACCTCCAGCAATTGCCGAACCAATCCTATTCATTTTAACTCAGAAATAGTGCCGTTGTGTTCAGTGGAGTTTAGTCCCAAGTAAGTGTACAGAAGATTGCAGTCTGACACTGCATTCTTATACACACATTCCTGGAAGTAAACCCGATTGCACACAATGGGACTAACTTTTGAGCAGACATGCTGAGAAATACGAACTGTGAAACGGGATTCTGGTTGGGTATCAGGAAGAAATTCTTGATAGTAAGGGTGGTTAAGCAGTGATTGCAGAGGGAGGTAGTAGATTCTTCCTCACTGGATTTTCAAGTGGAAAGTCAACAAGTTCCTGCTGGAGATGCTCTAGAAACAAGGGTGGCCAAGTGGCAGCTCACTAGCCACATGCAGCTTTTTGACATATGTGTAGTTCTCAGAATACATTGGCTGAGCTCCCTTTTTGAATCACAATATCAGAGTAAATAAGACATTTTCAAGCTTTACAACTATTTACCGGGTATAAATTGAGTCCACTGGAGTGGATACAAACAAAAGTTTCATGTTCATAGTGCATACATATATTTAAGAATTTTAATGCTTCTTAAATATTGTCGCTCTCAAACATCCCCTTTGCTGCTCTCAAACGTATGAAACTTACAATATGTGGTTCTTACGTTAAGCAAGTTTTGCCACACTGCTCTAGGAGGATTTCCTGCTATTGGCAGGGGGTTGAACTGGATGATCTTGTGAGTGCCTTCCAATTCAATAATTCTATGCCTAGGATTGCACTGTAAATCTGTTTCAGTGTAACGACATTTTCCTACCATTGCAAGAGGTATTTACCATTGCTGGAAAAAATTAGAATTTCCCACTAATGCTTCAAATTCTTTCTCCCTTCACTCTCATTCCTCAGATGAGCACACCAGAGGAAGACTCTTTTTCACTTCTAGATAAGAACTCTCAGCTCTTAGTGGGGCATTTGTCCCTTTAAATTGCATGGCTTTGTCATGATCAGCTCCCCTTCCCCATTCATTGGAGAGACTGCAGGTGAAGAAGGGAGGAAGCTGCAGTGGCCAAAGCAACAGCTTTTAAGAGCACACAAGCCCTTTTTAAGGGCTGACTGCTATGTGTCTAATCCAGACACTTATACAGAGTGGTGCTATACCACTTAGGAAGGCTTTTGTTTTGAAAGCTTTCAAGCCTGTATGTCTGATTAAGCCCTTTGGTTCCTTTATATTTTTTTGTTTTGTTATATTCTGGTTCAAGAAGTCGATAATGTATATATCTAGAAACATAGGCTGTTAAGTGCATTCTATACATGTCTAAAATCTGAAGGACAATAAAATAAATGTGTCATTTTTCTTCCTGCTTTATCTGTTCAAGCACTTCCTGAGCAATAGATACTGTACTGTGAATTCATTTTCTTTCTTTTTTTCAGTCGTGTGCTTGTGGTGTTGCATCAAACACATCTCCATGGACTACTTAATGTACAAGCTTGTCTCCTCCAGCACTAGTTTCATCGTACTAGCTACTATTCAGAAAGCCATTTGTGCAGATTTTCACACAATAGTACCAATAGTCATAATTAATTGACAACATTCTTGATATTGCTAGGATTGCAAAATGTATCTACCTTCCATCCATCCACTGTAACCAAGGTAGCCAAAAGGCGGTCCGGTGCACCACTTCTACCTGTTGTCACACTTTAACTGTATCAGCCAAAGTTGGAAAGAATATTGATTTTCCAGTGCCATGCTGCACTGAGAACAGTGTCAGTCTCAGCAGCAGCAGCAGCACTGCCATCAAGAGTTGTGCCATCTGCTCTTCTGCTCCTGGGGTGGGAGGGGCATGAGAGTGCAATGAGAAAGAGCTGCTATGATGAGTGCTTCCCTGAAATGGACTTAATAATGAGGTGGCCTTTTAGCCTACTTCTGCTGGGGGAGGGAGGATATTTCTCCCAGGATTGTCCTGCTAATGAGTGACCAGCATAGTCAGCTGTTGAAAAGGGTGACTCCAAAGGGCCACTTCACTTTGGGGTGCTAGTCCCCTTCTCATTGATGGGGAAGGTCACTCATTATTGGGCAGGCTTTTTGTCTCACACAGTACCTCTACGCATTTTTTAAAATGAAACCCATTTATATGACTATGAAGATCAGAAGTTACTTTAAAATCAAGATTTGCCATTAATTTAGCACTCTTTATATCTTTACAGTTTTTTAAAAAAATTATAGGTAAAGATAAGCTGCAGTACATAAATATAGGTGTTTAAGCAAACTAGTCTCCTGGATTATTATCCAGAATCAACTAAAACTAGACTCCATAATCATCTTGCCTCTGGCTACATTAAGTGGGTGAGGTAATTCGGAAATAATCCAACAGCACTGCTAAAGAATCAGGCTTTACAAGACAAGGGTCCTTTCCATAACAAACGCTTGGGAGTTAAGCCAAAGTCAACTGTGGATGCCCTCCTAAATGTCAGTCAGACACTTTGTGGCTTTGCTGTTCAACACAAACCACCAAACCTGCTTTTGTCTTTCTTGTTCATCCAAATCATTCAGTTTGCTCCTTTAGAAACAGCCTTTGAGCAAATCTTTGGGCACCTTTCATTAGAGATATTTTCTCTGATTGACTAGCTCATTTCCACAGTGGAGGCAAAGATAGCTTCTTTCAGAATTGGCATGGGGATTCACACAACCCCTTGTTCAGAGTGGAAAAAACAAATCTTGAACAGAAATGTGAAGGAGAAAGAAGATAAACTGATCAGAGGTGTCCTGCATGAAAGGAGGCAGTTGAAGGAGCCGGGAGCACAACAGAGAAGAGGAAAGGAGAAGTAAAGGGAGAAACTCAAGCTGAGTTTAAAAGCAAAATCACTTCACAAATGGGCTCTGCACAGTGGTGACAGATACTACCTCACTGTGCTAGGAAACATTCCATTGAGGTGTATGGGATTTATGATATGATCCTATGCATGTGTACTCAGAAGTAAGCCCTGCTGAATTCAATTGGACTTACTCCCAAATGTAAAGCAGATTGCAGTCATATGCTACACCTGACAGTAAGTTCCATTGAATTAAATGGAGCTCATTTTTGAGTATACATACATAAGATTGTATTGTCAGTCGCAGGTGTGTATTACAGTCTAAATGTTTTTGGGATTTATTATGGCCGTAGACGTTTATCCTAAACATACTTGCTTGGATGCAAATTTCATGAAAATAAAAGACAAAATAGCAAAATTTGCTGGATTGTTTGCAAGTTTGACCACTCCAAAAAATAGTGGATTTAACAAACACCTTTTTGGGGCCCAAAAAGTATTCCAGTAATAATAAGTCAATCTGCCCTGTGGAGCTACATTTAAACATTGATTTGGTTGGGCTAAGTTAGGGTTTTTTTTTCTCCTTTTTGTAGCCAGCGACTTGGGGGGGGGGGAAGAGTTGTGCTTGTCCTCCTCTTCCAATTTAGATTAACTCCAGACAAGAGGAGAAACGTAACGTTTGTATCCGAACACATGCATTACAAAGAAACCCAAATAAAGGTTTCAGTATTAAAGCCTTTGCGCTGTTATGAGAGCGGGAGGGAACCCGAGGGAGCACATCGCACATTGCAAAAGGAAGCATCCAAGAGCCGTTCAATGAAACCCTGGCTCCCAAAGCAGAACTCCAGTCTTTGGCTACCACGGTAATAATTACAACCTCCAACACAGCCAAAGCGTAGGCTAGCAACAATAATCCTTAATGCGCGTGCGGGGACTGTTAAAAAGCGGGCGAGGCATTCAAACGCATGCGCATCCGCGTTTGTTATTGTTTAGGAGAAGGGTGGAGCGACTCCCCAACTGAGCGGCGGTTGCCTTGGCAACTGACTGTTGTCATGGCCACAGAGGAAGCCTCAGTAGGCCTGGCGGGGCTTGAGTGGAACAGGCAGAGCTTCGCGAGACCTTGACCGCCGAGGATCGTCCTCCCCGCATGTCTTACTCCACGAGCCCGAGGCGCACGGGGCTGCCCCGGTCGGTGCTGCGCTGGCTACAGAGCCTCGACCTCTCCTACTCTCCGAGGCATTTCTGTAGGTGAGGCTTGCGAGACCCGAGATGGCTGGACTTCCGCCCTGTCAAATTCCCCTGGCCGCGCTCAGCGTAGCCTCTAGGCAGGCGTCTGCCCTGCGCCTCCCCGCCGGACCTGGTCCACAGAGCCCCAGTGGTGCTTATGTAGTATACAGCATTTCTGCCCTGCCTGTCCTCCCCTTGCGTGGACGCCCAAGGCAGCTTACACAGGGGCAACAATATACAATAACGGGGGAGGGGGGACAAACCCCAGCCATAAACGTAAGACAGTAATAATACAGTAAGGCGGCAGAGGCACAAAGCTAAACTCTAAAAGACTCGGGGCCAAATCCTATCCAGTCTTCCAGCCCTGATGTTGCCATCCCAATGGGGTGTGTGCTGCATTTTGTGGTGGTGTGGAAGTCATGGAGGCCTCCTCAAGGTAAGTGAACATTTGCTTACTTACTTCGGGGCTGCATTGCTGCTGTATCCATGCTGAAAAGTTGGATAGAATCAGTGGTGGCATCTAAATGATTTAAGAACAGGAACTCACTTTTGATTGGCACGTGTCAGGACCCGCCCAACAGAAGTGATGTCATAAGCTGGAGGCTGGCGGAGCCCAGGTCTACCCATGGCTGGTTCCTAGCCAGCGATGACATCAGTGACAAGTGGGCGGAGCCAGCCAGTTCTGTACAGCGCCTGGCGCCTACAGAACAGAAAGCGAAGAATTCCCCCCACCCCAATTGCAGTTCCAATAGCGATGGGGACAGTCTCCCAAAGAAGCCTCACACCCAGAGCGCCAGTGAAACGCTCTGGACTGGAGAGACAGTGGCGAAAGTCTTTCCTTGGTCTTTGCGGCTAGGCGAGGTGGAGTTATTCAAAATTGCCAGGGAAGTTGAAAATTGGCATGGGGGCAGCAGCCTCGAAGCCGAGGCTGGCTGAGCAGAATGAGGCAGGAACCTGTGGAAGGGGCTGAGGTGCGGCACCACTCCGGACGGCACCCTTGGGCGCTTCCCCACACCAAAGCCCGCTTACACCTGGCACGTCAGGAGGGCAGCTTCAAAAAGTCCCGGCTCCCCTCTGTCCCCTCCGGGGCCCCCCTCGATTCGCCACCATACCCCCAGGACACCCCTTCTCCCCAGTGGGCTGCAGACTCACCAGAGCGGCTGCTGACTCCACGTGTGTGGCTGGAGGGAGCAAGGAAAGGGGCTGTGCAGGACGGGACTTCCCCACTACAGCTCTTCGCCCTTTTAGGAATCCGGAGTCGCTCCCTTTAACCCTCTGAGTGCCGGCCAACCAAGAAGCAAAGCTCTTTGCAGAGGAATTGGGAGGGGGAGGAGGGGGAAGCGCGCAGAGTGAAGTGGGCAGAGTCAGCCCTAATTTTAACAAGTGGAACTGAGTTCCCCCGCGTTCCCCCTGCATGACATTACTGGATAGAATTGGCCCTAAGGCTACATTCCTATCCACACTTACTTGGGAGTAAGCCCCCTTGGAGCTGTGCCACACTACATGCATCTGTTTCATTCACAAGAAATTTTCAGAGAAGCTCTTTCCTAACCATTGGGCCTTTTCTGGAAAAGCTTAGCCAGGATGACATATCTGAAAGTGTTCTCTTCGATCTGTAGTGGTTAGCATTTTCTTATGCCTATCCCACTTTGTGTTGACAGATTCTTTTGCAAATAATAGAGGTAGACCCTGATGTAGGGCTGGCTGTAAGCCAATGTGACCAATGTCGTCACATTGGGCCTCGCGCTTCAGGGGGCCCTGCACTAGCAGGGTGAGCATATTGCCTGTGGCTGCAGCTGGGATCTCTATGGGCTGTAAGTTAATGGGGCGAGCAGAGCAGCTTGACCTTGGTCTCTCCCACCTGCCTCTGCCTCTGAACAGCCCAAAATGGAGCACCTGGAAGCAGTTGGCAGTCATGTTATGATATCACCACCAACTACTTCCACATGCCATGCTTTGCACATGGCACGAACAGAGCTCTTCTTGGTGAGTGGGGGGCCCCGCAGGGAGGGTTGGGGGCCCCGCAGGAATGCCCCACATTGGACCCCACCGCTGCTTGGCACGAACAGAGCTCTTTTTGGTGAGTGGGGGGCCCCGCAGGGAGGGTTGGGGGCCCCGCAGGAATGCCCCACATTGGGCCCCGCCGCTGCTAGAGCCGGCCCTGCCCTGAAGAAAACAGATCTCTGGTTCAAGGTAACACTTGGGGCCACATAATAATAATAATAATAATAATAATAATAATAATAATAATAATAATATTTAAGTTTGACATGTGTTTAAAATTTAATCCTACAGCAAATGGCAAACAGGCCTAAATTTAACAGGCAGCTCAATCCTAATCTGTGCTAGAACAGGCAGGCCACAGTGGCCTGTGCTGTATCCAGAACAGGTTTGATGCAGGCCTTGGGGTAAGGTAATATTTTTCCCTTACTCCATTTTGTGCCCCAGCTGGCGCAAATCCAAGCAGCCCATGTAAGGCTACTCGGGCCAGGGACAGTGGTTATGATGCATCCTGTGCTCCCACCACCCTCTGCGGTCAATTATGCTTCTCATTCCACTCTCCTCCGCCCAAAAATGCCACCTCCCCACGCCTGGAATGTCTGCCTGCCAACCTCTCCCACCCTGCACATTGCCTGGTGCAAACTTACTCAGTTGGGCTGGCATCTGGGCCACTTTGGCCTCTACACCAGCCCAGCTGATTCCTGAGTCAGTGCAAATGTGCCGTATGGTGTGTTTGCAACACTTAGAAGCCAGTGCAGGGGCAGGGGCTGTTTCGGCTTAGAGCATTGTCTGGATTGTTCTCTCAGATTGTTCACTCCCTGTGCCTGAATGTTTCTCCACTATTTTCCAGCATGTTTTTGCTCTGTTCAGCTATGTGCTTGTTATCTGTACAAATGGAAGTGGAAACTTCTAGCTGTTTTACTTTTTTACAGATATCTGAAGGGTGGGGAGGCATTCTTACGGCTTCCTTTAAGGAAATATCTTGCTTGAAAAGCCCCCTCAGGTTTAATAAACATGCAGAGGTCTCTTGTATATGAAGTGATATTTCTTGGCAGATGACTAAAAGATTAAAACTTCATATTTTTGTCTTTTGAGTAGAGATTTTTCAAATGGCTATCTCATTGCTGAAATATTCTCTTGGTATTACCCAGAAGACATTGCAATGCGTTCCTTTGAAAATGGGACCTCGTTGGCTGTCAAGCTCAGCAACTGGTCACAGCTTGGAAGGGTGAGTAGCCAATGCAGTCTGTGCTTTTCAGATGAAATTTATTATATTTGAAAGGAGGCATTAGGAGTGCAACTTATCTATATTCTGATTATTTTACTGCCTCTTCAAGCCACCAGCATCAATAGCCTGCTTTAAGGGATATATAGTATAGTAAGGTAGGTTAAATATGTTGTTTACAGTCAAACGGGAGGGAGGGAAGTAGGTTGGATGGTGACAGTTTTTCTTCTTAGAAAACTATAAAAATGAATACACTGTCATCATATAAACACATTTATAATTGGTTTATCAGACAGCCTCCCTTGGACGTTGTTACAGTAAATAAAAGAACATACTGTAGAAAATTCTACTCAGTGATATTAGTTATTCCAGAAAATAAATGTCCAATCTTGTATGAACCTAATTGTCTGTGGACCTGCATGATGTTGCATAAGTGACTGCATAACAGCCCGATCCTAAGCAGTGCCGGCATAGCAAGGCACGCACAGCAGTGCTATATCCTAAACCCAGTAGGAGGCAGCAGCAGCACAAAGCAGGGCAAGGGGAGGTTTTCCCCTTGCACCTGGGCAAGCCCCAGCCAGCCCTGTGGGGCTGCTCAGATCTGCGCCTGCTAATTTGCAGGTGAACATGTGCAGCAGTGGCCCAAATTGGGGCTGCCCTGGTTGCGGATGGGGCTTAGGATTTGGTGCTACAGCAGTCATCCGTCGCCACCGTTACACACCTTGCACGCCTCTGGAATGCCCTCTGTGATGTCCTGTGCTGAGCGGCACCGTGGCGCCCGTGCTGCTGCTTGCGCTGGTCCAGCGCTTGACTCGCTGGTGCAGACGCGCCTGACAGCACATTTGTGACAGCACTGGACCAGCGCAACAGTGCAGCGCTGGCGCAATGCTAATATAGGATTGTGGTCTAAGTCAGTTTTGTCCTGTTGATTGAACAAAGAGGCATCATTTACAGTGGTGCCCTGTATTTTTTTAATATAGATTGTAAGCCCTATGGGTAGCGGCATTTGAAACCATTGCTATTCATAAGACTGCTGTTCAATAAGACTTCAACTGTAATCCCATCTTGCTTACCGGGAAGAAAAAAACTACACATCAACCAATGGAGAGAGGGAAATATTTGATTATTTGCATTTATTTTACTGTGTAAACCACTTTGTGAACTACTCTTGTTGAAAAGCGGTATATAAATATTTTAAACAATAATTTTGTTGTAGTTGGCTTGTTGCATATTGTTGTCATCTTTTCTGCAACTGGTGGAGAAATGGGGTTCTTCCAACATGTCACAATACAAACGTTTGCAACCGTAACATGAACCTCTGCCAATTGGGCAAAAATGCACCTTTTAAAGTGGTGATCTCTTATTTTTAGCAGCAGGAAAGCCACCGCCCCTTTTCACCCAGTATGGTGTCTTTTCCAGTGCCTGTTTCTGGTGTTTCTCTTCTGTCTTGTTTAGATTAGGAGTCCTGTGGGCACAGGGAACTAGATATTGATTTATTTTGCTTTGAAAACAACTTTGTGAACTATTTTTTTTGTTGTGTACATATAATATTGTTGTGTTATATATATATATGTACATAAATATTTTTATTAATAATAAAAAATGCTAACCTCTAAATCTACTTCATTCTTCAAATAACACAGTAAAATAGTTTTAGGATTATATGATCAATTAGTTCTATCATTAATCATATTTTTATTTGGTTAAGGGCACAATCTTATCTTGTGCAGGAGCATCCTAGCACAGGTTAGTATTGTGCTGGAACTCACCACGGGGCAGGGGGAGTATTTCCCCTTGCCCCGGGGCAAGCCCAAGCCAAGCCGCTGGGGTTTGTCGGATCTGCGCGTTTGAGAGTCTTGCCGTAGCCTGGATCCAGGCTGTGCAGCCCGAGGACAGGAGTTAGGATCTGGCCTAATGGCCAGATCCCGGCTGCACTCCCCTTCCTGGGCTGCCCTGCCCACTCCATTCTGCCCCCTCTTGCATTCCCCCCATCCCAAAATGGCCCTATACTGGCTGAACATGGATGGTGTGGCTTATCTGGTGATCTGAGCAGCATTGCTGGACTGTCGCTGCTGACATGCTTTGGCCCAGCATGTCTCACCCTGACGCAAGTGTGTCTTACAGTATATTGCAATAGCATTGGGCTGATACAGATGGATGCATCAGCCCAACTTGGGGGGGGGGGTTACAATGGCACTGCCCATTAACAATTCTCCATAAATATTTTGTCACTGAACTAGGTTAAAAATATGCATATAATTACTTTAATGCCTCCACACCTACAACATGAGCCATTCACTAAAATAGCTATTTCAATAATAATAATAATAATAATTAATACATTTTTAAAGTAGCTGACTTTGTTATGGTCTTGGTAAATTCGGTGATTTGTACGTACCTGTCTGTATAATATTATGGTGCTTAGATTTGGTGGTCTATTGTGTTTGCAATCCTTACATTATTTGTAGATGATTTTCATGTCCTTGCTTTGGAGGAGTAGATTTTAATAAGTTGAAGATAAGAAAATTCATTATATTGTCTGAAACAAGACTCCCTTTACTTTTGTTACAGTTCTTTGCAAAAAGAAAACTGAAGCCGATTCGTGAGCTCATTGATGGGACAATTCATGGTAAACCAGGAGCTGCTGAAATATTTGTACAGGACATTTATACAATGCTGACAAACAGGCGGTAAGTTATGTTTTCCACATTGCCTTCGAAAGTTGCACATTAGAACTAGAAAGTTGCACATTTATATAGATAAAATTGTCTCTTTTCACCCCAGCACAGTGTTTTTCTCATGGCTGTTG
The DNA here is from genome assembly GCA_029204185.1 of Lerista edwardsae. Classification (NCBI taxonomy): domain Eukaryota; kingdom Metazoa; phylum Chordata; class Lepidosauria; order Squamata; family Scincidae; genus Lerista; species Lerista edwardsae. The sequence goes on from JAJKFI010000003.1 coordinate 18,990,336, forward strand.
CTGGTGGTGTTCTCCATTCTTTTAGATTGTGAGCCCTTTTGGGACAGGGAGCCATTTAACTTCAATGTTATTATTTGCGTGTACACCGCTTTATGAACTTTATGTTGAAAAGCGGTATATAAATACAAGTGATTGATTGGTGATTGAAAATATGTGCTCTCTGAGAGTTCTTAACAATCTAACAGCCCAGTCCTATGCTGCCCGTCCGCTTGGGAGCACAGCAGTAGCCAGATGGCTACCACTGTGTCCTGCAGCAGCCAGGCAGCAACTGGAGGCCCTGTGGGGGAAGGAAGCACTTGTCCTCTTTCCCTGAGGGAAGGGCGCAGGACGGGTGAACTATTTAGCTGCTTCAGAGGCGTGTAAGGCTGCAGGGTCCTTATAAGGAGGTAGACTCTCAGCAGTGAGAGTCTGGAAGGGAGGAGGAGGGGCCACAGGAGCTCACACCTGCAAAACTTAGCATTTTGCCTCCTCTAGGAACGCCACTGCTCAGGGCAAGAGCAAAACTAGTCCATTTGTTTGACATGGAAAACAAAATTTATTTCCAAAACTGGTTCAACAGAAGACATAGATGCTGCTTTACCAGTACTTCCTTTTTGCTCCAGTGTGTACATAAAGGGTTTGAATAGCCCCTTTGTGGAGCAGCAGAGAAAGGAAGGAGGAATAGGGTTGTCATTTTTATTCTTAAGTAGGGCATTTAGAGCAATGTCCCAGCAATGTTACTGGGACTAAATTTCTGCTCCTCTTTTTGGGAAGCAAATGGCGGAATTGCGTGCCCTCATTGGCAAATGTAGGTTGTTGCTTTTACTCAATTCCAGTTGCAGTCCAGTATATGGACCACTGCAGCTAAAATGGCCCCTTGGATTTAAGCTGCTTTCCCAATGTATTTCCCTATGTTTCTTAATATTGGAGCATCCCCAGTGATGTAGTGGTCAGTTCTGAAGAAGCTTAACTTTTAAATTCTTCATTAGCGTGCTTTATTCCTCCCTGGCACAACTGGTGTTTACCGTTCTGAGGGGGAGCGTTGGGATAGCCACAACTACAGCCCCCAAGTGTCACCGCGGCCAGCTGGGCCTGCCAAGAACGCTGCACGCATGGCCTGCTGGGAGGACAGAAACCAGAAGCGGCTGGCTGCGGCAACACTTGGGGATGTAGTTGCAGCTGTCCCAACACTCCCCGGTGGAATGGTAAGCGCCGATCACCTGGTGGAAACAGCGGTCACTGAAACTGGCTTGTAAGCTGGAGTTTGGAGACCACTGCTTTATTCCCATTTCAAAACTTATTATTATACATCATTTGACGACTTAGTGTCTTCATAAGCTCTTTGTGTTTCAGTAGTTTAACACAAATGAATAAAAGGTGACACACAGAATTTAAAAAAATTAAATATAAAATATTAGAAAGCTAGTCTATGCATGTTTACTCAGAAGGAAACTCAACTGTATTCAGTAGGACTAACTCTCAGTATGGTAGTCTTTACTGTAATATGTGCTACATATGGTCTCTCAGGTAGCCCGGGAGAAAGCTTAGACCAGTGGTCCCTAAATGTTTGAGCAGCAGGACTCACTTTTTAAAACGCATTCTATCGTAGCAATATGTAATCTTTTTCATCTCATGGTCCACTGACAAGGTGCTAAAATTGGCAAGGCATGCAGTCAGTTTTTTGACAATTGACAAGGCACACAGCACTGCTGGTAGGGGACTCACATTACCCAATGGCCCTACAAATAAATGACCTTCCATTAACCTCCCGTGGCATGACTGTGCATCATTCATGGCATACTAATATGCTATGCCCCCCCTGGTTGAAAATCACTGTTCTATCAGGACCCAGCTAGCTACAAGACTAAAAAAAACCTAGCTTCACCTTACTAGCTGCTCAAACCTGTTTTTATCTTTTCTAATATGGTTCTGTTGGGGATCACCTTCTAGAGCATTTGTCAAGCTCCATGTTCATAGGATTAGGACCATGCTGGGGCATTCTCCTTTGCTTGGCCATCAATAAGAGCTGGTGCACACTTTCCTACTTGTGAGTAAATGTACATATGTGGATCAGTTTTCATAGGGCTCAGTACATTGTTTTTCTTGTCTGATTGGAGGGGGCGGGACTTCCTGAGTGCTTTTTGGGGCCTGCATTCATTAGAATCAGAACCATTCTGGTGCTGTTCCTTTCCTCTTGGCTTGACCTTCAGAGTGGATTGAGGCACAGTTGCCTACTCATGAGTAAACATGCACGTGGCGCTCAGTTTCACTTTCCATAGGGTTCAAACATTTTCCTTGTCCGCTATCAGCTTGTCCATTCCCGACCCACAAACAACTGGGTCACGACCCTCAGTTTGGAACATTAGCCTAGACATACCTGATTAATTTCTGCATGTGTTACCTGCTGAACCTGATGCTTGTTCTCAGCTAGGGTTTTTTGAAAAAGTGTCAAAGGCAGCAACTGAGCAAATGATATCACCACTCCTGCTGTAGAAGTCGGAAAGCTCTGCTCTCCCTCAGCTACACCCTTAAGCTTATCCTTCATTTATAAAAAGGGAAATATCAATTACAGGGTAATAATTGTTTTTGTTTGACACTATCAGGCAAAATATATGCAATATGCATGCTTTTTTTCCTTCTAGGATAAAACACATTCAGGATGAAGAGATTGACTTCACAGACAGCATTTACCAAGATAAGTTACCAATGGTTGCTAGATCAACTGCTTCAAGGGCTATTAAAGCCAACATTAAACTAACAGAAATAATGGTGGAGCCAAATATCAACAAAAACCGACAGAAAATCAATGCAATCATTAACATGCATATGCAGCGTAGATTGCTAGACAGGGAGCAGAATCCAGGTGAGTAGTTCTTCCAAAGCTTGCATTGGAGAATTGATTATTCTTGAATGTTTTTACTTGAACTACTTTCCTAATGCTGTTCCTTGCCAATATGAGCTATAGCTCCTAAATTGTTCCTATACTGGTAGTTTAATCAGTGTTCTCTTTACTGGTGTTGATGTTGGAAAGGCAAACTGTCATTTCAATTATAAAGTTGAAACTGAAGCACTGAATTGAGGATAGTGTATAAGAATAAATTGAAATTATTCAGAGAAAAATCCTAGTCTACCTTTCAGCCAAGGATGTAGTGAACACGTCGTAATGCATGTTCATGTGACCCAGAGAGCAAGCAGTGCCACGATCCAATTAACACGGCCTCCCCCCCAAAAAATGCTTAAAGGCAGTTCATCCTTCCAAGCTGACAAATGTTTGAGCCCTATGGGAAGCTTCACATTTACTCATGAGTAAGCAAACAGGCTTTGGCTTGTTGAAGGTCATGCAAAGGGGAATGCCAGGCCACCAAAATGGTCCTGATCCGATGAATGTGGAGCTTTAACAAGTGCTCCAGAAAGCAGCCCCCCCCCATAAAAAAGGGATAAAACAAGCTTGAACTGGTGATTTTTTTTTCCTTTTTAGATTTGTCAAGCTAGGTGAGTCCTGATGGTGTGTCATTTTAAACAGCTATGAATTCAACCCAAACAAAAATATGTGCGAAACTGATTTTAAATCCAAAACTGATTTTGTCCCAAATCACCATGAACTGGTTTAAATATAAGAATTTAAATTGAACTTGGCATTAGATAGGATTTGTTTTGAAGTTATTGCAGGTTGAAGGATTAGAAGTTATTGCAGCTGGCTGCAGTAGAAAATTCACTTGGTCAGGGCTGGCTTCCCCATCTCATCTCCCCTTATTTGTTTTACTTCAATTATGTATAATTTTTATTTTAATTTCCTTGATGATGTCACTTCCAGCCATGATGTAACTTCCAGGTTAATGACATCACTTCCAGTGGATCCTGGACCAATCATCATTCTAACAAGTGGGTTCCAATAAACGTTTGAGAACATATAAAAGTTCAGTAGCACCCCATTGAGCTGCAAAAAATACAGGAAGACAAACTGTGCAGGACAAAGGATGTTGTTCCTTGATTGCTGAACCCCGCCAGACCTCTAGCCTCTGAATATTTACTGAATATTTCCTGCATGTATCTAGATTGCATGCCGCACTTGAAACTGGCAGTGGCAGTCCTGACATTTTCCTGCCCTGGGGCAAGCCTTCCAGGGCCACCCCTCTCCCAACTGGAAATAATTGCTGTCATGTGAAATGATCAGGTCACCACAATTACTTCTGCAGCAGCCTGCCTCCTCTGCTTTTTTTTAAAGAGTAGGAGGATGACAGACATCCCAGGAGCAACAGGGAAAGGCTCTGGGGGTGGCTGTGATTGCAGCTATCCACGGAGCTTTCCCACACAGCACTTGGGGCTATCTTCCTTCTCTGCTTTTTTTTAAAGCAGAGGACAGTAGGCAGCCCCTGGTGGCTCCGAGCAGGTTCAGAATTGTACCAACACTGGCATGCAGCCACCATTGGCATGGTTCTGCTGCCCCCCCCTTCTCAGGGCAGCCGCCTTTCCCTTTTAAAAAAGGAGGGAGAAGGGGGCTGCCTTCGGAGTGGAGTCGAGGCATGTGAATGCTGGCCACGCAGCCAACATCTGCACGGGTCCACCGCCACCCCATGGAGGAGGAGGATGGGCAGCCCTGGGAGCGGCAGGGAAAGGCTCCAAGGATGGCTGTGATTGTGGTCACTTTCAGAACCATTTCCACCACTCCAAAAGTAGGGCAACCTGAGGGGGCAACCCAGGGCACCAAGCCAGGGAGGTGATTTTGCCACCCTTGCTTGGTGCCCTAAGGCATTTGCACCCATTGATGCCCCCCGCTACACTACTGGAAGCTTGCTTATGCAGCAAATCATATCCCACATTCTCAAAATGCCAAATTCTGGACCATTCCATTTAACATTTGGAATATACCTGAGCCTCCGAATGTCATTCTCTAACTTTTGCAAATAGTAATCTGCCTTGTGAGGGGACAGTGTTGTTGTTGTTTAAAAAATGGGATTGATGCTTTAACAAAATACACCAGAAGTGCAATAACTTCTTGTGTCTTTTAAAGAACGGTTTAATATTAAACGAACTCTGGGAGAACGTGCTGTTCGTCGTCCTTCTCTTGTGACTCCTGCCTTGAGTTTATTTAGTCTTCCAAAGCAGAAAGCTGTTCGTGTACCAAGTAAGCATCCTCTTTTTCTGGCTTGCAAATCCAAGACTGCATTCTTGTGCACTTTGAACTTGGACTTTTCATTGAGCAAAATGGGCATTACCATGCATCTTTATTTGGGAGTATCACACAGCATTTCTGTTAATATTTATGTGAAAGTAAGCATAACTGAAGTCAGTGAGACCTATTTCTATGACACTTACGCTTTCTTCTACAACCACTTAATGTTATCAATCTAGCCTTGTGAGTAACATTTCTTAGAAAAATATTTGTGTCAAAAGCACTGTATTAAATAATCTAGGACCTTTGACCAACGAAGGAATTTAGTGGGACTCTCAAGTAAACATGTGAAGCATTACACTGCAATTGTTGGATAACTTTACATTTCTTATAATAAAAGTACTTGAATTTGAATATTAGACTATAGTTGTCACGCCTTTTTGGAATATTAATGGAAACTTAAGGTAACTTGCAATTTATTAAATAAAACCTGTATCTTGCTCCAGCCCAGCAGGCACCTAAGGCAAACTAGTGATCTGCCTCTCACCCCCAGCTGATCACCCTGGGTGTGCAAAAGGCACTTCACCCACATAACTTCCCCCTTCCTCAGTGCATAAAACATGTTCCATACCTGAACTGGTTTATCAGAACCTTTGTGGCTTCCCCTTGAGATGCCCTTGGCCTCCTGGCCTATTGCCATTGTCCTACTGTTAACACATCCCACCCCTTTGTAAATGCAAAGCAGCAAGAACAGTATCTGGAAGAAAGGCATAGGAAGAATACTAAGGTGGCTGCTCTTTTGTGGCTGCTCTTTTTATGCGACTGCTTTCCACATCCTTCTTTCCAGTCCCTGCTGCTCTGCAAACACAGAGGAAGAAGGGTGGCCAAATGGAGGGTGGCTGATCATTTGTTCTTTGTTATCCAGCAGCAGGCCTAGCTGCTATTCTGAGAGGAGAGGGTAAAGGAGGCAAGGGTGGAATTGACCCCTGCTAACTGGGCAAGAGGCACTTTTTCAAGTGGTGTCCTCTTATATTTAGCAGGGGGAGAGCAATTGTCCCTCTTCACCCCAGCACAGTGTCTTTCTCGTGGCTGTTGCTGGTGGTGTTCTCCATCCTTTTAGATTGTGAGCCCTTTTGGGACAGGGAGCCATTTAATTTTAATGTTATTATTTGCCTGTAAACCGCTTTGTGAACTTTGCGTTGAAAAGCGGTATATAAATACTAGTGATTGATTGAATTGGTTGCAGGAAGGAAACCACTCTGTGACTTAATCAGCCAATCAAAGCTGATAGCTCTGCAACAATTATACTGATAAGCCTGCAATGGCTTTCAGTAGCTAGAGTCTGTCATATGAACTGTAGAAAGGAAAGTTGTGTATATATAGGGTTACCAGATGCAAACTGAGACAGGGTGCCTATACCTTAACCCTTGTCTAGGAGAGGGAATTTGGGCAGGTACAGCTCATCATGGAAGGGTTTCAAAAGCTGCACCTGCCCAAATTCCCTCTCCTAGACAATGGTTAAAGGTATAGGCACCCTGTCCCAATTTGTATTTGGTAACCATATGTATATAGGCTCATGTACGAACTAGGCTGTGTGTCTTAGGGATACTCATATCCTCCTCCTGCATAGGTTGTAGTTTCCTTGCACTTAATGTCATCATTAACAAATGAGATTTTTCTAGCTCCCTGATCTTCTCCTAAGCATAATAAAACTGAGATATTTACAGATTAGGCTGTTGGAACCTGATGCATATGGAGTTCTTATTCTCAGATGACTTACTAGTTCAACAATGGTATCTTTTAACCAGAAGTAAGCCTCAGTCTGTACTGTATGATTCCCACTTAAGCTGCATGCATTATTAGAAGTTTCTCCTATGATACTGTTATTAGTGTTCATACTACAGAAATGCTGGCCGCCTGAAGATCAGAGATATTTTCATCGGTTTGAAGTTCTCCTATACTTAGGTTCAGTATGTTGAGAGGGTAATTAGTCTCTCCAAGGCTGCTTTTGGCATATACAAATCGTCTTCAGATAAGCTCATGCATACATGGATAATTTTCTTTTCTCCCTTCCTTGGCTTGTAGCTTCAAAGCTGCCTTGCCTATCTGCTTCCTTCCGGTCCAAAACATACAATCTTTCCTGTTGCCTTGCCCCCTTATCTCTACATGCAGTTCCTTCCCATCGCCTCTCTGCCCCATTCCTTTTATCTACTGGATTTTGCCCTTGCTTCTCACCCCAGTGTCTGTTGTTTCCCTTCTTCAGCAACTGACAGTGATCTTGTTTCCCTACCACTTGGGCCTGTTCATTCAAATCAGCATTCCTTTCCCTTTTTCTTTAAAGAATGGACATCCTGTTCTTCTGAGGTTGTTTTCAGCCCTACTCTATTAGCTTTTACGCAACCAGGCAGAAAAAGGCTTTTCCTGTTCCTGCACCACTAGTAGCTTAATTCACAGAAACCTGAAAAGTGAAGAATACAAGAAAAGCCTTGCTGGATCAGGGATTGTTGTGGCATGGAGATGAGCATCATCATCCACAGAAGAAACCACCATTATAAGCTCCTAACGTTAGCAACCTGGTTAATGTTGTATTGCTGACAATCCAAATTGCTTAGCAGCAAGCTTTTTAAAACACTGTAGCAATTCCAACCGTGATCTGTTGTTTTGTGGAGCCTGCTTTATAAATAATTCTTAACTTCTAAAAAATAATGGTTGCAAGTATTTTATAACTTTCTTATTGTCAAGATATAGTAATTTGCAACTCATTTTTTTTGTTCTGCTTAGGTACAGTATCCACAGAGATCAGAGGCAAAATGGGTGTTCACTTCAAAACTATCCAAGTGAAACAAGCTGAGAGATGCCCTTTTGATGTGTAAGTGTTGCAGCTCTAAGCACCCATCAAAAGGATTTTAACCAGAGACAGATCATGGAGGCATGACCTTTAAACACAACAGAAGCCTTATAACTAAGGTTCTTTACCTTTTGGAGGAACTTGTTCAATAAAGCATTAATACTGGAAAAATAACTGCTAAACTTGCTATTTGCACAGGTGTGAGGAAAAATACATTAAGAATTGATAGTAAAAAGGAGACATGTGAAGAATTGGATTGAGTCTGCCCAAGTTTTCCTGTCTACCAATGCTAGCATTTTTATGTTTCAGGTAGTGTTATAAGCTTAATAAAATTGATTACTCCAGCAAAATACATCTTTTTTTAGATTCTCTAATCTAATCACAAGTTATTCCTGTGCTATCAGAACAAATAAAACTGTTTCATAATCTGCAGTCTTGATTACTCATACTTGGAATAAATTTCTCTGTAATCAGTGGGTTGTTAAAGTGTTAAATCAGCCAACAGCAGCTGTGAAAAGAGTTTATCCTATTACATTCATTGCAATGTTTCAGATATTTAAGAAAATAGGGCAAATCAAACTGTTTCAATCCCAGTTTTATTATATAGCGTTGATGTAGTTGTATTTTATTGTGTGAAGATGTTATTTCAACAATGCTGTGAATAATAAATAATACTTGATACTGTCAGTGTTGCTGCATGTAGAATATGGATTTCTTTATCTCAGGAAGTCATTTTGTGTGGGGGCAAAGTTAATTTTTTTATTAGAAGCCTTTGTTTCAGATTGGCCTCATGCACTTTCAGGGTTTCTTTTAAGACTGGTACCAAATTTTAAAATGTTTATCTAGAACCTTTGAATGTGCATTTCAATCTCTAGAATTGTGGCATCTCACTATTTTAGTTAAAAGAATTCTTTTATCAAAACAGACACTAGTAATAATTACCAACAGTCTACACTCGCAGTTGTAAGAAGCTGATATCAGAAAGTATTTTTAATGTGAAGGCTAAGTCAGTTCTGTTTCACAATGATGTTACATTCACATTCTACTGGACAATGAATATTGAAAAAAGGAAGGGGGAAAAACAGGGTCTATAATAGGTTGACAGCTGTAGCAGTTATCCAGTTCAGGAATAGGTACATCTAAAACCTGTTTATTTCAGTAAAACTTTAAGTGTACGCAATTATGTATTGGATAATGGCCTGAAGCTACAATTATCTCAGTCACTGTCTACAATATATTAATGTCTATCCTTACATAGATCACCTCAAAGCAAACTGTAAGAGTCTGCATTACAACTAATAACTGACATCTCCCCAATATAGAAAATATCCTTCTGCACAAGGTTTATTGTGGACCCAGTTTGATAGCATGCAGCAAACAAGATTTAATCCTGATTCTACCTGACATCCCCTAGCCTTGGGCATGCATGCTCCTTCTCAGCTTCATGCATGAAGGAAGGTTTCTTCTTCAGTTCACAGTGTGCTTCAAATTATGTTCAGGACAAGCCAAGATTTCCCAGGCTTAGATACCACAGTATCTGGATCAGAAGTAAAATTCTAATCTCTTGCACAAGAGATTAGGGTAGAGAGATGCACAAGAGATTAGGGTAGGGGTATTCCTGCCTGAGGCTAGCAGATGCTACATAGAACCAAGATTAAAGCACATAACTTCTGAACTGGGCCACTGTGATTCTCTGGAATCCTCTATTAGCAAATTCATCTTTGACTACATCAGCCAATGCTACCATAAAATTTAAAATTTATTACATACCTGTCTGCAGAACTTGACATAGCAGGATGCTACAGAAAGCAGGAAATAGTATTTTGCAGTAGTTTTTCCCTTATACCTCTAATTAGAACAAGGGTGTTCAGAATTTTCTCAAATCCACCTGCCATTCCCACCCTCGTACCGACTCTGTGGTATTACAAAATTAAACATTTGATTTTACAAATAATTATCTATTTTACAGGTAATTCTTCGAGACGCTTCCAACTCAGCACAACATTTGTTAATTAAAACCTAACAATGTCATCTGTTTTCCACAAATTATGAAAAGATTGTACTGTGAGGATTTAACTGGTATATGCAAACTAGGAGCATAAAGTGCCTAAATAGTAGTCCCATTTTTCTTGAATAGCACCCACAAGGGCACCCACCCTTGAGCTTAATCACCACTGATTGCAGATGCCCAGGACCACTTTGCCCATTGGGACACATATGGTCTTGATCTATTCACAATGAGGATGCAACAGATTCCCATATAATAAGCCTTCCCCCTAACAGTCTGAAATGCTGCCTACATACATGCTCCGATGTAAGGAGCAGGGGAGAAGGAGAAAAAAAAATAAGAGCCCTGTGGAAATTTTCTGCATGTGGACATTGAACACTCACTGTGAATGCAACTTCCACAGTTTTTGGTCTAGACTGAGTCATGTAACAATGCAACTGCCTCAAGGTCACATCGTACTTCTTATTCTAGCTGGATCAACCATTGCAAACCTTCAAAAAGGTGATAGTGCCTCCAACAACAACTTGAGTCCTTGGCAGAACACACAATACACACTTCACTACAGATAAACGTAATATGGGCTAGAAGAGTGGTCTTCAACCTTTTTCATACCTTGATCCCAATAAATAAAGTGGAGGACTGAGGACCCATCGTTGGTCCAGCCTACTCCTTATCACCGCCCACTCCCTACCCCTGATATGCCCTCCTAGAACTGTTCAATGTATATTAGAAAGCACAGAATAAGGCCTGGCACCACTGAAAACTATTTTAGCACAATTGCTAAGAACTTGAGCAGGACTGACACAATCTTCTGCTACCAGATGCCTCCTCCTTTACCTGGTGGTGCTCTAGTCCAGTGGTCTTCAACCTTTTTCATTCCTGTGAGTTGCCATGACCACACAACTGAGGCTTTGTGACCCCAGTGGGGTCTCAACCCCAAGGATGAAGAACACTGGGCTAGAAAAACAGCAGTTCACCAGCACCAAAGCTACCAGACTTATTGTTTACCCAAATTACAAAGAGGATTACCTGAATGATACCTTGGGGAAAAAAATGAAAGGATTAATTTTTCTCCTATTACAAAGTAGTGAAATGCTGGAGGAACACTTTAATCAACCCAAATAAAAAGCAAAGCTATTAAGTCACTGTGAACTAAGTCACTATTTTGTGGAGTTATCAATAGCCTCATGGAAGTACCACTGTGGCTGAAAATACAGGATGTCTCTCTCCTCTCTCCAGTCTTATGCACTATGATACCGTGAAGACACAAACTCCATGTTTGCAGCCACATAGGTGTTTCTACAAAATATTACATGAAGGTATTACTGATCAAGATGGATGCTAATTTTACATGCAATATAATGCAGAGCTTTAAATCTATTTCCTAATTTTTAAATAATTATTTTAAACTACAGCAAGACCATAAATCCAATGCAAACCATCATTACTTTATACTGGGGTGTTGGGAATTTGAATACAATATCTTTACCATCAATAAATTAAAACAATGATTTTAAGTTTACATTATGTATTTGGGTACATTCCATTAAGTACTTTATAGACCATGTATTTGGTGGAAAGCAGATTTTTGACATTTGCTTATTAAAATAAACAGAAATGTTACTTAATGCAAATCCAGATATTCAAAATATAAGAAATTTCTTATGCTAGTTAAGGTGTAAAACTAAGTATTCCAAAATACTTTTAAATAATAATCTGTATTTTCTATACAACAATTTAAAATTTACAGTTACAAATCATTGTTAGAACACAAACCATCATGCACAATAACTGCATAAGCTCTGTTCACTTCAAAGGCTCTTGTACCAAACGTTTAGCAAATTGTGCCCTCACTTTCCACCAAGAAGACAAATACACAGATGCCGTCTATAAAATGACGCATGTACTCCCCATCATAGGACAGTAGTTCTAAGAGAAACTACAATGACTGTTCAAAGCAGCAAATTACATATGCATGTAGTCATTCAAGATATGAGCTTCACACAGTTTGTGCCATCCTTGCAACTCATTAAGGTGCAGATACTTCTTTACAAGTTTGTTCATAGAAACAGCATTTTAATCTTCCTTTTAGAAAGTCCATGGCTGCCAATGACAACATGACTTTTTCTTTGGATTATTAAATGTGTTAATATAAAAATTAAATTTACAATCTGCAAAGTTCATGAAACTATCCAAGGATGTTTCAATCTTATATTCTTCAGCCAATACAGATTAAAGTAACTAATTGTTCACGTTTAGCAGAACTGGAGAGTGTCCTTTCATCAGAATGGGTTGAGCCGTATTCCTGTGCCCAGAGGTGAGAAGGGATTCACTTTTGCCCACATCAATGCATCATTCAGTGAAATAGCTGATTTTCCATCTTCAAGGAAATACACTGGACCCTGTACGATATGTAGCATAAACACCAAACACATTATACAATTTATAATGTATACTACGCAGCAAAGGAAATGTAGCAAAAGTAAACATTTCTTTGTTCTTCTCCAAAAAGAATACTGATAGAAAAATATCTGCTTTATAGCATAAGCCTATGCATGCCTACTCAAACATCCCACTTAATTTACTGGGAATTATTCCCAGATAATTATGTATAGGATTGCAACCTGAATATATGTACTGTACAATAAAGAAAAAGATACAATTTTAAATTATTTTCATTAAATTTAATCTGTATCCTAAAATACAGTATTAAAGATTTAATCCTAAAGTATTCTAAAATGGGAATAATAGAAAGCAAAACCCATCCATTAGAAGATGTGAAGCAATCTTGGTTTTTTAGTTAAGATGTCAATGTTCGCTTAGTTTGCCTCTTCAGTCTGATATGGAATTGGTTATAATCCAAATGCATTGTACAATAGATTGTTCCAAAATGATGTATGCTATTAATATTTTGCCATACATTATGACTACTAACATGACTTTCTCTTTGAAATGGGCCCATCTGACAGTTAACAGGGCCCAATCCTATCCAACTTTCCAGTGCCAATGCAACTGCAAGGCAGCCCCAAGGTAAGCAAACAAACATTTCCTTACTTTGAGCAGGACTCCATAACTCCCCCTCCTCCCACTGCAGAATGCAGTGCATGTCCTGTTGGGCAGGGTTACCATCAGTGCTTGAAAGCTGGATAGGATTTGGCCCTTAAACAAGTATAGAAAGATACAGGTGCGGCCTTTTAATCCGCGAGTGTTCCGGGAATGGAACCCTCAGGTATTAAAAAAAAAATCCTTGGGTTATTAAACCCGCAGATTTTACCCCCCACCCTCTGGAGGGAAACCGGGAGTGACATTTTCTGGAGGGAAATGGAAGTGACATTTTTGATGCCTTGTAAGATATTGTGAGGCCCGAGAGAACCCAAGAGGGCTTTTCCCAGGCCTTGCAATGCCTTCTGTATAAGGCATTAAAACGTAATTTCCCGTTTCCCCTGGAAACTGGGAGGTGACTTTTTGGCCGAAATGTCTATTCTGAGGCCTGCTGTGTGAAGACCAACATGGCCTCAGAAGAGCCTCTGGAAGCAACTGGAGCACAGTTCTGGTTGCCTTCAGAGGCTTTAGGTTGAGCTTAGTTTGGGTCAACTGGGTCTGTGGGACTCAGAGTCAAATTTGTGGATGAAAAATCAGCAGATAATTAGGCTCAACCTGTACTTGAGCAGGTTGAGCAGAAGAGCTCAACCAGAGTGCAGATCCATCATAAATCACAATGAGTGAAGCAGAGAGAGGGGACATACAGTGTGATCCCTAGTGTGTTGACTCTGAAGCAACTTCCACTGAGTTCATTGGAAATTACTCCCTACTACGGGCTCAATCCTATCCAATTTTCCAGCGCTGATGGATCCATGCCAATAGGGCACACACGGCATCCTGTTGTGTGAGGATAGTAACAGAGGCATCCTCAATGTAAGAGAACATTTGTTGCTTTAACTTGGGGCTGCATTGTAGCTGCATTAGCGCTGGAAAGTTGAATAGGATTGGCCCTGAATGTGTTACAGACTGAATCATTCAATATCCTCAAGCTATTTGACGGAAGTGGGTATGACTATGTAACTAATAAATCAGTATTTTCCAAACTTTGACAATGACCCCAAGTTTTTCTCTCACTGACCTATGCAATTGGAATATGCTAACAACAAGGCTTTGGAGAACCAGGCAACAATGTCATTGTGGTTGGGTTGGCAAGCTGTATGGCCTCACACCATGCAGTGAACGCTGCTTACCAAAACCCGCAGAACATCTGTGTGACCCTCATTTGGGTTGTGGCCCCTAGATTGGGAGCCATTGCTAAATAGAGTTGGTATTGGCTAAATTTCACAAAGAACAGTCCAGGTCCATTAACCAATACCTGTATCCTTAGGCCTGTCAAGCAAGAGATAGGAGCATTTGAATGACTCGGAAGGTTGGATCCTGTAACGTAATCAGGCCCTAACATTCCTTTCAAGGGTTCTTCTTTTATTCGCAATACCAGCGTTGCATAAATCTCTTGTTGCAATTCTGATGGTGGTGTATGTGGCAATTCAACTGTAGACCTGTAAGAGAAATACAGTGTGTATTTGCTGTAGGGATCTGATCTCACAACATGCTAACTGAAGATAATGTCAAAAAAGTAGAAATGTCACATAATTTCGGGTACATTTGTCCTCTTAAGGCAAAGGAGCAAACACTCAAAGCATCAACAATTCTCTTATGGTCACTGTACACCTACTTGTTTAGTGATTGTGTACAAGCTCTCCATGCATCCAGTTCCTCAGAGAGTTGTTCAATTTTCAGAGGTACACACACTTCCCTTCTTTTTAAAAGCTGGCTGGAAAAGAACACAGCCTAACATAAGTTTTGAAAGCAGACTTTAATTAATTAAAGCTACATACAATGGATGTGGAGCTACTAATTCCTGAATAAATATTGAAACTACCTCATGAAGAATCTTGGCAAGTAACAAAATATAAATACAACTATAACAAATGTAAAATCCTTTTTTGCATTCTCACCCCCTTTTCCATTTACTGTACTAAAGAACCTTTTGCAGATGAAACTGCAGCAAGGAAAATGACATTATCTCAGGGCTGCATTTCAGCTGCAAATCAGAAAGTTGGTTAGTACTGGACTTCTAGTTTAGTTGTAAAACAACAAGGTGACCCCGGCAATCAGCCTCCTCAGTATATGCTCACACCCTTTGAGGGGAGCTTAATTACTGGACCACCCACCTTCCACCCACCTTTAAATTCCATCTGATCACAACATATAATATTTATTTATTTATTATTTATTATTAAATTTGTACCCCGCCTTATTGTGCCCGAAGGCACCCAAGGCGGCATTACAATATAGATATAAAAACAATATAACAATTCACAATTAAAAACAATTAAAACAGAATTAAACAATACAATCAAAAATTAAGAACACAATTAAAAACAAATTTAAAAACAATATAAAACAGTACTGTCAATATAATATGTATGTAATAATGTCAAAACTATAATAATGAAGTGTTTCCTGCTCCTTTTTTCAGTAAAGTAATGCAAGTGTTTTCCTATTATTTAATTATCCAAACTGATTCCATTTCTCAGATTAATACCAGTAAAAAAAAATGAGATATTTCATTTCATACTTATTGGTACTGATTTCAGAAATACCTTTAGTTTGGGACACTGACTCAGAAAACCATAAATAGACATTTCTATATGCCCACACTGTGCCCCAGTTAAGACAGCTTTGGACAGTTGTGCTGTAGCTGAACTGATGTACTTGAATAATCCAACTTCAAAGAAATTTTTATAAATACCAGTGGACCATCACTGTGGCTTTTCTACATCATTTTTGGACTTTGAGGCTTTTGCAGATGGAGAACCATTTACTGATTTATTTTCCTAAGTAAAACACTTCGTGAACTACACTAATTGAAAAACAGTACTGTCAACTCTTGTTAAGTGCCAATTTGGAACCCATGTGTTCCAGGCTCCAAAGGTCCCCCAAACCTGTGGGGCGGGCAGACTTGGACTTCAGCTCCCCTCACTTTTGGAGGGTATTCTAAGCCCCACAGAGGCCATGTACATCCTGTGGACCTCAGAATGAGTGTTACAAGCAAAAAAGTCACTTGAGTTTTCTTTTCAGCAAAACTGGAAGCAATTCTTTCTGCATGTAATGCTCATTCTGAGGGCCTCAGAGGTTTCGAGCGGACGTGCGCAGCCTCTGCGGAACTCAGAAGAGCCAAGACCCAACCAGAGCCCAGCTCTGGTTAGGTTTGGTGGATGGGGGTGGGCCGCCAAACCACAGATTTGAACATCCACCGTTTTCCTTATCTGTAGGGGTTGCTGGGACGAATCTCCATGGATAACAGGTGGAGCCTTCTCATCCACACTTATCACCTTGCTCCAGGATGAAGGGAAGTGGTCATCTCAGCAAATGAATACTAATTGCTCTAAGCCACTGGAGATCAGCTGAAGCCCATTGCCATGGTTAAGAGAAACTTTTTTAAAAACTGAATGCTCATTAACAGCATGATTTCATTTAACACAATTGTTTGCATCCGAGGGTTTCTGGAACGGAACCCTCGCAGATAAAAAGGCTCCACCTGTGTAAGTATTCTTAATAATAGATAAGTGAAAATCATGTTTGCAAAGACCTGGCATATTGACTACTCCAGGTTCACAAGATTTTGGAATAGGAAGCTATAATATCTAACTTAATCCTGAATGAGACATTCAGATGCAATTGTTGCACTAATAAAAAGACTGTTACCTTGTAAATTCATAAAGTGCTGGCACAATGCTAGTGTACTGTCTTCTAATAGCCAGTAAAGCACCAATATAACCACACAATATTAACAACTCATTTCGAAATCTGAAAATAGAATATATTGATTAAAGAAAGTGTTTCCATTATGTTGCAGAAGGATCATGGGCATAAAATGTATTTATATCTCGTTTTAGGGCTTAGAAAGCTGCCAATGATTTACACAACAAATTAAAGCCAACACTTGTGACATCCTACAGTGAAATCCTATGAATGTTTACTGAGAAATAAACACCGTTATTTCAACAGGGCTTACTCCCAGGTGAGTGCGTATAGGACTGCACTTTAAAAATAAAACCAGTAAATACAAACACAGCTGAGCTGGAAAACAACACAAAAAAGACAGCAACACATTTACAATGGCTACGTTTCCAGCAAAGTTAAAAAGGGAGTGAAGAGGGAGGTAGAGGGAAAGAGAGGCAAAACTCATTGGGAAGAATATTCCAGATTTACATGACCACTATCAAAGGCTGACCATGACCCCGCATTAGCCAGCTAGTAAAACCCAGAGATACCAGTCCAGTGGACAGAACATGTTTCTGCAAAAGTCATGGAAAGCGATACAGAGAGCTGCCTATATTATTAGCTTAAGATTGGATAAGATAAAGAATAGGGGCATAAGAACATAAGAAGAGCCCTGCTGGATCAGATCAGGCCCATCTAGTCCAGCTTCCTGTATCTCATAGCGGCCCACCAGGTGCCCCAGGGAGGCATGAGACAACAAGATGCTTGCATCCTGTTGCCACTCCCTTGCACCCGGTACCAGTAGCCCACCACCTTTGTAAGGAGGTTGCACAATCCATCATTGCCTATAGCCCACGATGGACCTTTCCTCCATCGATGGGGCCTAGTGTTACTATAGAAAATACAGTAACTGAAGCTTTTGGGCAGCCCTGTCCTGAGCTGCCTGGCTCCCGGAGCAGCAGTGGTACCAAGATAGCTATTGCTGTAACAATATTGCAATAGATGGCTATTGCTAGGTGCTGTGACAGTCACCAGAATCAACTTGAGGGAAGACGCATTCATCCACTTCCCCATAGGAAAGCCTCTGCAATGGGCTACTCAAGTCTACGCCAGCTATTTTGTGAAGGCCACCACCACTTCTAGGGGCCGCTTCTCCCCTCCCGCTCAGTCTAAAACAGTTACATCTTATTTCATTTCATTATAGTCACTTCGGTTATGTTGGAGCCTATATTACATCATATAATATGTAATATGCTGTACTTACATCATATTACAGCATGTGCTAGCTACTGAGGTCACATAAATACATATGAACAAGATACAACTATACAAATAGCTACAATTCAACTTCATAAGCATGGGGAGAAACATACTTACTCGCTACATTTATGAAGCAGCAGTCTCTCTGTGCGTATATAGCTTAGAAGATCAAGAAATGGACAGACGGAGTCCAGTGTCCAATCTGAGCTACTGACTTGTTCTGTGACAAATGGAAAAGACAAAACAAAAGTCACACTAAAAATGGAAAGAAGGTTAAAAAAACCACGCATGAATATATTTAGCCCCACAGGTCTTATTTAGATGGTTACCTTTGACATACTCGAGGCCTATAGGAAGTGCTTTTTCTGGTTCTATAGTTAACAAATAATATTTCATTGACTCGAATATATCTCCTTCTGTCTGAGCTGCCTCTGCTAATTGCATGCATTCTTCTACATCTGGTAGGTTACACTGAAAAACAAAAATGTTTGCAAAGAAATAAATAACATTTACAAAAATAATTCTAAGAAAGGCACAAAATGATATATTGACAAAATAGGCTCTATCCAATTGAACACAGATGTGGTACCTGGGTGCAGATAAGCACACTGGACGCAAAAGATCCCCAACTCCCACCCACCTACCACCAAATAAGTGCCACGTATACAAGTAACTTGCACAGCACATGAAAAGAAAGGGATCTGAACAGTGCACACAGACTTTCCATTCTGTGTAATAGTCTCATGCACTCCCTTGCACAAGCACTTGTTTGCTCACATTGGCAGGATGATGGGAGAAGAATGCTCCGTTGAATCTTATGGGACTCCTATGAACTTGGGAATTGTGCCTATGCTTAATTTGGTCAATAGTATGCATAACTAAATACAGATCACCCTTTGCATCTGTTTAATACAGGGGTATAGCTTCTTCTCATGCTGATGTAATTTAGGTGGGGCCCATTACCTGTGGATTCCTAAATGTGCAGTTCTAATTATCCACAGATCTGATGGGAAGGCCTGTGCACCAATTAACATTATTTGAAGTCTTACTGGGACAAAAATATTCTCGCTCAAACAAAGTCACTATAAGCCTACAGACTTACAGCAATATGCAGGCTATATCCTGACAGCCTGGACCATCTCCCAGCAGCCTCAACTCTTTAAAAAAAAGCAATCGAGGTTAACAGGTTATCAGAATTGAAATTAAGGGTTCAAAAATTGAAATTATTTGAAATTAAAGGTTCAGGCTGCCAGGAGGCTTATAGCAACCCCTTTAGGCAGATAATTTATCAAAGGTACGTCTTTAAATAATGTTAATGGGTGTGGTTAGTGGTGGTTCACCATAACCACTGTTTCCATATCCACATGGGTCCATGGAATGGATCCTCCGCAGATATGGGGGCATACAAGGTAACAATTCTGTTGTGCTTCATCTGTACAGAGGCTTCCCATTCTCTTCTATAGGAGAAAAAACAACATGTGCAATGGGAAATGCCTCTGTCTCTCTGCACACAAATGGCTCTGAAAGCGAATACAAAAATGGGGAAGGAAGGAATAAATACCACAGAAGACTATTATTATGGTGCTCCAGAATAGTACAAAATTATTTTGACTGTCAGTTATATCTAGAAATTAACAAAAAACTTCCTTTGGGTTAAGAAAGAGAACTTTGGCCTCTAACCTACCTTTTCACGTAGGTCATTTATCTCTGCTGTGCATCCCGGATAAAAAGCACAAAGCTTTATTAATTGTAATTCATTATTTGGAATCATCATGAGAAGGTCTGCAGCTAAATCCCTGTGGAAACAACACAGAGAGGCTACAGTTATTAACAGAGAAAACATATAAGGGGAGAAGATTGCCTGTTTGTTTCTATTTTTTCCCTACTTGATTAACAATTAAACTTTTCTTACAGTGAACAGTTCTTGATGGTGATCTACAAGATACTTAAGACTACGGTGAGAGAAATGGCTCACATGCATTTAGCATGGTTGTGAAAGAATACATGGTCATATTGCCTAGGTCAGATTTGTAGGACAGTTACAACGAGCCATGGAAACAGCACTTATAAGTACTCTTGACCAACTCTTTCTGAAATCATGAAGTTTTATAAACAAGTAGATTTCACTCAGGTGAATTTCCTATTCACAGTCAAACATATAACCTCAAATGTGTTTTTGAAAAACAAAAAAGCCACTAAAAACTTCTCTTTAAGTGTTTGGCAACTATGCAGCTAGTTTCTTGTGACCATTCAATAGGAACACAGTCATTATAGGGTTTAAAGACATTTCTCTTGAGCCTCCAGAATTGTAAGCCACCAAGTGAACTGTGGGTGGGTGTTCATTATATAGCTGATAATACTGGAGTGTAATACATCGGGCTAGGACTCCAAATCAACCCACCTCTTCCAGAATTCCACAGGCATTCCCAAATAATGATCCTCTCCCCATTCAGTGTCAGGAATGCACACAAAAATGTGCACATCTCTGGCAATGTGCTGAATGGCAAAGTCCTGGAACAGCACATCAGAGCCACAAATACAAGGAACTTCAGGAACTGTTCTGTTTACTGGATAAGGACTCCTCTGTATAGTACTTTAAAAAGTGGGGAAGATTACAGAATTCCTTTCTCTTTTGATGAAGATTATAATAACGTGATGATATACACAAATTCATATACACAAATTCAGATTCACTTAAAATAAACAGGGTGTGACTGACTGACAGAATTCTAGTCTAACTTGAGCATTTGTGTTCTAAAATAGCAATTCTTATGGGTCAGCCCAGAGTCAGCTCAGCCATGGAACTGACAGAAGTGGCCACTTTGAGCACCAAGTTGGGGAGGGCGTGATGAACTGTCAAAGGGTGCCCCATAAGCTTTATCTGCCTGCTGCCCACTAAGCCACTTCAATTGGCTCTCTGAACCTCTTCTCAATCATGGCAGTCCACTTCTTCCTCCAGTGCCATGGCTGTCAGAACTCACAGCAGCAGAGAAGAAGTAATGACAAGAAGCAGCAAGCAAGTATTCATCTGCATTCATGAGTGAGCAAAACAGGATTGCTCAGCTCTGTATCCTTTTGCCTGCCCAGCAAGGGCGGGGGGGGGGGAGAGAAAAAGGAGATAGAGCCCATGCCTTCCTCTCACCGACAGGGCCACTGTCTCCCTTTTGCTCGGCTCAGACCTGGGAGTGAATGAAGCATGCTGGGAGTGATTATCAATAGGCAAATGAAGGGGAGGTGCTAGATGTTCGCATTTCCCCTTGCCTCCCTCTCTTTGTCCACCTAGCCGTTGCATTAATCAGCCAGGCAGGTGAGGAGGGGTAGCAACAGCAACAGGTGTGGTGAGGTGCACACCATTTTTTAAAATTTCATTTTTAAGGGGAAGTTCAAACTAGCAGGGGCAGCCAATCTTCCCTAATCCAGGTGGCAGATCCCCTCAAGCCACTCCTGGATCAACTTGTCAGAGCTCAATTCTTCTCCCCAGGGAGAAGAGAAGTGTATCTTAAGGTTATGTCCTTGCTCTCAGGGTTCCAAGTTCTCACCTGTAGCACTGTGCTTCTTTTAAAGTCTATTCAGCCTGTCAAATCATATAAGGTATTTTGTTGTATTAGAAGAGCCAAGCCAAGGTTGGACATTTTCTTTTTAACTTAATCACACAGAGCATGCTTTGAAGAGGGATTTGTTAGAATCGCTCTCTCTCTCTCTCTCTCTCTCTCTAGAAACAAAAAAAAGTACCTGTATCCAAGAGATGGAAAGCTAGGAAAAAGATATTCAAATTGTAACACACCAAATCAGAATTCAAAGAGTAATAAATACAGAGAAGTGGGGTAGAATGAGAAGATAGAAACAAATAAGCAGGAAGCATAGCCCAATTTACTCATCCTATCCTGATAATTTATGGTTAAACGCTATTATTCAACATGCATATTTCAGAGATAGGTGTCCCGAGCCAGGAACTTCATATTTTCAATACTAATACTTATCCTTCACAAAACTAAACAGGAGGCTGACCTAAGTTAAGCGCTTTTAGCCAACAGCTCCCAAATTTGCCATGGTCATGGAGCCCTTCTTTTTGGGTAGCCACTTCTTCCCAGCACTCTGGGGTCCCGCCATCTTGGATTGCATGATAAAAGAGGGCAGTGACTGGGAGAGTTGGGAAGAAGAAACCACCAAGGACATCCTGAGGTACAATGGTGAGTTCACCGTGGTGTCATCAGGCACCCTGGTGCAGTTTGGGAACCACTGGCTTATAGCCAAACTCTGCTGTGCTTTATTTCAGAATGTCATATAATTAAGAATTTATTTCAGTTCAGAGATACAAACTAAAAAGTAATTGTAATTTTAAAAAAAAGTCTAACTCCAAAGTTGACATGCTGAAAGCATTACAATCTCATAGTAGGAAACAAAAGGCTAGAGAGCTGGTGACACACTTTCCTTAGATGATTCATTCATTATGCTCTTCTGGATTTGTAAGATTAGATACTACAAGCATATGGATTGGCAGTGATGGAGGGCTCAACTGATGTTTAATTGGTCAGATGTAAGCTCCTCGGGCACAGATATTTTGTCACCCCTCCTAGATAAGGCTAGAGAAAAGGCTTCATATTTTCCACTCAAGTTGATTCTGAGCTAAGGGGGAGAAATATAGTTCAGTAGGAACCACCACAATCTATTTTTACATACCCTTTCTTTGGGTTACTCCTGGAGACACCCAAACATCACTATATAGTTCCACACCTTCCTTTTTCATCTGATGGACTTGTTGAGGAGTTGAAGTTACATCAAAAACAGAAAATTGGAACACTGGTACATCTAACTCTGCACTGTTGACATTAACTAGGGTCCATGTACATGGGTACTCCAAGGGTTCAACATAGGGTTCTTTCCTAGCTCTTTCTGGGAATACCAAAGATGAACCTGGGACATGTGCATGCAAAGCACCAGTGTGATACGGCCCCCTCCCCAAAAGGAAGGAAAAAGCAAGTAGAGAAAGACTTTCAGATTTTGGTTTGCTTTGTGGTACTTGAGAACACTTTAGCAATTGCCTGTAGATTTCTCCCTAAGAACAAGTATTTAAACAGTCTTGAAATTATCTAGGCTCATGCAGAGATAAGCAATTCTACTATAATCAGGTATGAAAAGGAGTGATAAATAAAAAACATGGTCTAAACCAAGAAGGAAGAGATTCACACACCATAGGATTTGGTGGGGCAGATGATAACTTGTGTAGACTGTTTTTTTTTTCCCCCTCATGGACTGTCTGTGGGTCAACCTTGGACTTTTCAAGGAAGTGTCACTCTTTAAAAATAGTTGTGGGATCCTCAATTTAACACAACCATGGTACAGGGAGAGAGTGGTATCACCCTATGAATACCAACCAATATTTAGAGACATACTGCCTGTGAACCTGGCGGTAGCATATAGCCATCCTGACTAGTAGCCAATGATAGTTCTGGCCTGCATGAATTTGTCCAATTCCCTTTTAAAGTCATCCAAGCCAGTGGCCATCGCCACATCTTGTAGCAATTAACTAATTATGCACTGTGTGAGGAAGTATTTGCTTTTGCCTGTCCTATGGAATAATCTTCCACCAGTCATTCTCACTGGATGACTTCTGGCTTGGTCCATTTAAGTTTGGCAATAAGTTGGTTCAGTCATATGAATGATACATATTCTTAGTGCATGTTTGAGGAACAGCATGAGAAAAGTCAGTAGAAGTTGCTGAGTGCACACTAGTGACCTATCCCTGATTCACTCCTTGCTGTGGCTGATCCACAGTTTCCCCACAGGCACAGCCAATCCATGAACAACAGCAATCTTTTTTAAAGTTTAATGTATCCCCCCAAAAATTAAACTCAAAAGATGCTTAGATGAAGCATCCATTCCAATTACTGATTGGGGTGGTCGAATCATTAAAGTGAAAAGGGCAACTGTAGCCACTTAGGTGCTTTTTCTGATGTAAGTCAGTCACTCAAGCACAGCATGAATCTAAAACCCACTTAGAAATCCACCCAAGCATAACAATATTGCAGTTGTTAGTTCAGCTGGTATCAAGCTCTTGAATTTTGCTGAACGATGATTTGTGGCTCCTGCTAATTTTACACAGTATTTCAATGCTACAAGGACCTTTGTGCCTGTTTATAGTAGGATTACCACACTATCGTAACTGTTTATTCTGGACATAAAGATTCCTTAAAGCTAATTTCAAGAACATGGAACTTCTGTATTCTATAATGATGTTTATGGTCTTTTAGGACAAAAAAAATCTTTTGAGGAAGAAGTTCTTACCATGTTGTTACAGTCATACATTTTCTTGCTAGTAACTCTAGAGCATAATGTGTTGCTTGCGCTGCACATTCTCCTAAGACAGTACCCACACTGACTGCCAACTCCAGTTCATTTCCACGAATCAGGTTTGCCATGGCAAGCTTGCTCAATAAGAAAATTATATCATTAAGTGTAATAAGCACTTTGGAGACCATTCACTGAGACCAGCAGGTTAACATTTATTTGTGAGGGTACACGGGATACAACATACATTTTTAATTCATGGACCATGGTTCCCCAGTTTTGCTTGTCCCACTTGCTAGGAGTGTAATGAATCCCAGCCTTCCTCTCAAATCTTGGAGCTGCAGAGAGGGGCAAGGATCATCCCCAGAGTTGTACAGCGATCTCCACCCACTCCCTGCTGCGCTAAAATTTTTTTTGGGGGGGGTGTCGTGCTGATCTCCTGTGTTACAGAAGATCCTGGAGCATCATGGCAGGACAGTGCTAAAGTGAGGAGTCCCCACAGGCCTTACGGTCACTATTTTGGGCATAGCCAGCCAAAAACTGTGGACTCCTATCCTTGAATTAAAAGAGTGGGGCCTGCTTTACTTTGAATCATTGAATAAATCTTCTCACACTAAAACTAAGCAATCTAACCCACATGAATAGATGTTATTTGTCTGGAAAAGATACACAGAACAAAACTACTATCAGTTTGTGGATACTTCAGACTAAGTAGGAAGCACTTTTACTCATTCAATCTTCTTACAATAACCAGATATCCCACAAATAATGAAAAGATGGAGATAAAAGAAACTCTTGGCTTGCAACATACAATATGCACATTCCAACTATGTAAATTTAGACCCCTTAATAGCTATTTATAACCCAAAGTAGGGATTTTCTTTTAAACCAATTGCCAAGGATGGTATGCTATTGATGCAAGACCTATCACATACACCATCTGCACATGTGGTATCACCCCAGACTTTTTCAAGTTGTAAAGAACATGTCTGACTATCTTAGTTACTTAAATTCCTTCTTGGTTAATTGAACCCATTCTAAAATAGTAAAACCATTAAGTGGTGGTGGTAAGATATCAACCTTGACTTGTGAAAACAGAAAGCACTTGACTCTTATCAGAGTTGACTTCTGGCCCAGGGAATTTTGAGGGAGTAAACTGCAGAGCAAGACGCTCAATTAAGAAGATCAAGTAAAGCTATGTGAGATTCCTCTTAGAGAGCTAAAACAAACAACCTTTGGCATTACCTCATCCATCAAGAGGTTCAGTCCTGACCCCTGATTGGATAAGTTATTGCCTAGGAACTATAAAGATCACCTAAGGTTCAACCTTTTTTGCTTGTTCTTCAAGGCACCTCCATAGTGCTCCTGTTTGTTCCAATATGAACCAACTAGCAAGAAAGGTGAAACTATCTACCTTTATTAAGTGATACCTTATAAGAAATAAGTTCAGTAAGTTTCAGGAGCAAAGGTTTATTGCAATCTGAGGATTTATGTTAGCTCTCTTATTTCATACCTTTATGCCTTTCCTTAAAAGCAATGTAATGGGGGCGGGGCCAAGTTTAGAGCGTGCTGCCACAATTCTCTCACTCTCTGAGGGGATCTGACACAAAGGCTTCTTTTTGGGGGGTCTACTCTTGAGTAGCACCCCCTCCTAAGAACCCAGGAGCAGGTCTAGGGTGTAAACGTCCCTTGAACCTGAAAGGCAGCACTAATTGTTGCTTTGGAAGGCTCAAGGTTGCTGTTTTGAGAAAGAATGCTGGATCCAGATGCCACTGTCTGGAATAGCTCTTTTCTCCTGCTTCCCACACACTGAGAGCAGCTATAGAAGTTTTGGAAAGAAATAGTAACTTAAATTCAAGATCTACAATTTAAGAACTACAATTCAACACCAAATTGAGGCAAGACGTATAGGATTCTACTATCCGAAACTGAAGAAGAATGAAGTCAGCAGACGGAACAGTTTCAAAGCGACAAGACGAGACAAGAGGGAGAAGACAGGGGGACCCCTCCTCCCTCTACATCGAGACCAGCAACATAAATCTTGGAAAGGACTTGAGAAATTGTACTTGGAGTTAAATTTTAATGACAATTTTTTCAAAAATACTTTGTGACTTTATTATCCAAAATAGACGAAGATTAAAGATAAAAGATGTAAGACTTGAACCACGACAGAGAAACAAAAGAAACCGGGAGTGAAAACAGTGGATTCCCCCCCTTTTTCTCTTCTGAATTAATAGAAAGACTTACATGATTTAAAGACAACTTGATGAGGACTTTTTCCTTATACTGCTGCTGAAGGATTCCTGAAGGGCTTGTAAGATGTGACAGACCGTGGATTGATATTTGTTTTTCAAACTATTTTGGATGTATTTGGGTGAGTTGGTCTGTTTGCCTGCTCGGTTTTGTGGATTACAACGGGGATGGAAGACAAATGTGGTAGATTTATGGCTGAGGTGCTTTGGAAATGCCCTGCTTCAACTGAGGAATGTATGAGATAGAGAGATTGCTGGTAGTAATCAAACTTACGAGACTCTAATTTGGTAACTATATGTAAATTATAAATTAAGTGAAATTGATTGAATTTATAAACGTGAATGAATTATATCTGGGAAGTTTGAAAAAGAAGATGGCGTATTAAAGAGCAGAGCGGGCAGAAAGAACAGACTGAATTACTTTCACTTTTACTGGCTGAACCAGTTATAGATAAAAAGTGGTGCTGTGTCGAGACATTTAAAGAGATATATGTCTGTGAAACAAAATATATAAGCACAGATGTTTAACTGAAGTGAATGTGATTTATCAGTATTGATGGCCATTGCATAATTCTCTTAATAAGTATATAACTGTTGGATAAAGAAGCAAGGAAAAAATATTTTTATTCATAAGCATATGTTGGTGTAGCTTCCTACAAAAGATGTCAAGACAAGAAAGAACACAAGAATTTTTAAGACAGGATAATAACAGCCAATCTGCACAGATTTTATTATTCAAACTACTCTCAGAAATTCGAGAGGTATGGTAGGAAGTGGTAATTATTAAGAATATTGGAAAGTCTTACAAGATTTGGAGAGTCAGAAGAAGTTAGCTATCTTGATAAATCTATGAATGGAACTAAAAAGGCAGACAAGATAACAGACCGAATAGAGATAAATTCTTTGGAGCTGGAACTAGATCAGTCAGGTTCTGTGACTAGAATACAGAGCCCCTTGGAGATAAAAATAGAGCCTACACATAGGCAAACTGCAGGCCGGCTAGCTCCAGGAAGGGAAGTAGTTTTAATGGAGGAACAAATAAAGCTTACACAGGAGACATATAGAGTGCTGAAGATAAACTCAGACCAGTCAGAGTTTATGAATAAAACGCAGGGCCTCTTGGAGACAAAAACAGAGGTTATTGAAGAATTTTACAGAGAGTTGGAGATGAATGCCAGGAAACAACAACTGGATCTATTAATGTTTAAGATTGAGATGCAGAATCTTTCTCAGGAATATTCAAGGAGGAAGAGATATGGTAATAATATAAAGGACACAAATAGGGGAAATTGGTACAATAAACTGAGAATGAAGAATAAAAAACGGAAGAAGAAGAAGGGAAGAATCTTTGAGTGAAAGACACCCAGAATTTGATGACCGAATCAGCGAAGATATAGTCAATGAGAAAAAGATAATATTTAAATAAGAGAGACTATGATGAAACTATAAATTAAGATACTTCTATTAAATGTGATCTTCCCCTCAAAGCTAAAAACAATTCAAAAGAATTTATTTTTCTTGTCGATATTCTTATGTAAAAGGATTAGATAATCCTTACTAATTAGAGAAATTGAAAGTAGTAATTGTATGTCTGTTTCAGAGATACTTAAGATGATTGAACAATGTTCATATTAAATGTTTTTACATATTGTTCTCAATGTCTTTTACTTTTTGTGGTTACATTGTGGTAAATATATGGAGGGATAGTAGAATAAACATCACAAGTTAATGTATTATGATATAGAAATGTTAAGGTAAAGGTAAAGGTTTTCCCCACGACCGAATGGTCTAGTCGTGACCAACTGTAGGGGGCGGTGCTCATCTCCGTTTCAAAGCCTGTAGAGCCGGCATTTTTGTCCGAGGACATGCTTCCGTGGTCATGTGGCCGGCATGACTCCACGGAACGCCGTTCCCTTCCCACCGAAGTGGTCCCTATTTATCTACTTGCATTTTAGGTGCTTTCGAACTGCTAGGTTGGCAGGATCTGGGACAAGCAACGGGAGCTCACTCCATCACGCAGTCTCGAACTCCCAACCTTGCGGTCGAAAGCCCAGCAACAGCGGATTAACTCGCTGCGCCACCACGTCCCACATAGAAATGTTAGGTTAGAGTTAATTAGATAATTATAAATGGAAAATAAGAGATAGTAAGTTTTGTTTACAGGACAATTAAGCAATGTTAAAGTTATGATATAGATTGTATGCAAACATGTGCAAATATGATATAGATTGTATGCAAAATTGTAAGATGACCAAGCTGTAATCAGTGTGGACCTTTTGTGTGAACCTTTGTACCCCTTTCCTATGTATTGTCCTTTCTATCCCCCATACCTATATATATATAAAATAAAAAAATTTCAAATAAAAAAAGCAAAGTAACCAAGCTCACTAATTTTTCTTTAAGTTTTTTTTTAGCTTGTGTTGTGAGTATGTGGTAGAGTTGGTGGTGATTTTGGTATTGGCTAACTCGAGGTCTGGCTGTGAACACAATACCATAGGCTTAAAGTATTTGCTGTAATATTTCTAAAATTCAACTAGGTTAGAGTCTCCTGTAAGTTTGGAGGCTAGTTGCCTGTAAAAGTTGTCTTGCTGATAGCCCTCTCTGTTGCTCCAGACATAATTTGGGTTAGCATTTGCTGGCGCTGGTGGCATTAGCAAATTACTTTATAGATTGACACTTCAGTGAGAAGTGTGCCTGTTTTGGTTATTGGTAACAGCCAAGGCACATTTGGTCTGTACTCGTGTGTAGTTAAATTGGAGAACATGGAACTATGACTCTTGACAAGTGTTTATGTTTCAGAGAAAACTTGTACCTTTGGGGCATGGTGTAAAATTAACTGTGCCACAGTGATGCATTAGAAAACCCCTTTTAAATCTCTGAAACGTATTTTACACAAGCCAATTAGGGTTACAGTTGAACTCTTAAGAGTTGCATCCGTCTAAAACACTTAGCCAATAAGTTATTGTTACTGATAAACACAGAGACAAAGGAAACCAACAAAATGAGCAGTTTGGGAAAGATAAATTAAAAAACTAACTTAATTCTAATTTCTCTGTTTTGGTTTGGCCCTAAGGACGTTTGAAACTTGTTAGGTTAATCATACACCATTGTCGTATCAAATATGACGTTTGCAGAATGTCCCACCTTTGGGAAAATATGCTTCCACCCCCATAAAAAAGCACACCACAGGATAAGGGATTTTAAAAAAAATATTTGCCACTCAAGGTTGGAAGACAATGTTTATAAGTCTGGGCCCAGCTAATGGGGAAATTCATTTTGAAGTTCTTTCCCCAGATGAGCTTTATTCAACTTGTTTATGGTAAGCAAGATGAAAAGGGAACACCTAAACATTGGTCCAACAATTTTGGACATATATACATAGCATTGTTGGCATAACACAGAAGCATAGTAGCATCTTGATTAGATTGCCCTGAACATATCGTGATTTCCAGCACTGTACAAATCTCTTGTAGTAATAGGATAATAAAATCCAAATGAACTTAAAAAAATTGCCTGTTTTGTAAGCAGTGCCAATGCATTCTTTATTCTGCACTTCTTGATGTATATTACCCAAGTGATACAACTGTACCATAACAAGGTATGTACAGAGCTGTGCAAAATAAGGAGTAACTGACCACTGTTTCTATTCTGTATAAACAGAAAATTCTTTACCTCAATATTCTCGACAGCTAAATGGCAACATGCAGCCATCACTGCGCAGCCATCTTGGAAATAACACTCTGCCAGTTCTTTACTGACCTTACGCAGAAGTCTATAGGAAGCAAACACATTCATACAGATTAAAATACATAAAGCTAACCGACGTGGTTCATATATTTCTTTTCAATATTTCAAAATCTGCTAAGCATCACCCATTGTATAATGAACAACATCACTGCTTAGCATTTGCATAGCTTTTTCAGAGTGTGCTGGCTGCTTCACACATACTATCTTGATATTGTCCTTACAATAACGCTTTAAGGCATGTATTATTATCCCCATCATGCTTCTGGGAGGCTGCAAGAGAGGTTTGCCCAAGGCAATCTTGCAGGTTTGTGGAATAAGTAACATTCAAATCAGGGAAATCCCAATCTGCAACTCTGGTCCCTAAGCCATTACTTTACGCCAGCTCTCACCACGTGTCACGGGGCAGCCTACAGTGCAATCCTATACATATCTGATCAGATGTCAGTCCCACCAAGTTCAATGAGACTGACTCCAAGGTATGTGTGTATTGGATTGAAGCCTTAATCATAATTATAAATGCGTGGCACATACAGTTGACACGCTCCTCTAAGAAAACAAATTTAGACCTGTCAAGCAGGCTACAGTCGCTCCTTTGTAACCCATATCCCAAGGCCAAGAGGATACTTGGATAAAAGTCTTAGAGGGGATCCTGCCACAGAAAGGTACAAGTAACACTGCTTAAATTCTGGCGATTGAACCCAGCTGTAGCAGAAGGGCACAAACTGTGACTTCTAACAGAGTCAAGCATTTTACTTCCAAATGCGTGCATTTGCAGTGGAATCAAACTGCTAGACAAGCACACAATTCTGGGATAACACAAAGTACACATTCCTCTCCCCCCACTAAACCTAAATAGATGACTCTACTAAAAATATAGGAGACACATATGTGCATTCTATGTATCAAGTCAGTGAATGTAAAGTTAATGCAAGCCTTATTTCTATAATTAATGTATCATGTACACTAGTAAACTGAAGTTACTAATTTGCTCCAATTAGAGAATAGCCTTGCAGCAATGCAAGACCTTTCAGAGAGACAATATGAGGAACTGCAGGCAATAGCGTTCAATCTCAAACCTTATCAAATCTCATTTCCGAACACCATGAATGGAGGCACACCAATTTTTCACTTTGCCATAAAAGATACATGTACACAAAACATAAAATATAACCTTTCTGCCTGACTCACTCATTGTAATCTTCTGTGTCATTTCCTTCAACATCTCCTGATCCATTTGATGTTGAACACTGTAACGTTTGCATATTTCCTTCGCATGCTGCCTAGAATCAGGAAAATAATGTCAACCATTCTCTTCTTGACAATAGCATAGGAAGTAAAAATAACACTATACTAATAAGAATTTGTCATGCAACAGTCATATTGCAGTACTAGAAAAGAGGCCTTCCACTGTCTGATGCAGTCAAAGAGAACTATTGTTGATCTAGGCTTCAAATGGTCACTAGGCTTTATATGATAAAGTAAAACAGTAGGAAGTGGACTTGTCTGCCAGCAGGGATAGAAGAGCACAAACAGAAAAGGATAAAAAGCTAATGTTTACTAGAATTTCTACTCAAGGAGAGATCCACACCTACAACAGATGCACTGCTCTAATGGTCCCAAGAGAATCATATTAGAAAGAACTCCCAAATTTTACCAGGTAGCCAATGTTGGTTCTCTGGATCAGAATGCAAATTAACAGCTACCTTTACAGCAGAAAAATCTACCATTTGGTTATTACTCCTTTCCTTTCCAAATTTCTTCTCTAATTCCAACCTATTTTATTCTATGCAGCTTGCTACCACTACATCCTAAAAAGGACATAGGATACACAGGAGCTGGATTATACTATGGCCCACAGCAGCAACCAGAACACTATAAGATCTGCAATGAGCCCTAACTGTTCTCACAACTCTACCCTACATTAGTGTGTAGGCACTGCTTCTTAGGGATGAAGCGGGATAATTTCTTCTTGCCTTCCACCCATGGGCAATACCATCCTGGGTCCAAGCCTATAGCCTGATCTGGCTCTTCTACTTTAGGAGAAGCAATGTACTGTTTCCAGTGCAAGTCCGTTCCGTGTGAATTATACATCATCCAAGGATGGTTTCAAGGAAACTGAATAAAATTTTACAATATGAATTCTAGCTGGTGTAGTTAGATTTACTCCATCCTAATACAAACATTATTTACTATTATATGTTAAGCACATCCAGTTGTACCTGTGAGACAAGCAGAGCTTCTTTAAGCTGACCTCTTGAAGTAAAAAACATGACAAGCTTCTTCACATCACCAGTAGCTACACAGTATGGAATAACACCATCATTTTCTTCCTGAATTAACTGGTCTGCTCTCCTAATAATTAAAAAAAATTATTTCATTTCGCTTTTGTTTATTATCAGAGGTATTTCCAGCACATGGTCTTCAAGCTATGTAAATCCAACATTACTAATGCCTTCAGAGATACCCATGATTCTTTCCAAAAGCATGTTTTTAAAAATGTTCAATTTTTGATTAAATGTTGCCTTTATAAACATTTACAAAGACGGTTCCCAGTATTATTTAATTTAGTTATTTAATTTTGTTATTCTTACATTATAAATTTTTATAAGCATCCTTATAAGCATAATTTAAAACCATAAACTTTCTATAACTAAGCATGTCATTCACAAGATCATTACTGTTTTGCTCTAACTTGAAGTTTGCAAATACAGGCACTGATGCAATATTCATCTATAATTAAAAGCTCATGGAGAAAATTTTGAGATTTTGGGCCCAGTCCTACTCAGAACAGAAGCAGTGTGCCAAATGGCTACCGAATCAGTGGATAGTTGGGCACACCTGTACCTAAATTCCTAGTCCCAGCACTATTGTTTATGTCTTAAAACAAAACACTGTCATCCCCTTTTGGGACAGGACATTTTTTTTTATTACTTTTAGCACAGAAACAATTTTGTGAACTTTTGAAATTATAAAGACATATTAATATTTTAAATAAATTATAATTAACATATAATCTGTTACTTGGGACAACTTTACATTTCTTGTTAAAACTAAAAATTTAGTCATTCTCCAACTTTGTCCTGGGTCCATCACATATCAAACATTTAGACAGCTATCACACATGATTTATTGTCTGAATGAAAATATAGAAATTTTACCCAGAGACACTGACAATTTCTAATGGAATTTTTTTAAAACTAACTTTAAGCTGATTTTTTTTTACATTCGAAGTCACCTACAGGTATAGTAGTTGTCACTCTCCTATCAGTAATTAACCATAAGAGACTATTTGGAATTTCAGGAGACCTAATCTGCATGTCTAAGTCTCAGGCTTTTGGGAAAAAAACATAGAAGTGCTGCAAGAACCTCTGAAGGTTCTTCATATCATTTCCCCCCCAGCTCTACCTGAATTTGTTTGCTGGGCAAACAAAGGATTCTTCAGGAAGGATTGCTTAGTTATGTGTCTGCATAACAATTACGCAGCATAGCTTACTGAATGGCCAGAGTACACAGTACGTGAAAAAATGTTGCCATGCAGCCTTATGTGCACGCTTGAACTGGTCTACTTTGTATAAGAGACTGATGAGATTTTGCACCCATTTTCTTTATTCAGGTCTTCTTAGGGTCATTCCATTAACAAAAATTCCCAATCTTGACTTTGGGTTGATTTTCCTACCACATTTTCTATTTTTCAAAAAAACTGGGATTATAGTAAAGTAGTCCTTTGTGCAAGTACCAAGTCACTACTGACTCCTGTAGTGACATCACACTACAATGTTTACTAGGCAGGTTTCCTAGGTTATGGGGGGGGGTTGCTATTGCCTTCTCCATTCTCTTTACTCCCAGCAAGCTGGGGTGCTCACTTTACCAATCTCAGAAGGATGGAAGGCTGAGTCAATCTTGAGACAGCTACCCCGAGAACCCAACTTCTGCTGGGATCATGGGGAGAGCTTTTGACTGCAGTACTGCAGCCTTCCACTCAGCGCCACACGAAGCTCTTTGAGGTTATAAACCTATCAGAAAAACCATTTGTAGTTTCTCTTTTCAAACAAAAAGTTAAGTAAAAGGAGATTGGGAAACATTATATCTATATTGGTCCTGAAAGGACCAGTTTTACTCTGAAGATGTATTCAAAATTATCTACTTTGGCAGCCATATCACACACATCAAAGCCACACTATCCGCCGCCAGCTGATCAATTGAAGGAAACAAAGCCTTACTGGGCAACAATCTAGTACTATAGTCTCTCCCTACCCCATCTTACCTTTGCATCAATTTCTTCCAGTATTTCAGAGATACGCCTGGTGCAACTGAGAGTGCTTTGTCCCACTGGAATACAGAATTTGTACCTAATATTATTCCTTTTTTGTATTATGAGATGACAGTGGGCCAATCCTATGCAACTTTCCAGCACAGATGCAGCTATAATGCAGGCCCAAGGAGGCCTCCACAATTGCACTCCCACTGCAGGAGGCACCATGTGCTCCACTGACAAGGCTACATCCGCACTGGAAAGCTGGCTAGGATTTAGTCCCTGTCATTCAATCATTGTTTAAACTGGGACAGTTTTTTCCAAAAATCTGTTCCCATTACAAAAATATAGATAACTAATAGTCCTTTCGACTTACAGTTTAATATTAATCATTTCTGAAAAACCAAATCTGAAAGGAAGCCAAGCATTTCCTATATAGAAATGTAGAACCACAATGTAGAACCACAGAAGAGAGAAATTCCAGATTTATCTCAAGAGTTATATGCTTAACTTATTAACTTAATTTTTTTCAATGATTACAAAAGCAGAACTACACATTATTTTCCTGAACACACATTTCTCAAATATATCATTTATCAAATACACCTTTTCCAGCAAATAGTATTGCAATGTGGGGAGGGATTAAGTTTTGCTGTACAGAATCAGAGGAAGAAGTTAACTACTTCCCCAGGCCTCTTACCCCTCTTCAAAACATTGCTTACCATGTAAAATGTAGTCCCACTCTAAAATACATTAAAAGGCATACTGTTTTACAGTCCAATCTTATTTTGAGCCTTTTGCTGCGGGACAGTTATTCTAGTGGTATATAATCCTTTGCAGCAATCACAAAAGACAATAAATCATTCGACACATACTGGCCACTGCTGCAAGCAGTGACAGCCAGGTCCATGTGTCAGCAGACCACCTGCTGAGAACACCTGCTGGCATGAGCAAGTTAGTGCAGTAGGTTGGAGGGAGGCAAGGAGGGGATAGCATGAGGTGGGGAGGGAAAGAAGAGTGATTCAGGGCCAGGAAGGGGATGGTATTGGGATCAATGGTGCACACCAATACCCCAATTCCTTCTATGCCTTGAACTCAGGTCCATGCAGACTTTTGACAACTATTGAGGTGGTGAAGATCTGAGTAGCAGCAGGCTGGCATGGGATTACCCTGGGGGAGTGGAACAAATGTTCTTTCAAGCCTCCAGAGGCCAGAATGGGGATTCAGTAGGTGCCACATTGATGATGCTGAACGAGGAGTTTGGTAGGATTGGGTTGTCCATAATTTATTTTATGTAAAATATTTTATACTCCATATACTTAGTTCAGGATATACACATACATGCTTGAATGCATAAAGAGTCAGCAAGGTCCGTAGGTTAGCTTCTAGATCCATTCAAGATAAATAATGAAATACTGTTGTTTTTAAAGGGTTTTTTCCCCTTTAAAAGGAAGGATTAACTGGTAACATTGCTATAGTCAAGAAAATAACTACCATAAATGAGCACATTACGCTAGTTTGTTACAAAAACTTTCCTTTCTATACCTCATAACTAGTACAGCAATGTAGGACAAAAGTTGTGCTTTCTTTAAAGCAAAGAGGTTTATGACTTTGACATGCAGTCCTAGCGCATGGATCCACTTAACTGTTTATAAAAACTGTAACTCAAGAATGGAACCCATAAGATATAGATGCTTCTGCAGAATAACTGCATCCAGTCTGAAAATAGGTGAGTAAATGTGGTAGTTTCCCCCCTCTAAATGATACCTGACTTTATCAAACAATAATCTAGTAGTTTACCTCTCCAAGTTCCACCATAAGTTCACAGTATCTCTGAATCTGTCCTAGTCTTAGATGGATCTCTGCTGCTTCTTTTAGCCTTTCCTCCTTGCTTGGTGCTCCAATTCCACCTCCAAATTTAGACATCTTTACAGTTGTAAGTTCTTGGGCTTTTGACTGATCAGGGGGGGAAAAGATTACATGAGACCAACATGTTTTTAATAAGCTGTTTCCATATAATATATGGTAAGTTTCGGCAAAATGCTCAAAATACATGGACCCCATCTAAAAATGCTCTAGCACAGCAGAACGACAGCCACATGATGATTCCAGCTTTCCCCACTTGCTCAAATTATAAGTCAGAATTATTTGTCAGTACTGTATATTATGATAACACCCATATGGCAGAACAGGCAGGGATGCCTAGCCCAGAACCAGAACCTGCTTCTCTACATGAGCTACAAAAGCTTGTCTCCACCAACACCCCACCCTCCAATGCCTGAAAGCAAACTATTGTCCACATGGCAGGAAAGACCATATAGCAGAAACCAGTTCTTGCTTGCTAATTGCCTGCCTTCACTACATAGAAACAGTCTGAAACAAAAAAATGCACATGTCTTTGAGACAACAGAACATATTCTATATCTTAGACAATGCATCTCTGACTTGCAGGACATCATGCTAAAATGTACAATAAAAAGATCATCCTGTCCTAATTACAATAAGTCAATATGTACCATTTTAAACCATTAATAGTAATGGTAAAACTATGTTTTCCTTAGTATATCTGCTTTAAACTTAGATTGGTGCAGTTACTGTCAGGATAAAGGTCCCCCCCCCCCCGGTGAAAGTTTTTTCTCCAAAGTTTTGCTGGAAAGTCAGCTTTGAATTCCAATAACACAAAATGAGGTAAGTAGACACAGTAATTGCAAACAGGGTTGTTTTATTCTGAAATTATACTTTTGCATTGTACATCTGGTATGGCTGAGGTTTCATATTCCATTCATAACTTCTGTATTTATTCTTCTAAGGACTAACTCAAATATAGACTAAACAGACAAGTCTATATTGATTGGTCTAAAGCATTTCCAAGAAAATAAAAGTGTCTCAAACAAAAAAGGAATAGCTTCACACAAAAGAGTTATTCCAATGTGTGTATTTTTGCAAGTGAAGGTATTATATTGTTTCTTGCCAAATCTAGATACTGCCACATAGTATGTATCTTATCTGGCAAAGCAACGATTTCCTCATTTTGTTGGGGATCTAGAAAGGTGAAGTGAAAAAGAAAATGAAGTCAGCAAGAATACGTAGCTTACCATTTTAAACCTAACCATATGCTTCATGTGCATAATTCCCTTGCAGTAGTTCTGTGGAAGCAAGCTATCATCTTGGCCTTTTATTACAGCAACTAGGTCCCATAAGTTTTTACTGCCTCCTGGGGGCTGAATAAAAATGGAACATTGTTTAGCATTATTGGATCCAAAGCTGCAATAAATATATTCTTGGCATCAATCAGTGCAAAAGAAAAGGAAGAACAGGTACGTGTCATTGCAAAAGTAAACAAGTTAACCCCTCCCCCACCGTCTGTACTGTGGCCCTGATCCAAGGCATCCTCTCCACAGTTGCTTTTTGAAAAAAGAAAAACATATTGCAAGTTCCAATCACGTCTCAGAACCAATGCAGCTAAAAGAGCTGGAAAAAATCTCTGTCTCAGGAGGACTAATTAAATGAGATGGTGGTAGATCAGAATGACCATAGATCAGTGGTAGAACACATGCTTTCTATGTACAAAGTCCCAGATTCAATCTCCAGCATCTCCAGGTAAGGCAAAGAAAGAGCCCCAGCTAAAACCTTGGAGAGTTACTGCCTGTCAATGTAGACAGGACTGAGTTACAAGGACCCATGGTCTTTCTCAATACAAGGCAGTGTCCTATGTTCATCTCCCCTTTTTAAAAGGGTTTCAACTGGCTGGAGATTTCACTATATGCTGTAAATGCCACAATTTATTGAGCAAATTAATACTGAATCATTAAAAAAAGAAAAAGTGCATTCCACTAAAAAAACAAAAAACAAAATTGCATCCTTTTTATCTCATTTAGATTCTGGTTTATATTGCATTGTTTACATTTATTTACTAACATTTGAGATTACTATTGTAATTACCTACATCATGTATGTATACAGTTTTCACTGTTAATACTTACTGATAAGCATTCTGAGAACCATCTGAGCTTTCTCCCTCGAGAATTACTCATCAATTTATCTACTTCTTGTTTGATATCTCTGGATACTTTCCCACAAAACAAAGGAGAAGCACCGACTTCCACAGCACGATCTATTAAAAACAAATGTTTATTAGAATCATAGAGTTGGAAGGTACCTACAAGGTCATCTAGTCCAACCCCCTACCTGTATTATGTAACTTAAGAGTTAAAAGGACAGAAAAGAAAATTAGAAGATAATAAAAGAGCACACCAAAGCGGCGCTGTATTGACCTTTGGACTGTCATAGGGATCCCATCCTACCATGGGATTGAATTCCTACTATCAATAATAGTTCTGCTGATACAGGCAATTATTTTGAACCTTCCCTGTGTCAAGTTTATCCAAGTTTCGTTCCACTGGTGGGAAGTGGAGAGAGGGAAAGTAGATGAATATATATTGGAATAGACATCTGAACATAGGTATCTGGTTTACACTGAAAGGCATATACATTCCTGTATGCCAATGTGAATCTCCACATAACACATGTGAAAGTCATGTACCCAGAGCACACAGGAAAACCGCAATGTGCAATCCATGAAAACAAATGACCAGAAGTTTTGAATTTGTAAATGGCACTTTTCAGAATGGTCTATGAATGAGTGTCTCCTAACTTCTAAAATTGTGTACCGGCTCATACATCAAGGCAACACAGCACAAGAAAATGGAAATTAGTCAGCAATATTGTGCTTGCACATGTAAAAATGTCAGCATGCACCTTCAGCTTGTTACTATCATGCAGATGAATATACAAAACTTGGGGGGGGGGTGCGGGGCAAGTAAGAACCCCACACACAAGAAATTGGTCGTAAAAGGACAGATATCATTTCACAGCTTCTTATGAATATGCAATAGCATGGTAACACAAAATGGGGGTAAAACATTTGGAAATAAAGGGTCAGATCTGCTAATCCCCAATGCATACATATTTACCCACCAGTATTTCCAATTATCTCATCCCATGATCTGTCTGCCAGGATATTTAGTTGAAGAGGATTTATTAGAGGAGTTAAAGACCAAAGTCTCACAGTAGAATCTCGTGAACAAGAGGCCATAGTGAAGGGACGACTAGGATGACATGTTAATCCTAAAAGGAAAAAGTATTTTAATAGGTTAGTTTCAAATTCTAGATCAAAATTTTTAAGTAGATGAAGTCATTGAAAAGATATTGTATCACACACTTAAATATATTACCATAGACATCTGCACCATGATCATACACTGTGTCCAGACAGGTTCCATCTCTTGTATCCCATACTTTGATTGTATAATCCCAGCTGCCCGATATCAGCAAATAAGGTATTTCCGTATTCCACAATAGTCCCCGTACTGGCGCTGTATGTCCACTAAGAACATTTATACAAGCATCTTGTGTATAATCCCATACTCGAACAGTACTGTAAGAAAGAAGTGAAAAAAATTACCGCAGCATTTGCCCATCCGTAAGACAAAAATCTTACATGTACCATTTCCCAATGTACAGTACTTCAATGTAACACATCAGAAGAATACCTTGTACAAAAACTGTAACATCATAGTTTTCAGCTATATGCATTAAATTAATGGGACCCAACTTCACAAAATTTGTGACCAAACATTTTTCCAATTTAATTCAAAACAGTAGCATTAATCTCCAAGTCCACCTTCTAGGTACGACTGATACACTGAGAATAAGATCACACACTGGCACAGAGTCAATTGAAGAAACTTATTTCCAGCCTGGATCTGTCGTTTACAGAACTCACCCTGTAGCTCAGTCAACTGCTGTATGCAAAAAAGATTAACCAATAGTGTAATCCATACTCTAGCAAAATAAAATCTCCCACTAATTTTAAAAGTTAAAACCACACAACGACTATAACTTCAGCCCAAATGTGCTCACCCATCATCAGAACCACTACAGAGGATTCCTTCCCTCAAAGGAGACCATCTTACATGAAACACCTTAGCTGTATGCCCACTGAACACCTTCAGTGGCTGATCAGAGCTAGTTGCTAAGTAATAGACACGAACATTTTTATCTTCACATCCAGTGGCTATCATATCTCTGCAAAAGAAAAACAATGCAATCAGTTACAAAAGCCGGTAGAACATGACAATTTAAAATCCAACCCTTGCATTGCTTTTACACTCCAGACATCTAATGGTAGTAATTAATAACTTGGTTTCCTGTCAAATTAGAAGCATCTCTATTATTCTAAAACTCACTGTTTTCTGTGATATTAGTCAAGCTGTTACTAGTTATCAAAGAGAGAAATGAATTAGGCTGGAATTTGTCATCCTCCTAAAATATGCATGATACAGTACTGATATATAATTATCTATAGCACTAACAATTATCCAGCACATTGAGTCCAAGTCAAATAAATGTACAGGTTGGGCATTGGTATCCACAGGGGGCCCATTCCCAAACCACCATCACCACCTGTGGATACAAAAAACTGCAGATATCCATGGTTTTGGGCCACTTAAATCCTCTGAAGAAGACCAGAGCTGTGCTTTTTGAAGCATGTCCTTTTCAGGCTTCAGGTATTCTGAAGCCCTCTAGCGGTGACAGGAACACTTTGGAGGTTGCCTTTGGAGGGATCAGGTTGGGCCAAATCTGATTCAATATGGGTGGGGAGGATGCACATTGAGCCATATCAGCTGACAGAAAAATCAGCAGATAAGTAGGCTTAACCTGTACCCTATTCTGAACAAATTGTTTGCTGAAAGAGGTTGCAATCCTATCCACACTTACCCAGGAGTAAGCCCCATTGACTATAATATGACCTACATCTTAGTAGATATTCATAGCATTGGGCTCCAAGTTTCAAATCCAGTGTGGTTTATCTTTAGACTGTTGAGTACTACTTTCTACTTGTGCAGAAACCATTACATCCATCCCTTGCAGAAAGCGGCATCCAGCTTCCCCCCTCCCCCCCTTGGCAGCCACCGCTCATCCAGCAGCCACAACCCCTCTGCTCTGCAGCCTCATGTGACTTCCCGTCGCATGCTGAAAATATTCTCAAGGTTTCAGAACACTTTTAACCAATATTTCCAGCTTTCTGACAAGAACGTGAAGTATTATTTACAGGCATTTTGAAGCTTTCAGTATTCTTTCAGCATGCTGCACAAGGCTTGCACTGGGTGGCACCCAGGTGCAATTTCCGCTCCCCAGCTGAATGATAGGTCTGCCACTGCTGTGGACAGCACAATCTAGAACAGATCGTCCTTTTATTACGCTAGATCACACCAAATGCTTATATTGCATTAACTACATTTTTTTAAAAAAAAAAAACAAGCTTGCTGTAACTTTAATTACTCTTTGGGTCTTTATGAGGTAAACTTTACTCAAGGATCTTATAGAATAGCTACTTACTTGTTGTTTTGACTCCAGTCACAACCAAACACTGCAGCTGGATGTTTGTACTTGTGAAGAATTTTGCCATCAATGGTTCGAATAATACTGAATAAATTGCAACATGGAAACATAAGTTAGACGCTTGCAGAAATCTTTTCTTCAATGTAAAAGATACTATGAATCTAACTGCTTATGAAAAATATGAGATCACAAAAGGGGAGCTATACCATCAGCTTCAGAAAACAAATATTAGTTTAAAAGATACAGTAAAGATATACTTGTTTTGGTATTATGTTAAAAGTATGATTTCAGCAGGGAACTTTAAAACTTTTAGAAATCTAAAGCCAAAATATTTTATGAACTGATACAAAC
This sequence comes from Lerista edwardsae, assembly GCA_029204185.1. Classification (NCBI taxonomy): domain Eukaryota; kingdom Metazoa; phylum Chordata; class Lepidosauria; order Squamata; family Scincidae; genus Lerista; species Lerista edwardsae. The sequence goes on from JAJKFI010000003.1 coordinate 19,032,609, forward strand.
CAGACTTCTGTCATCTACTGGAGCATGCAACTCAATGTCAATACCTGTTTCAATTCATGTTTTTTCCAAATAAAATAAATGAATATTTACATGGCAAATAGTAAACTTGCCTTCAACAGGAACTCACCAGAATCCATCACCACTGCAAGTTGCTATCCTTTTGGAATCTTTATGACTCCATGCAATGCAGAAGATACCGTTCTTTCCATGCTTCAAAAAATGCAAAATGCCTATCAATAAGAAATAATTCACCCCTTTTTCTCTTATTTATACAAGTTACTGTGACAGTTTCATTTCAAGATTTGTTATAATCAGTCTTCGAAAATGCTGTTCAATTGAAAGATAGAAAATGCTTTTATTGCCCTGCTAGATGACCTGTGCTGGGATGGATGGGGAAGAGACACATTGTTAATTCACCTGAACCTCTCAGTTGTTGCCTAAAACAGCGCTTCCCAAACTCCTACAGGGGAGTTGGGAACCAGGTAAGTGTTTGTATGGGCAGGGAGGGAGGCAGTAACAGTGTGGCAAAGATTGCAGCACTGTTGCTGCCAAGGGCTTTTATACTTACCTGGTGGGCAATGCTGGCTTCATGCAGGGTCCTAGAATCTTGCAGCCACCTTGATCTCTTCTGCTGCTACTGTAAAAAGCTCTTATCTCTGATCTAAAGCTACTTCCAGTTTTCCCTGGTGTTAACACAATAGAAAAGGGGCCATTCCACCAGGGATGAATAGGAAAACCATCAAGAACCATCTCTGAACAAGTTCCTATAAAATATCTGACAACAGATATGCAACAGGCACACTTGTTACTCCTAATGTTTGAGACTCATCAGTTCTCCCATACTCTTCAGTAATCCAAGCTGTGCAGTCAGGCATCCAGGACTGGCCTCCTGCTTTTTTCAGCTTTCATTCTTTCTGCCCTTTCCTGTGGCTTCTCCCCTCCAAGTGAAACAAACCAGTCCCTACTGAGCTGCTCTTGATAAGTTTTCCCCTGGAAAAGCACCCCAACTCTCTTCCTTTGCATTCAGATACCAGCTAGGCTACCATGCAGGCCCACCAAATTTGTTGACTAAATCTTCTATTGTTCTACCACCTTTGGAAAACATTTTTCTAACAGAAAGTTTGTTGCATCCTGGATAACTAGCCCCATGATTGCTTCATCAACCCATCATCTCCACAAAATCATCCCAGCAGAAATGGTTAGGTAACCTTGGGTTCTGGCTCTACTAAACCATCTGCTGCATCTCACATGCAGCCAATTTGTTAATACGCTTACTGCCTCTATCTTCTCCTCCTCCTTTATTCAGTCTCCATGTTGTATGTAAGCATGAGAATCTAGAACTTTCCTAATTACCTTTACACTAATAATGGTTAAGAATAATTAGGCCCAGGCCTGCCAGTGTACCGCCTTAACCAACAAGACCTCTGAGCAGTAAACTGTTGACGACTCTTTCTTAAGCGGGTTTGCCATGCTCCACCATTTCCCCATCTTCAAACAAATTAATATATCTAGTAGGAATAATCACATGATGGGTGACACAAGATCTCCGACTGCAAGTGGATAATATACTTGGCAGAGTATTGATAGTCTCTGCTTGCAATGACTATTTCAGGCTACAGAAAACTAGGTCCCAAAACAAAATCTTGCCCCACGGATGGGACATTTGGTTCTATTTCTTTTTCCTTTCCTCTCAAGCTCTCTCGCCTTCCACCTTATACACTACAAAGACCTGTTCCCTACTCTTTGGCCCCTCTGGGTAGTCTCCCTTATTTTCCCAGACACCAATATCTCCACACTAATTGTCTATTCCCCCTTCTTCTCTCTCCCCCTCCTCCATTTTGCATGCATATACTTCCTTCTTCCTTCCAAGGATCTCACCTTTATTTCTGTACGGCCAATCAACTAATATAATTTAGGGCTCAAGTTACAGTTATTGATGTATTTATGTTTTGAATTTATATCCCACCTTTCCCACAAACAAAAAAAATTAGAAATTAAAAACACAAACCGCAGGCAATAAAACAGGCCATAAAACAGGCAATAAAACAGTTTCGTAATTATAAGGTGGCAGTGAGATAGCCCCCTTCCCACCCTCGTCCCTCAAAAGCTAGTTGAAGTAAAAATGTTTTTAAACCTAATCTGAATGGCACCTCAGAAGATGGCTGTTAATAGATCCTCTGGAAACATGTTCCAGAGGTCTGTTGCCACAACAAAGAAGGTCCTGTTTCCTACAGCCATCTCCTTTACCTCAGATAGCAGTAAACTCTTAATTACCTAAAGGGATGATCAGGACTATATGGAAGTAGGTACCCTAGTCCCAGGCAGTATAGGGCTTTGCAAGTCAAAACCAGCACCTTGAATTGGGCCCAGAACAAATTTTCAGGTTGCAAAATTATCTCCTGAATATTTTCAACATGAAAGCAGTATCTTTTTTTTTTGCATTCTTTTTATATATTTTATGATCCTAGGGATAATTTGTTGTATGTTGTATTTTTAATATTGTTTTTATTGTCTTTTAATACTGTTTTTAATTGTTTTTACTGTGTTTTAACCTTGTAAATGCCGCCTTGAGGGCCTTTGTGGCAGAAAGGCAGGGTACAAATTAAATAAATAATAAATAATAATATCTTCAGGAGAACAGAAATATTTGCTGAAAAAACACACACACGATATGCAGGCCTTTGCTCACTCTGATTTTTACCACCTGATCATTCATTCTCCAAGTGAAAGCTGCTTTGACAACATTTAAAATAAAATAAAAAATCCTTGCTAGTAATACAAATTATGCCATCATGGATTATGTCATGAGCATGCCACAAAGTTATGATGCCACAAATGTATTCTCCATGACAACAATGCTTTGGCCATTTTTTATGGTGCTCCCCCCCCCCAAAAAAAAACCTATCAAAGGGAGCTTTTTGCAAAAAGAATGCCCTCTTTTAGGTCTAGTTTTTACTGTGGCTTTGTTTTTAGGTTTACTTGCTCTTTGGGAAACAACTTACTACTACACATATTGACTGAAAGTTTCATTAGACAGAATAAGTGGGAGCTGAAATCTCATTTATAAAGTACTTAAAATACTCATCTTACCTCACTGAAACGGGTTATAATTTTGCCTCTTGGGACATCCCAAATGAAACCACCATTCCTGGAAGTTGCACCAGCTATGCAATTCAAGTCTCCTTTAAGAGAACATTCATTGAATCAATAGGGCTAGAAAAGGAGTCTCTAATCTACAGCCTGGGGAGAGGGGCGCACCCTGCTTGCCACAGGATTTTATCTGGCCCTCAGCAATTTTTTTTGTCAAAGCATTTGCTAATGTTTGACACTTTAACTCATTATATATCATTTCTCAGTTTAAGCACGGCACTGTTTCTTTGTAATTGTCATATTTCTCTCTGAATCATATCATGCTAATTGCAAAAAAGATCCAAGTACAACTTATTCATTCATTTAAATTTTATTAATTCATTTAGCAAACTGATTTTTTTTCAGTCAGTGAAAGTGTATAAAATATACAATATGGCCCTTGTAGTGAAACATTTTGAGACCCCCTGGGCTGGAAGATTAGTTATATATTCATCTTTCTTTTTCTATCACATTCTTTCAAATTTATCTTTGCAAATCTAGGGGCTAGAAGTAAGCTTTAAAAAGCAGAATCCTGTACCAAGTACCATATTCTTGGTACTCAACATAACAGAGCACTTGCATAAGTGGAAGGCAGTTCAGCCTGAGTGCATGTAGGTCCTATTCTATGAGCAGAATGCTATTCTTGGGATTCCAATCCTGGGTTTTTTTTTCCTGTGTTTGTGCAGAACCATAACATGCATTAAAAAATGGAGAACAAATGACCAAAAGGAAATTCTCTTTTCTATATAGAAATTACTTGCAATTTTTAAAGTAAATAAAATATTCTCACCTGGAGCCCATGAAAGGGAATATATGACCCCTTCATTGCCAGGAGAAGTGTATACAGCAGTTAAAGTATTTATGTCCCACACCTTTATTGTTCCATCAAATGACGCTGTAGCTAGGAGATCAGGGTTATCAGGTTTGAATTTACAATCGAAGATGGTTTCGATATGTCCCTAGAAGAGCAAATATAAACTTATTTTATATCTTTTACAAGTTGATGGTGAAACTACATCTTATCACATCTCTACTGTAGATTTTTAGTCTCTTCAAAAAGGAGGGGAATAATAAAGACTATATAAACAGAACACACAACTAATTAGGCAGTTGCAGACAATCAAAAACTTTTACCACATGGAGGGATAGATTAAGGCAGAAAACACGCAGCGTTTTCCAAGTCATTTATGGGTATACCCTCTGCTACCTGAAAACAGATTACCATTCCCTCAGAATACAATAGCTGCAGAAATGTGCTATTTTGATCACAGAAACGGCAGCAGTATCCATGGATGCAATACATCTCCAGGGCTACTCATGACACATCACCCGGAGAAGGTTTTGAATGTCTGAACTGACTTTTAGTCAAATGATCAGAAAAGAGACAAACATACCAAATCTCTAAGAAAATCCCATTTCTTCACTCCCATGTCATAAAGCCCCACTCCACCATCCATGAAACAGCAGACGGCATGCCCAGGAGGAAGAGAAAATGCTTGGTTTTGTGTTAGAGCTGGAGGTGGAACTGCCTCACTTGTAGATGACATGTGATGATTTTTGGTAGGAGACTGTGAGGAAAATGCTGATTTAAAAGAGAGAACATATTAAACTTTTTTTGCATTTGCTACATTCACAACGAAACATTATCATTGTCCACTTGACACATTGGTAATTAAGAGGTTTCGAATGTAATGAACTACAGACCTTGCGTTTAAAAAAGACTTTTAATTAACTCAATACAAGGATTAAACTTTGTTTTAAAAAGTCAAGATCTAAAAATTCTCATTTCCAAACTTTTGGTTTGAATGATAAGTCCATGTTTAAATTTAGTAACAAGTGATAGTAGACCGGTAGTGTGGCACCTTGGGCCTAAGCACATTTTCTTGGAAATAAGTATAACAGAACTTGGTTCCATGCTTAAGTTGGAAACCTAAACACTACCATTTTTACAATGGCAAAACAAAATTAAAGTAAGATCACTTTTGTCAACTACAGGGACATCTCACTTATCTATAGTAATTTTATTATAAGCCACTTTGAGAGCTTTTGCGCACCTTTGCACTTTAAGTAAATAAGACCACTCAAAGCAAGAGCATATGAACCAGTATTTATACCGGTTAATGTAACTCCCACACTGCACCACAACAGTGCTTCCATCTCAGATATGTTCTTCAAAACTGGTCATATACACATGAACCTATAACATTAACTTATAATGCCTATCTTGCTCAGTATTGTCTGGACTGACTGGTAGAGGATCTTCAGAGTTTCAGACAGAAGCATTTCCCAGTCCTATCCAGTGATGCCAGGGATTGAACCCAACGCCTTCAGTATACCAGGCATGTGCTTTAACACTGAACTGGAGCCCCACCCATCAATTTTCCATACACATGACAATGCTACTGATTTGACCATTCAGTATTTGGGGGTTTTTTTCCCCAAGTGCTGAAAGCACTCTACACATAATCACAGTAAATTCTCCTAACCAGATGAAAATTAAATAGCTCTATCTCAGTTTTGTGGGGGGCCAAGACAGGAGGTTGCCTAATGTCACAGTAGGTTCATGGCTTAAATGGAATTTGAATCAAGCATCTCACTCATACTTTATGTTATGGTCTTAAACTGCTACCCTATACCAGCAGGCCAATATGCTAGAACAATTAGCTATTCTGCTCTTGCACAACCAGATCCCACCTGGTAGCATAGTCTCTACAATCCTGAAAAATCATATGCAAGCTATATATCAATTCTACAATAGATACAATGGAAGCCAGCGATGGGCTTTAACAATATGAACAGCTTTTATTGTACATATTGATGCAGCAAATGCTGGAAGCCCACAGCACCCTCTGCTAAGCTATATTCTAGTAGAACATTCAGCAAAAAATAAATCAGCAAAATTAGTGTTATAACGTTCAAAGAACGTTTGATGATTTAATGATGTTCAAGAAGGGATTTTCGTTTCCTGAACACGGGGGTGGGGGAGCAGAAACACACCATAACCAGGAATAATCAAGCACTTTGAGAACAGGGCAATAATACATTGATTCAGATATTAAATGGAGACTCTGGAAACAAGGGCTGATTACCATAACAATGTTGACAAAGCAGAGGAGATGAAAAATGATGCAAGGATTGCCAGTGGGAATAATTAGGAGGGAAAGACTCAGCAGCAGCTTTGAAAATATAAGCAAAAAACTGATGTGGTACTACAGTACAGTAAACACTCTGCCTAGGAGCATCTTGGAGCAGAAAGAAAGAGTAGGAAAAAGTTTCCGAGAAAAGCTATTATCTTGATTGGCATGCTTCCCATTGCAATGCTACTCATGGTGAACACATGTAACACAAGAGTCAAAGACCTGTGAATATGGATTAATGGTCAATAAAAATAATCCTTTTTGTGACAGAAATGTACAGTTATGTATTATGCACTTGCTATCGCAGAGCTCCTATCATGGGGCCTTACAATGCCGTCTCCAACAAAAGCCCTGAGGCAGATGAGTGTGGCAATCCCACACATTTGGAGGAGGAGAAGGCAGGTCAATATGTTGACCAGGAAACTGCCCTGGCATCTGGAGAAGTCAGCTTGACTGACTAGGGAGAAAGAACCTTTTGTGCATACATGGTCTCCTGCACCATACTCAGAGTGCAGAAAACAGGAGGGGACAGAGGAAAACAGCGGCTTGACAGCTGGGAGAGGATCCAGTAAATGCAATCAACCAGGTGGAAATGCATCCTCTTCACTTCAGTTTAGAAATCAGGGTGTGTGCCTCACATGCAAAAAAAAAAAAACGTGGCAAGAGATGGAGGAGGAAAAATAGAGCCTTCAAGGATACTTAACTTCAGAATTATATACAAGTCTAATTAAGATCCCTAATTTTTCCTACTTGCATGCATTTTGCATTACACAATGAGAACCTATGATATACTGTACTAATTATAGGTCAGAATTATAGGCAAGGATTTGTACAGTTAAGGACTATGCTGGCATATTGTGTCAAAGTGCTAACAATTAACAAGACTTCCAAGTGCAAATTCCAAAGGAGAAACTAGTTTCTTTAATTTTGCATTTTTGTCTAGATCAGGATTCTCTGTAAAACATAAAACACAAATACTTACATTTTTTCTTTAGAGGAGAACTAAGAACATGTAAACCATGGAAACCAGTCTTCTTCAGTTTAAAATTATCTATTGGTGTTGTTCGTGACACATTCCACACACGCAAAACACCAACCTGAGAATCTGTATTAAAAAGATAAGAGTAGCTGACAGCACAATCTTATACATGTCTACAGAAATAAACCCACTGAGCTTAATGGAACTGAGAGCCAACTCCTATGGGCTCATTGCACTATCGCTGCTGCTTAGCGCCGGCTCCAGGTGTTACAAATGTTTCATAAAGCAAGTTTACGGCACCCAGTAAGAAAAGCTGGTGCTGGGAAGTGTTGGCGCTGCACCCCAGAATGACCAGTATGGCCAGAGGGCATTCCAGCAGTGCCAGCTAGTGATAAGGCCTGCCAGGGTGGAAGGAGAAGGAACTGAGCAGGGAAAGGGCATAGGTGGACCAGGGGTGGCCTCCATTGCCACATCCTATCCTCTGTGTGGTCCAACACAGAGGCACTCAGGACCGCGCTGGCAAAATAGCCAGGATAGACTTGGAAGGCCCTTTGGCGGACTAGCACCCTTACCTTGGGGGGAAGGGGACAAACGTCCTCTTCTCCTGAGGTGCCTCCTATAGCTGCCGCAGCACCCATACGATGCAGTGATAGTCATTTTTGCACCACTGCTCCCATGTGGGTCCGACACCATAGGACTGGGCCGTTAGTTCCAGGTAAGTGTGTAAAGAATTGCAGCCCAAGTTTAACAAACAGATAAATCTAATTATTTGGCTACAGAATCAATACAATTGGCTGGTTTTTAACGTATCTGAACTGTGAATACAAATGTCTTGGCAGACAAGATAAACCTGAAAATTATCTTTTTCAGTACAAACATTTCTACCAATTAGCAAAAATAGAAAATGACAAAAGATGTATCCAATGCCACAAAATACAAATGTAGACATTTTCACTCACTTTATGAGTCTGGATTTGCAACTGCTATTACAAGTATACCCACCAGGCAAGGGGAAGACTACACTGACAAATTGGCTTCTGAGCCAAAGAAAAGTATCAACCCTTAAGTTGAGCCCTTTCCCATGCATTTGCTGAGTCCTCAGGCAACAAGAAACATACATCTTTCCCACTAGATCTCCGTTTCTTTTTTAAAAAATTGTAAACCAGCTGCAAAATCACTCTACAAATCAAGTGTGTGTATCAGCCACATCATGAATGCTAACCAAAAGATGATTCCCAAATTCAACTTCTCTTTTTCAACTTGAACCATACACTAAACCCACAGAACCATTTTTTCTTCTTCAGAACTTGCCCAGGACAGAGAGAGCTACATGCATTTTGAGGATAGCAATGGCGCTAGTAAAACATCTCCACAGCTTTTAAAAGTGGTCTGTCTTCAAATCTAGATAATGATTTAATCCTCATTCTACTAATGTCAATGGCAAATATTCCATCAGCATTCATGGCTTTGGATTGTTCCCTCTGTTATTGATTTAATTAAAAAAAAAACTGAAAAGGGTTTTTACCTCCAGTAATAAACATTCCAGGAGCACTGGGAACCCAAGCTAAGCACTGCACAGATGCTGCCGCACTAGGAAAATTAAAGACTGTGATACATGACAGAGTCTCTGAATCAACTAGGCGGATTCCATTATGTAAATTTGCAAGAAGAAGATAGTCTGTGGATAGAGGATCCCATTCCAGGGCAGTGACAGGATCTTCTTCATCTGTCCCTTCAAGAGATTCTGGTCTTAGAACATGTTTCTGATTCTTACAACCTTGAAAAATAAAGAAAATATATCACCTTAAAATTCAGTTAAGAGTTACCAATCAACATGTTGAAGTAGCCTTAATACTAATACTGAACATCAGTTAAAAATATTTACTGGGCCTCCTTCTCGTCATGTCCCCACAAGTAACAGTCACTGTCATGGATATGGTTGGAGAAGAAGGGGTTAAACAGAAAGTTACAATAAATGGGGAGGTTGGCTTTAATGCTTGGGCGTTTTTGGTAAGAAGGAGAAAGAATGAAAGTAGATGAATGTCACCTGTTAAGGGTGAGGATAGTTACATCAGCTATGTATGGTAGAGATTATGATTGGGTGGTTAGTTGAAGGATCCAGCTGGGTTAAGGTTAAGTTCTTATAAAAGATCATGCTCATGGAACAAATGAAAGTCTTTTTTCAACTCACAGCACATTGACAAGGTACTAAGATTGCCAGGGCATACCATCAGTCGTTTAAGGATATTTTATTTTTTAAAAGCTAACATTAAAATATAGAGTATAAGCTTACATGGAATAACACCTGACCCAAACAACAACTGATTGAAGAAAAACATCAGTTTCATGAACCCCCCTCCCGTATGACCATTACAACATTTAAAAGACTTAGGGAGGTGAACATCTTCTTTCTTAAACATGGCGCTATAAGCCTACAGGTTTATAGCACCTTGCAGGCTGCCTCCCAGCACGCAAAATGCTTAAAGGAAACAAAGATATCAACAGGCAGCATGACCTTCATGTTTGCTGCCTGCAAGGTGCTATAAGCCTGTATGCGTATAGCAGCATGTTTAAGGAAGAATGTCACCACACAATTCTTCTAACGTTGTAACAGTGGCACGGGGATCAGCACCCCCAACCCCCATATAACCATTACAGCATTTTTAAAAACTTACTGGGTCTAAATAGGAGAGTCAATTTTCGCCTGGTAAGTTTTTAAAATGTTTTAATGGTCATGGGCGGGGCGGGGGGAACATCCGTGGATACCTGAAACTGTATCCCACTTTATACCAATGTGCCACAGCACAGCTGTTGAAAATCGCTGTTCTATACTTTCCTTCTTTGTTGCATGTAATATTCCCTTGTGTTAAATACTATAGTAGCCACAGAGGTTAATTAACTGAAAACAAATTCAACACGCTGGAGAAAATACTAATTGCTAACAATTACCTCACATCATTTCGTTCATTTCATCATTGATGATGACTCAGGCTTAAATTATAGCACTGAAGGTGCTCAGTTCGCTTTGGAAGGGCAACACAGATCTTCGTTCTTCCCTATGAGCCTAATCCTACATTCCCTGTAATTTTCTACTAGTGCCTTGTCAAAAATTAAGAGGTCAAATAAGACTCTAGTACCAACAGATACAACTTTGAAGCAGTTTCATACATATGGCAGGAGTTTGTTCCTCAGTTTTTGCCTTTTTTGAAACCCATTGTTGCAGAGAATCATCCCACACAAGGAATTTGCTACCGACATGAAAACTTCAGATGCATTCCGTCTCCTCCCGCCCCCCAAAAAACTGCTACCCTGTTAACTTGAGGACACAGCTGTCCTCATATGCATTCTTGGGGATCCCTCCAGAAAAACAAGCACGGCAGCATGTGTAAGAAAGAATTTCATGTGGACTGGGGGAAGATCATGAAGGATCTTAGGAAAAGAACTCTCAATCATAATCAATCCAATTCCAGTGTATGCACTGCAAAATGAAAATTTGACACGCTTACAAATCACTGATTTGTTAAGATGCACCTAGTAATGGCCACTTAAAACATGACTTTTTTGTGTTTCAATTCTATGGTAAGCTGCAAAATCTCCAGTTTTGACAGGTACATCTCTTTGGATGTATTGTCTCTCCAGATCTAGCAGATGAGCTGATCCTAGAGACGTAAAATTTCTGGAAATTTTGAAGCTCGGGAAAAAACCCTCGTTTTTTTTCCAGTTTTTTTCAGGAAAAAACATAAATTTTTGGAAAAATGCCACATTAGCACTTTTTTTTCCTTTTCCAGATTGAAAGTCATTCTGTTACTTTAGGAACATAAAATATGACTATGGACAATTTGACTTGGCATAAAATTATCACAACTAGCATATTAAAAATATAGTGTATCCAAACAATTATTACAAACAATTTACTTTTTACAGTATATAATATTTATTTGTAATAGTAACAAATGGAGCAACAATCTCCTGAACTGTTTACTAGTTTATGTGGAACAGACAAAAAAACCTCCACAAAACAATTTTTAAAAATCCAGAAGTAACCATTATTCATATTTCCTCTCCACAGTATTAAATAAAAATAAAAAAATACCATTCTCATAAAAAGAATTGAAGAAGGGGGAAGTGTACAGAAGGGAGTAGGACTAAGCTTCAATGAATGGGCATGAAATCATTTTCTGAGCTGTAATTATCAGTTTCAGTCTCTGCAGCTACTCTGTTGTGTCTGTCATTATCACAGTTAGTATGGATTTATAAAAACTGAAGATTTGCCCGGATTGAAATATGCTTCTCTACCCTTTCACATGTCAGTTTATTTCTTGATTTAGTGTTTCCAAACATAGACCAGATTCTTTCACATGCTGCAGAGGATGGAGGAGTCTGAAGAAGGCGAGAAGCAAGAGAGTCAGAGGCTGTGTTAGAGATGTAAAATTTCCAGAAATTTTGAAGCTCAGGGAAAAAAACCCAGTTTTTGCATTGGACAGTTCAGTTTGTAACCTAGGACTTGCTTGTCCCCTGTGCATAGAAATTAGAATAATCTGATACCATACATATTTTTAGAAATTATTTGGAAAATATTCGAATACCTTGTCTTAAAATATTTTCATCACGTTAAAATAAAATATTCCATAATCAATTTTTTCTTTTTTCAATTTTTCCCAATTTTTCAGAAAAAAACAAAAATGCTTCAGGAAAAAAACTTTTTTTTTCCCCCTGAATTTTTCTGGGGTTTTTTCCCGGGCCTTCACATCTCTAGCTGATCCCTCCCCATACTTTTGTTGCCAGAAACACATCACCAAGCTCTAATTCCATCATGGGAGAATGGAAAGAAATTACACTTTTCCATTCTCCTGTAGAACAAAGGTAACAGAGAGATTCAAACAAATGAATGCTTCCATGATTGGCTGAACAAACAAGTTCTGACTGGTATAAAATTAGGAAAAGTTTCACAACTACGGCACTTAAAAAACTGCTGTGCACTAATATGTCCAAATAGAAAGAAAGTTACATCAGAACCTACTCTTGTAGAAATAACTCATTAAGAAATTCATAGCATCAGATTAATCTTTTCTAATCAGTTGAAAGTTGAGTAAATGACTGGTAATAAAGCGTCTGAACATAACAATTCCAATAGCACCGTTAGCTGAAATGATTACAATTACAGACTGAATTTATATTCAGATAAGCAGTTCTGAATTGTCACAAAGAAAAACCAACCAACCAGAAAGAACCCCCCACTTTCCCTTAACCAAAGCTGAAAGGAAACTGTGGTGGTTGCTATAGCAGTATGATCTTTCAGAAGATGACTTCATTCAGCCTGGTAGATGTTAATAAGCCACAGTTTGTCATTATAAAAAGATTGATGCAAAACTGCATCATTGGCAATCTGTCCTTTTACCATAAGCAGCAACTCAGGCACTTCATGTATCATGGTAGCTACATTTTTTTCCTTTATGGCAAACTATAAGCATCCCTAAAAAAGGTGAATGGCATAACCCTTAGCCATGACTAAGTTCTTGATAAGTGCACATGGTGTTGAAAGATTGTATTATAAAAAAGGCATTATGTTAATGAACTCATTATTGTCAATCTAAAGCAGAAGCTGCATAGGCAAGTTTGAGAACCTGCCTGTTCTCAGGTTGAGAACTGCCACCTGGCCCATGAACAATGCAGTACAAGTATTAATGGCAGGGCTGGGTGGGAACGGATTACGATTTCTAGATAGAAAAATTTGCTACCCCCCCCATTCTTACCCGGTTGAAAAATAGAGAGACTTCCATCAGTGTGTCCAAATACTACTTTTCCTTTCTTCTTGGGGTGCCACCTAAACAGACAAATGTCTGACAAGAAACTGTGGGCATCTTTATGTACTGTTACACCACTGTCTGGTCCTGAAATTGTCCAAATATATAGTGGGCCTCTATGGGACACAAATGCAACCACATCGCCTGCATTCCAGCACCAACTAAGAGATGCAGGAATACCTGAAATATAAAAAATACAAATCAAAAAATCTGAAAAACCATCTGCTGTCATATCTCCAAAGCATAAAATGGAACAAAATAAAAAAAACTACTTATGTTCTTTCTAATGTCTATACAATCTATGTACACATTTCTTCACTCTTCATGTTATAACCATGAGAATATATGCTAGTTCTGATTTATTTCCATGGAGAAACACATATGGAAGACATTACATAATGTGATGGAAAGGTTATTATGCAGGGAAGAGCTGCTATTATCACATGTATGGATCCTTCTTTAACATCACACATGGTTATTTCATTCCAGCATGTTTCCTGTCACAGGAATCAAAGGTCTTTGTGAAAAATGTTACACTGAAACTGGCTACAGGTATACTACTGAACACACATTCCTGTAGCTCTCATTGAAATATGTTTATTCCACAGGTTTCAGAAAAGTAACAGTGTTAGTCAGTTGCAGCAAACACAACAGAGTCTAACAAAGAATATTTTAGCGTTCTAGCCCTCAAAATCTTAGACTGAGAGGACAATCCTAACCTGAAGTTAGGCCAGCACAATTAGGCCAGCAAAGTTTGGCCGGGCCAAGGGACACTGTAAAGTGTGTGTGGACCACTCTCTGAATCAGAGAGGATGGCGCACATCAGGTGCTGGCCTCTCTGACACCAAGTGGTCCAAACCTACTTTACGGTGTCTCTTGTGCTGGCCAAATTTTGCCGGCCTAACTCCAGGTTAGGATTGCGCTCTAAAGTTTGTTAGGCTATAAGATGCAACAAGATTCTCATTTATTGCAGTTTTTAGACTTGAGTTCATGGCCATGGACTAGCAAAGTCAAATCGTTTTTGTCACTACATTCTTCTACCTACTGCTTCATTCTGCTCTTTTGCCTCCAGACAATCCCATTCATTTCAATACGCAAGAAGAATTGCATAGGTAAAGAAATTTTCTCATAAAACTGCAGCTCACAAGGCCTCTCAAATGCACTTCAAGGCCCGCCAGCACCAAATCTGTGGATGAGGAGGGCCTATTGTATATCCTAGTGCTAAAAAATGCAGCAAAATATCAGAGTTTGATCTCAACTGGAATTACAACAAACATTTTTACATAGGATAACAAACCCAAATAGGTAATTTTCTTTTTTACATTTGCTTTGTTAGGAATCATCAAAACAAGATAATCACAACAAATTATCAACATAGGAAAAAAGACTTGCCCTCTACAGCATTGACATGACCGTTATAACTTCATGCTTAAAAATATTTAGACTACTGATGCACTTTAGACAACTGAAGCCACTATAAAAATGGTTACTCAGGTTTCTCACATACCTTTTGTACTGTCAAGTTTTGCAACAACTTTTTGATCAGCCACATTCCAAATTACCACTAAGTTATCCGCACTTGCACTTGCAAACAGATCATGGTTATGGGGACACCAAGATATGGCTGTGATTGTCTTCTTGTGTTCAGACATAATTGCCCATAACTTGAATTCACTGTACCGATGATCCAACTAGATTAAATGTTTAATTAAAAGTACATCACAATAAATTATTGAAGTTCTCTATTGAAACATATCTTAAGTAACAGTGGTGGCTAGAACACATTTTAACTGACATATGACTGTGATATATCTCTACAGCAGTGGTTCCCAAACAGGGCCCACCAATGAGCCAATTTCAGGTGGGTCGTGAAACACCTAGAGCAGCCATATTGAAAATATGGGGATGGTGGAAAGGGGAAAGGCTATGTGGTTGTTTTGCTGATGTCAACATTATAAATGGGCTTTTTTATTTCCTATTCAGTTTGCTGTTGGAAAATGGCAGAGAAATAACCCCACTTATTACTGTATTATCAGAAAAGCAACAGATGCTGGTATCACAGTGACCATACTTCTGGCCATTACATCACTTCTGATGGGTTCCAGACAGATTGTCATTCTAAAAAGTGGGTCCTGGTGCTAAAACATTTGCGAATCACTGCTCTAAAGAAATATGTACTTGAAGAAAATACGTAATTCGAAAGCTATCAACAAATATTTAAGTGATGGGTTTGCTTAATTTCCTTTGTGTATGCATTCATCCTAGTACCTTTCTTTCAGAGTGTATTATGTAGGACGGGTATGGTTAGAAGCCTGAAGCCCTATGAGGAAAGGTTGAGGGAACTTGGTATCTTTAGGCTGGAAAAGGCTGAGAGGGAATATGATAGTGTTCTTCAAAATATTTGAAGGGCTGTCATATGAAAAAAGGGACAAATTTGTCTTCAAATTTGCTTCTGAGAGTAAAACTAGAACCAATGTATACAGAAAGAAACTCCCAACAGTAAAGACAGTTTGGCAGTGGAATGGATTGCAAAGGGAGGTAGTGGTTTCTCCTTCACTGGAGATCTTCAAGCAGAGGCTTGGCCGGCACCTAATGGAGATGCTCTGAGAATTTGTCCCTTCCTGCTACAGACAGGGGGGTCAAACAAGATGACTTTGTAGGTCCCTTCCAATTCAACATATAGTTGCTTTGAAAAAAAGAGTTTACTTGCAGTAACATTTCTTTTGGAAATGAAAAGTATGGCTGTAAGGAAATACACAAAAATATAAAAATTCATCTCACCTGATATATATAGATAGCAAGGGTTGCACAGTAGGCAAACCTATCCCCACTAGCAGCACAGACATCTTTATTCCATGGTTGACACCCAGCAGCTAGGAGACCCACTTGCTTAACCTGCGCCATTTTTACCTATTAAAAAATTGAGAACAACGAAGTCAACACAAATACTTCAATATGCATTCTTGTTATAAAGCACTTTCCAAGAACTATGAAGGACCTCTGTAAAGCAAGTCAGTGCCATCTTAAAAAATGTGTAAATGTCCTTGGGCTTTAAATATTGATTAAGACATGTCTCCTCAGGTCTGGAGAAGCAGAAGCAATCACATCTCACAATTTGATTAATAAAATGTCACAATGATTTTACAACCGCAGTCTGCCAAAGACAGTTCTCATGCAAGCTTCATTCAGTTAATTTTATTGTCTTGGAACCTGGTACAGATTTGGCCTAGTTAGCTCTTCTTTCTAAATAAAAGCTTTCTATTGTTACTTTAAATCTCTTGCCATTTTAAACTATACTATGAACAAATTCAACAATAACACGAATTTATAAGAAATATTAGAGTAGAATCTAAAGATGGATCAGTGAAGGTTAAAGAACAGCACTGCTGAAACTGAGCAGATGGACCTGATGAGACCCCCTGGGAGAGCCACATGGAATAATGAAATAAAGGGTTGTGTGAGTAAGTGTATGTGCACGTGCACAAGTGAGCGAACAAGAGATCTATTTTCACCCAGTATATTCTAACTCAGTGATGATCTTGCCTCCTAGATATGAAGTGATAAATAAGACTGCAGGGTAGATTCAAATAGACAAAAATTAAGTGTTCGTTTCAAGCTGTATTGATATTTACTTTTGGCCTGGACTAAACGTATGTCATAAGCATTTTAAGCAATTTATCACCAACTTGTATTAAGAACAGAGAAACCTGTCATACACCACTGGTCCATGAACACTGCCTGGTAGGGGTTCTCCAAGTTTCTTCACTAAGAAGAAATACTTCTAAGACAAGTATTTCTCTGGCCTACCTGGCAACTGAATTTGACACCTTCTGCATGAAAAGCAAATGCTCTTCCATTGAGCTATGGCTCCTTCCCTTATGGCATAAAATTAATGTCTGGAGAAGTGTGCATAGTCAAAGGATTCATTTCTGAATGAGTGAAATCAGTCCTGGGTCCTTAAAGAAGTAGTGATGATCCAGAGAAAAGCTTACAGTTAAGAAGAAGGGAAATTTCAAGTGAAACCTCCAAGCTCATACGAAACAGCACACTCTCAGTAAACTGTGACAGTAAAGAGGAACGTCAAGAACTACTGCACTCTGCTTCAGAGCAAATTAATATTTCTCTCAGCCTGTGGCAGAGGCGTCGGGAGGATATGGCGCCGCAGGGCACGAGCCCTGGGGCGCCATATGGTGGGGGGCGCCGTTCGCATGGCGTCCCGCCCCCGCCCGCAAATTTGCGGGCCGCGCCCCGGGGTGCCTTGGTGGCGTCCCGGCCTGCCGCTGGGGCGCTTAAAGTGCCCCAGCGGCAGC
>JAJKFI010000003.1:19059967-19109900 GCA_029204185.1 Lerista edwardsae
TTGTATCTGGTAAAGGTAAAGGTTTCCCCATGACAGAATGGCCTAGTCATAACCAACTGTAGGAGGTGGTGCTCATCTCCGTTTCTAAGCTGGCGTTTGTCCGAGGACAAGCTTCCATGGTCATGTGGACGGCATGACTATACGCTGTAGTGCTCGGAACGCCATTACTTGTATCTGGTAACCCTATCTATATACCCACCAAATCAATAGCCACTTCATGTACAGTATCTGACCAAATGACTCTCTGGCTTGTAAAACCTATAGCAAATTTGTTGTTATTTAGGCCCTAAAGAACCCTAAAGTTTAGGGTGATGCAAGATTCTATGGTTTGTTTGCTTTTTTAAACTTAAATAACTTGTTTCAATCACCAGTGCACCTTCCTTTCTTTTTTAAACATTGGGGTTTTTTTTTTCTGTATAGAAGCTGTGTGTGGACCAATAGTGTAGCCAGATGGGGGTGGCACAGTCAGTACTGCATGGGCCACAACGCGCATTGTAATTGGCCCTTCCACCCGTCATTTCACTCAGGCTCCACCCATCCCCGACAAGTGGCAAGCCATAGAGCAGTGCTTCCCAAACTCCTTCAAGGGAATTGGGAGCACTCTAAGTGTGTGCGGAGAAGGCAGTAACAATCCCCAGGACTGCGCTATTGCGGGGGTTTGAGGATTTTTCCCACTTTCCTAAGGGAGTGCCGGCCACTGTGGAACATATGGGGAGCCCCACACCCACAGATGCTCCTGTGGGGTTCCCCAAGCCTCCTAAACAATTTTTAAAAACATTATTTAAAACCACTTCCTGTTTTTGATTGCAAATTGGAAGTGGTTTTCAATGGTTTTATTTTACTGTTTAGAAGGCTTGGGAGATTGTGCAGAGGCGTCTGTAGGGCTCCCCCCCCCCACAGACTGTCACTCCCTTAGGGAAGTAGGAAAAGCCCCTCCCGCCAAGCAGCAACGCGATCCTGTTGATTGAGTCACTGCCTTCTTCCCTCCCCGCCCCTTAACAGGGCAGGGACAAGTGCTTCCCTGGCTGGTGGGTCATGACCCACCCACTTGGGAAGCACTGCCCTTGGGGATGTGGAGCCTACTCCTTTTGCTCTCTGCTCTCTCCCACCTGATCTTCATCATTTTGCTGCAAGTTGGGGAAACTGGTTGGAAACAAACAAACCCTTCATGCTGGCAGCACCTGGAGTCAACTAGTACCTGGAACGGCAATTGCCTTTAGCATTCCTAGACAAGTTCCAGTTCAGTAAGGTCATATTTCTATCCCTTCCCTCCCTGAGTACTTGCACTCAGTGGTGTCATCTACAAACAAGGAACGGGAACGCTGGGTGGGACTTCCGCGGGACTTCCGCGTGATTGGCTGCCCGCCCGTCCCGTTCTGCGGCTGCCCTGGCCTCAGGGGGGTGCCTGCTTGCCGGGGGAGACAGGTGGGGGGGGGCGTGCCGGCACTTGGGCGAGCAGTGGTGGGGCATGCAAACCAGGGCAGCCCCCCCCCCCGAGGCCAGGGCAGCCGTGGAACGAAATGGGCGGGCTGCCAATCACGTAGAAGTCCCGCCCAAGTCCCGCCCAGTGTTCCCATTCCTTGTTTGTAGATGACACCACTGCTTGCACTGCCCTGGCCTCTCTGGCCCTGTGGCATCCCATTCTGTGGCACTTTATGGGAGCATGAAGCATAATGGGAAGGAAGTGCTCCCCGCAAGTAGCAGGCTGTTTAACCCTTGATGCACATAGCCTAATCTATCCTGTTGGTACTGTGAACCACCCCAAAATAGGTCATGACCCACTGTTGGGCCACGGACCACAGTTTGAGAACTGCAGACTTCAGGTAGAGGATGGGCATTTCTTGGAAAGCTGAGAAACCAAGTAGGAAGATAGCAAGCCCTTGGTATTCTAATTAAGGAAAATATGTGCTAATAGCAAAACATACCATGCAGTACAAGAAACTGTTAATTAGAGGAAAAGATGGGCTGATGGCAAAAAATGTACAGCCGGCAGCATAATGAGGAACAGCGTTTTTTAAAATTCTAACACCACTATCAATAACTCCTCTCGTCTCACATTTTTTGATCTGTTATCACTCTCTGGTTAACACTGATGTACTCTGTCTCTGGTGGAGGTCACATAATCATTACTGAAGGCCTGATTTGTAAACCAGGAGTAAACTCCCTGTAGGGGATCCCGGTCCTTGTCATGTTATGCATAGTTTGATGTCTCTGGTCCACATAACATTTTAGTGGCTACGGAGAACTTGCAAATCACCCTAAAGAGAAATTTGTAGGCAGGCCTATTAGGTTTTCAAAGCTTCCCTAAGGGAGATCAAAGAACTGTGAGACATATTGACAGGTATCTTTCTGTTCCATCTAAGAGAGTGGCACTAAACTCAAGTTCCAACATACCTGAAACTCCTTCGGGTACATCCTTACAAGATGAAAGGATAATTAGAAAGAGGAGCAAATGTATATATGCTTGATTGGCAAAGCCATTCAAGGGAAACAAATACATTTTTAACTTTTGGATTAGTATCATTTGTTTTCATAGTTTGCTCTTTTTATTTTGAGATACTTTGCCCATTATGAGGATGTGCATTGCATTCTTTTAATTTTTTTTAACCAATATTTTCCAAAAATAATACATGTTCAATCATATTACCACAAACAACACCTGCTAATGCTTCATTCATAAAACAAAACTGCAGGACACAAAATGCAATTTGTGGTTAAGGACCGTAATAGCCATTTAAGCTTTAGGACACAGGGATCATCCATAGAAATGCACTGTGCATCCAGAAGGGGAGATGAGGAGCAAGAAGGAAAAATAAGAGATTCAGATATTATCGAAGGGCTAAGTGAAGACACGTAATAAAGGCACAATCCTATCTAGTAGACCTTGCAATCTGCCACCATAAGGGCCATGCCACTAGTGCGGCAAACATTCCGCTGTTCTAGCTGCTTTGTCCCCTTCCACTGCAGAATGGGGACAGGGCCGGTGATGGGTCTCATCAGCTCTGTGCTGTCTATTTAGCCAGTACAGAGGGAGGGCCTCTATGTCGGGCCACGCGGCCCAACATGGAGGTCGGAATTCTACTCTCTACTCCACCCCTTCCCTGCCCAGGAACTCCCTCCTGCCCCACCCAGAATCCCACAATGCCGGCGAGGGTTAGAGTGCAATCCTAAACTAGAGTTAGGCCTGTTGGAGTTGAACTCCGTCTGCTGTCTAGAGGGGGCAGTCTAATGTCCAAAAGGGGAAATGTGATGTCCTGTGACCTAGACCTTTCTTACCTGTCCTCTCTGTGATTCCTGCGGGTGTATGGCCTTGACCCTACTTCCTTCCCTTCTACTCTGAGCACATTCTCTTTTGTCTTCTGACCACCAAGCTGATAAGATGTGCATACCAAGGGCTCCTATGCCACCGCCATCTTAAGCACACTTCCATGCACAGCGATGCAGCTGTAGGGCATTGTCTCTTAAGTGTTAGAGGTACCTCTGATCCTAATCAGACGCTGTAGATATGCAATCGATGGAACTGTGAGTAAACCTTGCTTTTTGCATCTTTACCAAGCCTCTGCCTATGTCTTCTTGTTAATAGCAGTCAGCCTGGGTGAGGGAGGTTCCCATGAGATGATGCCCTAAGGGGGAATCCACTGCTTACCCTACTCGGCTTTCCACCATCACCAATAAGAAATATTTCCAATAAGACCGGCATAAACTAAGCCAGAAAAATTTGACCAGCACAAGGGCCACCATAAAGCGTGTTTGGACCACTCTTGGAGTCAGGGAGGATGGTACACATCTGTGTGCTGGCCTATCTGACTCCGAGAGTAGTCCAAACATACTTTATGATGTCTCTTGTGCTGGCCAAACTTTGCTGTTTTAGCTTAGGCCAGCCTAACTCAGCTTGGATTGCACCCTTAATCCAGTGGTGTCATCTACTCACCAGTAGACGGTACGCTGGGCGGGACATAGCATGATCGACAGTCCGTCCACTCACTTCCGCTTTCTTCGCGCTCCCCGCGCGGCTTTCCCTCGCCTTGGAGGGAGCGCCTGCTCACCAGGGGGGATGGGTGGGGGGCGCGCCGGGTGCCTGGGCGAGCAGGCGCCCCCTCCGAGGCGAGGGAAAGCCGCGCGGGGAGCGCGAAGAAAGCGGAAGTGAGTGGACGGGCTGTCGATCACACTAAGTCCCGCCCAGCGTACCATCTACTGGTGAGTAGATGACACCACTGCCTTAATCTCACATCTTGTTGGCATCGCGTTCCTTTCTCTGGGTGGTGAGAGGCCAGCAGTGCCACAGTGTGGGCAGTAAGAGCTTAGTGCCTGTGCTGCACGTGCCTTAGGCATGTTTACAACACCAGTACAAGCGATATGCTCATACTGCTCACACTGGAGGGCTCTGGATTGAGTCCTAAATTACTTTGAAACATTCTATGGAGGTTGCCTCTGAAATCAGCTCAGAAACTAATGCAGCCTCTCTTTGTTAACCTGGACAACTTATTGCGAACACATCACAGCTACGCTGTAGGAGTTGTGCTTGTCTTCACTATGTTTCTGGGCTTGATTTTGAGGAGCTGCTTCTTACCTTTTAAATCCCTGAGCAGCTTGGGGCCACATACTTGAACAACTGACTTCTCCCATACATACATCCCATTTCCTCAGATTGTTATCTGAGCCCTTCTTTGACCACCCAAGTTGTCAGAAACTTGATGGGCTTCCTAAAGATACAGGAACTTTTCAGTAATGGCACCGGCCAATTGGAGTGCTCTTTTCCTACAAGCCAGATAGGCACTTTTAAATGTTTGGCTAAAGACATTGAGAAGGTACAGGCTGATACTGCCATTTATACCGGCTCTCTATTCTTTCTTCTTCTGATTTTTTTTCTTTTTGGAATACTTGCTGCTGTTTTAAATTTATTTTGCATTTGTTTTGAACACAGAACACTGACATAATTGAAACCAGATGAAACTGAAAGAGAAACTCAGTATATGGTTGAGGGGAAGGGTGCAGGATGTGTAATGTACCCCCTCACCCCCAGAGCCCCTGTTCTGAACCATATACTGAGTTTCTCTTTCAGTTTCATCTGGGGTCAAAAAGGGGACCAAAGAGCCAAATTCACATTTGAAGCAAAAAAGGAAAAGGTCACAAAGAAACTGTTGTTGTTGTTGTTCAGTCGCTAAGTCGTGTCCAACTCTTCGCGACCCCATGGACCACAGCACGCCAGGCCTCCCTGTCCTCCACTAGCTTCCGGAGTTCGGTCAATTTCATGTTCATCGCTTTGGTGACACTGTCTAACCATCTCATCCTCTGCCACCCCTTCCCCTTTTGCCTCCAATCTTTCCCACCATGAGGGTCTTTTCTAAAGAGTCCTCTCTTCTCATGAGGTGGCCAAAGTATTGGAGCTTCAGCTTCAGGATTTGTCCTTCTAGGGAGCAGTCAGGGTTGACTTCCCGGAGGATTGACCGATTGGATCTCCTTGCATTCCAGGGGGCTCTCAAGAGTCTTCTCCAACACCATAATTCGAAAGCATCTATTCTTCGGCGCTCTGCCTTCCCTCTCAGTTACTCTGATTCAGAATTTTACAATGTGGTTACCAAGCCAGCTCAGGAAACCATGTTTACAATGAAGTTGGTTTGTGAAGAACTGGCTTTATTTCTACAGTGGGGGGGGAGATCTTCCTTCACTTGGAATACAGAGACTGTATTGCTTGCTGGAGTGAGTGGGGGAAGCCCTTGAACAGTTTCAGGACTTGGAGACTGACTGTGTAAACTCCAGTGGTGACGTGCATTTGTTTCCTATCTTGTCACAGTAAGTCTTCATTAAATTCTGCCATACTACCAGTTCCCACTGTGGACGCACATTAGCAGGCAGGGCTGCGCTGTTAACATGGGATTGAAATTAACCCATTCAATTCAGTCTTTTGTGAGACTTCTGAACGAGATGACACGCAAGCACATGCTGATTGCCTATGACTCTATGAGATAATGAAAGCATTCCAGTGCAAGGGAAGAATGGCTGGAAATGGGTCAGCGCTACACGCAAAGCGGCAGCTCTAAAAAAAATGCTGCTGGCAGCACAAAATATCTACAAAGAGATCTTGTTCTTCCTTGAAGCATGACAAATCTTCAAGAGGAAACCTTGTACGCGTCCTATATCCAGTGCCCTGCAATAAAATACACAGAAGTCTAAATAGTCAAAAAGGTACTTCCGTGATGTACATGAAAATGTCAGCAATTGCATTCACATTATTGTGCTTCCAGCTCGAGAGTCTTCTTTTAAAAGAACCTGGGTGTAATTAAATCTGGGCCATGGGATGTACACCCTCCTTTGCTTCCCACTCATTCTTGATGGCCCCACTCAGTTTGGCCACAGTTTGGGGGAATTGACAGGACTCAGAAATGAGGTCATCAGCAAGTGTCAGGTGGGTCCCAGGCCTGAATCAGAGTAGTAGTAATGTTCACTCATTTATATTGCCAGGCTATAAGTAAAGGCACTAACCCACTTTCCAGCGCTGACATAGCTGTGCCAATGGGGCACGTGCTGCATCCTGCAGTGGAGTAGTAGTCATGGAGGCCTCCTCAAGGTAAGGGGATGTTTGTTCCCTTATGTCAGAGCTGCATTGCCCTTACTCCATTGCTAGAAAGTTGGTTAGGATTTCACCCTCAGTTGCGGTGTTGCATTTTTATTCAGAATCCAACTTGCCATTTTATACGTCCATCCCTGCTGGATGGTGTAGCATAGAGGCTGAGCTTTAAATCAGGACTTCCATGTTCAGATCTTACCACTGTTATGACATCACTAGGTGGCCTTAGGCAAGCCATGCCCTCTTGGGCTCAGTTCCTGTTCAGGGCCTTAGCTCTGGTGGTGTGGTAGATGATCTGAGGAAATAGCAAATTTAATCCAAGGTTGTCATAAAAGAGCTCTATTTGTCTAAGATCTAAGAGCATCAATTTACAGGAGCAGCTCCAAGCATAAGACATCATTTTCAGGCATATGACTTACAGGAGCATCTCCCGGCACAAGACATGCAGCGTTTCCAGGCAAATCAATAGCCAATGCAGCCTGCCAGCAGGGGTGTATCTAGGGTGTGGCGGGGGTGGCACGAGCCATGGGCGCCATCTTGCAGGGGGCGCCGTTCACATGGCGCCCCCCAAAATGGCGCCCACGGCCCGCCCGCTCCCGCCCAGGCCCTGCGCAGCATTCTCCTCGCTCCGGCTGGCCTTAAAGAGCCTGTTCTTAAAGAGCCTGTCCGGCTGGCCTTAAAGAGCATTCTGTTCGCTCCTGCCGGCTCTTTAAGGCCGGCACGAGCGAACAGAACATGGCGCCCCGGCCACGTTCTGTTTGCTGCCACTGGCCTTAAAGGGCCGGCGGCAGCAAACAGAATGCGCCTCTTAGAAGGGGTGGGGCGCTATGTCATGACGTCACGATGTGACGTCATGACGTTGCGTGCCCCTAGGGGCGCATTTTCATTGGGCACCATGGGCGCCCTTTCAAATAGATTCGCCCCTGCCTGCCAGCTTCCAGCAAGTTCTTCCAGCAAAGCAATGGCTGAATACATGGCCTTATATAGACTTAGGTGTTAACTGCTAAAGTGGTACAACAAGGATTTGTTCCCATCACTTGGGAAAAGAGCTATCAAGAAGGAGCAGCTAAGTTGATACATCTGAAGAATAAACATAACCTTGAGGTTTTTGGATAAACAGGAATACCCCCACCCCCTGCTCTCACCCACACACCATTCTCATAGGGGTGAAGCTGCTGAGGTACCTAATTGTTTTGGGACCAACTTCTCTGCTTCTCATGGGAACCTTTCAGTGGGAAAAGCAGCGTGTTCCCAGGGGATGGGAAACACAAAGATGATGGCTGACAGGGAGTGAAGATGGCTGACGAGCTCCCCAGCTGCCAGATAGGAATGATAATGATGCCTACATCCCAGGATTGTTCTAAAGGAAGCATCGGGATAATAGATGGGAAGCTTTGCTCAAAGTCTTCAGCCACTTATAGTATATGTTATATAACCACTACTGTATGGCTTTGTGACCATTAATCATGAAAATGGCCCTTACGATTGGGCCAGAGTCACCTCTTTAAGTAAAACAACACACACCCTCTTTGTTCTCAATCAGTGGAAGATGCATTTGCCATTGTAAATGCAGTGTTCAGCAGGTGAAGCAGCTCTTTTAGCAATATAGGGTACAGGTAGAAGTGTGCTCAGAGGTGTCGGGAGGGTATGGCGCCACAGGGCACGGGCCCCTGCGCCCCAAGGCGCCTTGGCAGTGTCCTGGCCTGCCGCTGGGGCGCTTAAAGCACCCCAGCGGCAGCCCAGGGAAGGAAGCTGCTGCCGCGCACCCCGAGCTAGGACGCGCGCCGGCAGCTTCCTTCCCTGGGCTGCTGCTGGGGTGCTATAAGCACTCCAGCAGCAGCCGGGGGGGAAGGACTGTGCCTGCGCGCGCCCCTTGCCAGCGGGAAACATCGGCAAGGGGCGCACAGGGTTCCTCCCGCTGAGCGGGGAATCAGGCGGGGGAAAGCTGCAGCTTTCCCCCGCCTGATTCCCCGCTCGGCGGGAGGAACTGTGCCTGCGCGCGCCCCTTGCCAATGTTTCCCACCGGCAAGGGGCGCACGGAGTTCTGACAGGCAGAGAATCAGGCGGGGGAAAGCTGCATCCCTTTCCCCCGCCTGATTCCCACTTGCCGGGTGGAACTGCGCACGCGCGCGATTCTTGCCGGCAACGTCATGACATCATGATGTCGTGATGTCATGACGTTGCGTGCCCCTGGGCGCAGTTTCGCCCAGGTACGCGCCTGGCCTGTGGATAGATTCCACTATCAAGGAAAAAAGAAACCATTTTCAAGCAGCAAAGTATAGGCCAATCAAACTTCAGTACTGCAAAGCACCAGTTGTAGAAAAGGTACATCTAGAGTTTATTCACAAAGCATAGGTCCATGCATGTCTATTCAGAAGTCCCATTGAGTTCAATGGAATTTACTCCCAGGAAAGAAAGTATAGGACTACAATCTTACAGCCCAATAATAACCAATGTTACCACACCAATGCAGCCACAAGATAAGGGAACAAATGTTCCCTTACCTTGAGGCCTCCATGACTTGCCCCCTTTCCACTGCAGGACGCTGTGTGCACCCTGCATTGGCATTGGAAAGTTAGTTTTAGATTGGGTAGTCAGATGCACAAACACACACCCCTATCCCATCT
This sequence comes from Lerista edwardsae, assembly GCA_029204185.1. Taxonomy (NCBI): domain Eukaryota; kingdom Metazoa; phylum Chordata; class Lepidosauria; order Squamata; family Scincidae; genus Lerista; species Lerista edwardsae. Next base: position 19,069,163 of record JAJKFI010000003.1, read on the forward strand.
CTTCATATTACGAGGAGGAACCACAGTACATTAGTCTGCCTCATTTGACACTTTTGCCCTAGAATGCGAGGCCTCAACACACCTTATGAATTCCATGGTTAGTTAAGTCATCCAGAGGATGAAACACCTTTAATAATTCCTTGCAATGCATTGCTCTACTTAACAACATCTAGCACAACACCTGCCTTCCGATTCTACATTGCCAGAGCCTGCTTTATCCTCACAGTTTCAGACATGGCATTCAGAGAAAGAACCAAGTCAATTTCCCTCAGCTTGTCTACTGTACTCATCACCTCCATATAGGTCTCCACCCTCAGGTATCCAGAAGACATTTTGGAAACTTCTATATAAAATACACCACATTCTGGAAACCTGTTGGATGTCACAGTAGGACTTCTTTATTTCAGACCTCACTTAATAACAAAGTTTTTTTTACTTTAAACTGTTGTGCCAGGACTTGAAGGGCTAAGCCATCGCTATGCATTCAATTTGCAGACCAGAACTAATCAGCTACTGTCATAGCCCAAGATGGATATGCACCATACAGTGGGTGCACACCTCCAAAAGATAACTTCCAGTTAAGTGACTTTATCAATAGCAATGTAAAATCAGCCTTATCAAATAATCCCCAACGTTGCAAGATAAAGCTGATATGCCAATAACTGCAGGTAATTTTGCATATTGATATAATAGCATTTTGCAGCACTCAAAATTTTGCCTCATAAACATAATACTAGTAAAAGGATGCCTGGAGATAAAATGGGAGAAGGGAAAATACAGACACAAGTAATATTGCACTTCTCTAAAATCTTTAAATGTCTTTAATAAGATAGATTGGACTAATAGAACTAGATTGCTGCTTAAAAATACAACTAAGTTCCCCCACCCACCTACCTTGGCACACATGGTATTTTCTGTGAGCCACTTAAGGATTTCCATATCCATGTCAAATATGCAGCATCAGTCTGGCTGTAGAAGAAAACCGCTTTCCTTGATGAAGAAGTTAAACCTTGATGTTAACAGAATAATGCTGGCTGACTACAAGGATACTGAAGAGGAGCTTAAGCATTCTACACACACGCACATGACACAGTAATGTCAGTAGCCTGGCAACTACAGCTCTTTAAGAGGTACCATTTTAGTAAGCGTGCATGTGTCCTTTCTAGCTCTGTTCTCCCTTTTGCATTTCTGCTATTTACAACCATAGCACGATCATCATCATCATCGAGGAAATCTCAAAATACATATAGAATATTTTGCATTTAGTTAAGAACAACTGCATGAACTCAATTTGATCAGCTAGTTACTTTGGTCCGTCAGACAACTCCAATGGTACATTCACATCCCATTCATAAATTTTGGTTCAAATGTTGCATCTGGTTACTTCATGTTTTCAATGCTTTTTGTGTATATCAGCGAGAAGGCACTGCACATCTGTACTATTCTATTTATCAAACACCCCGGGATATTAACTTTCGCATTTAGAATAGACTACATTAATGTAAAAGAACAGTGTCTCATGATAGCAAATGAAACTTGGCTATAAGAAAAATTAGTACCTCGTAACAAGAAAAGTTTCAAACAGACCCCAAATAATTTTCTTTATTACAGATGTCCCAGCTGGAGCAGGCAGTAACGGATAGGTAGGCAAGGCCAGGACCTGCCTGAAGAAAGGCCGGCATTTGATTCACACATATGCCTATCAATTTAGTTGTGAAGCTGGGAAGAAGTAAATAGAGTGATCTTGTTATCTGTCTTCAACCCAATTTGCAACTACAGGTGTGTACAAAACAATATTGTTAATGGCAATCAAAGGAATGCCCTGCAGTCCAGTTTTCAACGCGTGACAAAGTGATAAGTGTTTGTGAATGGTTTTCTAGAGTCTAGCACAAGCAACTAATCTATACTGGAAATCATCGTGTTGTATAATGTATTCCACTCTATACTTCCGCATACAATCACTCCAATACTGTATTAAGTTAAAAACCCAACCTGGAAAGTCAACTAAAATCTACTGGCAATTTGGCAGAAAAGAAATGTAACTTGACTGAACAAGAAAGAATGTGTCTTGCTTCATTTAGCAGGAAAAAATTAAGAAACAATGTGCTGGTTTTACATACAAAAGTGCCGCATGCCACTAATGGGTTGGGAAAGAAAAAACAGGGCAAAAGGAAGAGCTTTTATGAAGACCATCCAGTATAATTTATTTTGCAGCCAATTATAATGCCTTTTCATTGCTTTATTCTTTCAGCAGTTTTCAAATATAACCACATTTGAAATTTTGTCCATGTGCTTTTCCCTTTCATCCCATTTCATCCAACCTTCCATGTTGTTTGTCCGTTTTTTTGTGTGTTTTTCTTTTTATCTCTTTTTATTTTGGTTTCACACGAATTCACATGCATTATAAAGTTAGTTACTTACATGTTCCCATGGCCAAAATAAATTTGCAAGCTAAATAAGGCTATGCATGACATTTACCCATTTTTTTTTACTTTCATCCATGCTCTGATCCCTAACCAGATGGAAATGCAAAGTATTGCTGTATTTGGTTTCCCTGCACACAGAGGTCTGTTCTGTACAACCTAGGCTATCTGTGCTACCTTATGAATTAATAGCATACAATGATCAGGAAAGCAGAATGAATATGCATTTTTAAATTTAAAAACATATCAATTACAGGAAAGCCCTAATTTAAAGAGTTCAAAATGAAATAAAATACGTTACAACCAACTTAATAATAGTTTGCTATCAATGTTGCTTTTCTGTGATAAAAAAAGGACAATGGGGAAAACAAACCTTGACCTTCAAAGTGGAAGCATTATAAAATAGCACAACGGTTGTGCTCAGATGGGATACCAAACGATGGACATGGTTTGGCATTATGCAAATGCACCTGGAGGACCTTGCACTCACTACTTCTTCCCCTTATGAATGGCAATTCCCGGCTACTCCATCCTAATCTTCAAGCACACCATAGTTGTTTCAACATCCAAACAACTAAACTGTGGTTTGCAGTATCATATGAACTACAGCTTTGCTGTTTGACTATTATGACAACCTCTGGCTTGACTGAAGACAGGATGTGGCAGCAAGGAATCACCCCACAAAAAGGAAAGAGGAATAGGGAACATATGAGCCATAAACTCTTCCAGACTCATTCATATGGTGACAAAGCATCATTTGGCATTATATCTGAATGTAGCCAATATCATTTGTCTATTATTCTGGGTTTCCCCCTGGACCCAGAGACTAGCAAGTGATCACAAGCATTAAAATCCAGGAATCATAGTATTTTATTGCAGCATGATTACACACTGAGCCCACCTAGGTGATCCTGTATTTTTATTTTATAGCCTCATAGAAGCCGAACTCTGGAGCAGGTTCAGTTCTCAAGTTATATATATAGGAGTAGTCCCATTTCCACTGATTCAATTTTCAGTAGATCCGCAGATCCAACCCCTCCTCCCATTTGACATAGTTTAGATCCTTCCTGGGGTGAAAATGTTTTTCCCTATACAGGTTGCTGTTATAGCAATGCACATACAGGCTGCTGGCAGCCTGCCAACATGTTGCTATAAGCTTGAATGCTTACAGAAACTTGTATAAAGAACATTTTCATCTTGGTAAGGATCTAAATTACGCTGATGGGTGCAGGGTGGAGAGGGCAGAGACAGAGATCCCCTTATCCATGGTTTCCATATCTGTGGGGGAAGGAAACCCTGGAACAGATGCCCCATGGATACAGGGGGCCAACTCAACTTATGAATCTATGAACTGTGAACGTAATGGTCTCATAGAGAAACACTATTTTGCCCAGAACCACCGGGTCTTGCTATCCAAAAGTTTAATGATACCCTCAGAGTAATGTGCATAAGACTGCAGGATTGTTCAGCACAGATAGTATCACATAGAATCAGAATTTAATTCTGGTTTTGTGCAACTTTTCCTATCCTTGTGTAAACACACTCTTCCCTCCTCTAGGCACATGAAAGGATAGATTCTATTTACAATCCTGTGCATGTGTGCCTTTGAGGGAGGGGGTATTCCATACAACACAAGAGCACATTTCCTTCAGGGCATCAATTTAGACCTTTAAAAATAACGGTCATCCTTTCTACCTTGTCCTAAGTACAAATAAAATTATAAGACCTACCGATATCCTGAAGCAGAGAACTGTAAGATTTCTTAAATTTTTCCTGAGCCATCATACAAAGATTGCCATAGCAACCCTAATTTTTATTGTAAAATACTGATGTAGCCTATATCAACCTTTAAAAACCCCTGAGCAAAATTCTATGATGGCTTTCTATAAATTGGCTTAATAGCCAGGATTAACTGTAATCTTTTATTAATTACTTCACTAACCATCATAGTTATTATATTAATTTCTTCCTATTCAGTAAAATGGACATTTTGAAAGAACATTGAACAGTTATTGAGACATATCACTAATTGCCAACTGACAGCTTGTTTTTAGTTCTGTAAATTCCATTGCAATTACAATGTCCTATATTATATTAAAAGGTTATTGATCAGAAATAAATATTTTTGACCAAAGCACAGTGTTTGCAATATAAACTACAGCTGATATCAGAAACACGAACAGGAGACAAAAGATGCAATGAGATAAAATATACAGTAAATTAGTCTTTAAAATAAGAGAAGCACCTTACTCTTTGCTGTCCTTCATACCAATCATCTTCATCAAACCAATACGAAATGCAAGTCATCCAAGCCATAATATATTTGAAATAAGAAATGTGTGAAGTGATAATCCAGCACCTGAATAATGCTAAGGCAACATGGATTCTGTGTGAAAATGTACCAAGGTTAAAAAAAAACCTATACAGAGACGAGACCCAGGCTCTGTGAATGTACTGCTCTATAATAGCAAGCCTTGCTGCCAATAATATTCCACAGAAAACATTTTTTTAAAAGATAAAGAGTACAAGCAAGATCAAGCTACAGAATTCAAACCAGAAAATGGAAATCAGTGAAGTATAAACAAAAGAAATCAGTTACATTACACACCATATTACAATTTAAGACTATATTCAGCAGCAACTGAAGCCCAAACTCAGTGGGATTTACTCCAAGCATGAATAAGATTGGAGCATTAAAAAAAAGCAGAATTCTACCTGGGAATTCCATTTCTGGGGTGAGGAAGTGGGCGTTCCAAAGGGTTAAGGAATGACCCTTTTACCAGAGAACATCAACTGTTTCTAGTTGACAATTACTCCATGTCCCAATGAACTTCACAGGTCAGTCATCTGAGTAAATATATGTAGGATCAGGCCAAAAATTCCAGAAATAGCAACTCACTTACCTTCTACATATAACTCCTATCATTTTCACACCCCTAACCTAATCTTGTTTTCTCAGCAGGATCTCTATCAATTAAACAGGTCTTCCCCCGCCCCAATAAGAATGAAATCATACTTAATGAATGGGACTTTTTATGCATAAATACCATCAGGATTGAGATGTGAATGTGCTCAACCCAGAGGCATATTTAGGGTATAGCGGGGGATGGCAAGAGCCATGGGTGCCATTTTCCAGGGGCACTGTTTGCATGGCGCCCCCCACCCCAGCAACACACTGCTCACTGACACGCCACCCCGCTGGAGCTGCCGGCACTTACAGACTTGCTACCCTGAGCCGGTGCCAACCAAAAGCAACCCCGCCCCCAAGCGAGCTCTTGCAAGCAGCTAGGAGGCTGGCAGGGGCTACGCTAAAGAAGTGCAGGAGGTTACATGGTCCCAGGGGACAACAGTGTGTTGGCAGCGCTCTGAATCCTGGGGTGCCTGCGCATGCGCAGAGAGTCAGAGAGAGAGGTGGGAAGCAAGCACACAAGGCAAGGCATCAGAACTGCTGCTGCTGGCCTCTGTGTGTGTGTGTGTACGAGAGCCCACGCTGAGAGAGAGAGCAAGGAAGCAAGCGACAGAGAGTGAGTGAGAGTCAGCCATTGAAAGGGGGGAGAGCTAAAGAGAGAAAGAGAGGGGCGGGAGACTGAGAGACAGCCATCAATATAAATCCATTATAGAGATAAATCCAAACCTTCTGCCAGCACTTAAAAGACTTGCTTCCCTGAGCCGATGCTGGGTGGGAGACAATCAGAAGCAACCCCGCCCCCAAGCCCTTTCCCCCCAGCACAAGCTGCAGCTGAGCTACTGGCAGGGACTAAAAAAGGGCGTGGGAGGGGTTTTGATATACCGGTTTTTATATACGGCGGCGGCTGGTGTGTGTGTGGGGGGGGTCTATGAGAGAGAAGCGTGCACACCAAGCCCTTTCTCCCCAGCAGGGGCTAAAGAAGTGTGTGTCTGGGGGGTTGATTTGACATAAGTTGAACTGCTGCTGCTGGCCTCTCTGTGTGTGTGTGTGTGTGTGTGTGCGCGTGAGAGAGAGAGACCCACCGACAGACGCAGGCTCGTACCTGGGCGCAATCACGCCCAGGAGCACGCAACATCATGACGTCACCCGGCAAGCGGGAATCAGGCGGGGGAAAGATGCAGCTTTCCCCGCCTGATTCTCTCCTGGTCAGAACTCCGCGCGCCCCTTGCCGGCGGAAAACGTCGGCAAGGGGCGCACGCAGGCACAGTTCCTCCCGCCGAGTGGGGAATCAGGCGGGGGGAAGATGCAGCTTTCCCCCGCCTGATTCCCCGCTCGGCGGGAGGAACCCCGCGCGCCCCTTGCCGACGTTTCCCGACGGCAAGGGGCGCGCGCAGACACAGTCCTCCCCCCCGGCTGCTGCTGGAGTGCTTTATGCGCCCCAGCACCAGCCCGGGGAAGGAAGCTGCCGCCACGCGCCCCGAGCCGGGACGCGCGCCAGCAGCTCCTGTCCCGGGCTGCTGCTGGGGCGCTTTAAGCATTCCAGAAGCAGCCCAGGGAAGGAAGCTGCCGCCACGCGCCCCGGCTCGGGACGCGCAGCGGCAGCTTTCTTCCCCAGGCTGCTGCTGGGGCGCTTTAAGCACTCCAGCAGCAGCCCGGGGAAGGAAGCTGCCGGCCCGCGTCCCGGCCCTATTTCTGATCGTTGCACCATTGTTAGGAGACATCAAACCCGGCGGCGAGGCACTCTAAGAATGCCAATTTGCATTTCAGGCGTGTCATTTGATTATGTCACGATGATGACACTTCCTGCTTGGTGATGTCACTTCCTGCCACAACATCACTTCCAGGTTAATGACATCACTTCCGGTGGGTCCCAACACAAGTGCCAATCTAAAAAGTGAATCCCGGTCTAAAACATTTGAATACCACTGATCTTCCAGGTGTTTTGATAGGGGTGCAATTTCATTGCTTGCCATGGGCGCCATTTTCCCTAGATACGCCTCTGGCTCAGCCTGCTATGAAACATATAGTGCATCTCCCTATAGCCATTAGATCTGAGCTACCATTTCCAAAAAGCATTTAAAACCATAGCTAACCAAAGAGTAAACAAAGCTTCTCATAAATTCTTCATTCTTCCACAGAAGAAACACTGTAAGATGTTGCCTGCAAGTGGTTAAGATGAAAATTTACAAAACATAGCAGAAACCTGAAATCATTAAGCCCGCATAATGTAAAATCAGTTCCTAGATTATGACATAAATCATTATCTAAATTAATACATTTTTTTTTAAAAAAAAAATACTATTCTAATGCCACACATCAAAAGAACTAGAACTAGCTCCCTACTTGTGGCACCACCAAGAGAGATAGTCATAGATAAGAAGACCATCCTGTTTTTTCTGCAACAGCTTTGAAATGTGAACCTATGCATATTTACTGGAAAATATATTGAGTTCAGTTGGATTTACTCCTTAGTATGCATTTAGGATTGCAGTCCAAGGCTGTTGCTCCTCTGAATTCAGTACAGCTTACTTACAAGCAAGCATCTATAAGACTGGCATGAAAGTAAATAAAACTGTCAAAATGTTAATACTTAAAGCTCTGCCCAAGTCTTCTGATCAGTATATTTTAAAAATTATTTTATCTTTCTTTAAAGGGTAACAAGGAACTCTCAGCTAATTTTTTTTCCCAGCATACCAAATCAGAGCATGGTTGTCATTCATTTAACAGGTATTTTAAAACAGCAAAACAAAGCAGTAAAACTCATAGCTCATACGTGAACAATATGTTTGTTCTTAATATAGATCATCTTTTAATGTAATCCAAATATTCTTCAAGGAACTAATACACATACACAAATCCTGTCCGCTGTAATGCTAAAGTAATTGGTTAAATCTGGAATTTGTGTCACCATGGTGACATAGCCTATGATGAAACACATATCCCAGAAGCCCTTGTTTTGAACCTCAGGTTCGATATGGTGCTAACCACACTTGTTCCCTAAGACATCAAAGGAAATGAGAACACTTGGCAAGGCTCAAACCTTACAGATAGAGTGACCCTACATATAGAGGGAATTGGATCATTATACATGAGTTTGCACTTGGCAATCAAATGTTTCATTTCTGATTTCCAAGACCTAGTTTTCAGAAAATACACAAATCTAAATGCACAAACTTTCCCTAAACAATACATTATACTCAATGAAATTTTCACTGCAGTTTAATAAACTTATATCCACTGAACATGTTGCATATACTGAAAAGCATTAGTATTTAGTATACTAGTATACTAGACTAGTATTTAGTATACTAGTATATATCTATATACTAGTATATATCTATATACTAGTAGATTTAGGGCAGAAGATTTAGCCGAGAGGGTTAATGCCTCCGTTTGCCCAAAGATAACACCTGAAGATCTCAAGGTCGTGAGCTCGGGACTGCCAGAAGTCTCTGCGAGCAGCAGACCTTGGAAACTGCGGCTGATTAAAGCTGAGTTTCAGCTGCCTCGTGGGAGGAGGAGTGTGCTGAAATCAGCTGCATCTCTGGTGGCAGCAGGGAAGCCTCATCAGCCAGCAGACGACAGACGGGTGGCTAAAGAAAGAAGGCTAAATCCAGAAAGAAAGATCTGTAGGAGTGTTGTTCTTGGAAGATAGAACATTCTGTAAATTGTAAAAACCTTCGGGTTTGTGAGAAAGTCTGCCTATGTAAACCGCCTTGAGTTCAATCAAAAGAGAAATCTAGTGATCTTAAGAAAGGCGGTATATAAATAAATGTATTATTATTATTATTATTATTATTATTATTACTAGAACTCATTGGTGTAGAGATGATGAACCAGCTATCTACAACATGGGAGGAGGTGTTCAAGTGGGTTTCTAGAACTTGATAAACCATATGATCATGTAGGCAAAACTCTAGAATTCAAGTAGATTTGGTGACGAATCAAGCACACAGGAGAAGTAGGAACTACTTCAGACATTTTAGCCCCTGGACAAGGAATTTAAAAAACCAGCAAACAAAACCTAGATCATACAAAGCTGATAGGTACTGTATCTCAATTGTTTAAGCAACAGGTGAGAGTAATGTGACCTTCACTTAAATGTTTAAAAAAAAAACTACTGTATGATGTTTCAATGATAGGAAGAGAAACTAAAATATATAAAAATATAGTAATTTCTTTTTTAAGCAATTTATTGAATTCTTTGTCCATTGTCTTGGTTCAAATAAGTGGCTTGTTAATTAACCAAGTAAAGGCAGCACAATATAGGCGTGCCCCCATATCTATGGGGATCCGTTCCATGGACCCCATGCAGATATGGAAACCATGGATACTGAGCCCCAGCTCCCATTAAATTGTAAAAGGCCCCACATACCAGGGTGTTTCCTATTTTAAGCAAGCACTTTGCATGATTCCTCTGGCAGACAGAACATTTGGAAAAAACACACAAAGGGAATCAACAGGAACTTGCCCTATGTGGTTTTTTTTCCCCAAATGCTCCATGTAAAGCACTTAACCATAAGAACAAGCCTTGCTGGATCAGGCTAAAGGCCCATCTAGTCCAGCTTCCTGTATCTCACAGTGGCCCACCAGATGCCTCAGGTAGCACACAAGACAACCAGATACTTGTATCCTGCTGCCACTCCCCTGCATCTGGCATTTTAAAGTAGACTATTACCCTTGCACCACCCCCAAGGAAGACACCAGATTGAGGTTGGGGTTTAACTTTATTAAGCACAATGTAAATCATGTAATCTACTGAATACCCATCCCTCCTTCGCCAGTCTGGGGTAGGCAAAAAAAACCTGCCATCCATACTTGGCCAATTTGGATAACAGAAAAAAAAAATTCCTATCCGGCCCTCATGATGAGCAACCAGCTAATCTCAGACTGGACATACCCATCATAGCTTGTAACCTGTAATGGAGTTTTCCTCCATAAATTTATCCAATCCCCTTTTAAAGGCATCTAGGCCCAATGCCATCACCACATCTCGCGGCAAGGAGTTCCACATTCTAATTACATGCTGGGTAAAGAAATACGTTCTTTTGTTTGTTCTAACTCTCCTAACACTCAGTTTTAGAGGATGTCCCCTGGCTCTGGTATTGTGTGAGAGGCAAAAGAGGTTCCCTTTATCTACTCTATCCACTCCATGCATAATTTTGTATGTCTCAATCACGTCCCCCCTCAAGCGCCTTCTTTCTAGACTGAAGAGCTCCAAATCCTGTAACCTTTCCTCATAAGGGAGGTGCCCCAGCCCAGTAATCATTTTAATTGCTCTTTTCTGTACTTTTTCTAATTCCACTATGTCCTTTTTGAGATGTGGAGACCAAAACTGTACGGAATACTCTTAGGTGTGGCCTTACCATTGCCTTGTACAATGGCAATATTGGCTGGTTTATTCTCAAACCCTTTTCTAATTATTCCTAACATAGAATTTGCCTTCTTCACTGCCGCTGCACACTGGGTCGACATTTTCATCGAGCTGTCCACTAACCCCCCAAGATCTCTCTCCTGGTCTGTCACTGACAGCTCAGAACCCATTAACCTATATGTGGATTTTTGATTTTTTGCCCCAATATGCATTACTTTGCACTTATTTACATTGAAACGCATCTGCCATTTTATTGCCCATTCTCCCAGTTGTAAGAGATCCTCTGGAGCTCTTCACAATCCTTTCTAGTTTTCAGCACCCGGAAACCTTTAGTGTCATCTGCAAATTTGGCCACCTCACTGCTTATGCCTGTCTCCAGGTCATTTATGAGTAAGTTAAAAAGCACTGGTCCCAGGACAGATCCCTGGGGCACACCTCTCTTCACCTCTCTCCACTATGAAAATTGCCCATTAATCCCCACTCTCTGCTTCCTGATCCTCAACCAATTCTCAATCCACAAGAGGACCTGACCTCTTATTCCCTGACTGTGAAGTTTTTTCAGCAGCCTTTGGTAAGGGACTGTGTCAAATGCTTTCTGAAAATCCAGATATATAATATCTACTGGTTCACCACTATCCACATGCCTGTTGACCTTTTTGAAGAATTCCAAAAGGTTTGTGAGGCAAGACTTACCCTTACAGAACCCATGCTGATTCTCCCCCAGCAAGGTTTGGTCTTCTATATGTTTTAGGATTTTGTCTTTAATGAGACTTTCCACCATTTTACCTGGAATGGATGTGAGGCTGACCAGCCTATAGTTTCCTGAGTCCCCCCTCCTACCTTTTTTAAAGATTGGTGTGACATTTGCTATCCTCCAATCCTCTGGTACCATGGCAGTTTTAAGGGACAAGTTGCTTATTATAGTCAAGAGATCAGCAACTTCATTCTTTAGCTCCTTAATACCTCTTGGGTGAATGCCATCTGGGTCTGGTGACTTATTATATCCAGCTCGCTCGCTCTCGCTCTCGCTCTCTCTGCTTAAAGTAGAAGTCGCTCTGATAAGTGGAGCTTTTAATCATTTAATGGGGGCACAGAACTCACACAGGGTGTTGGTGGGTGGGATGGGGTTATATGTTATCCCCATGCCCATTAAATCATTTTTTAAAGTTACCATGCCAAGAATCAGCTTGTTTCAATATGTCTATTTTCACCATGGTAACTTTTAAAAATGATTTAATGAGCATAGGTGGGGGGAGCTGCTAGGTAGGAAGGAGCTCCCCACATCCATGGATAACTGAAACCACGGATACAGAATCTGCAGATATGCCCCCCTTTATCTCAATACAGCGTGCACAAATGTGCTCAATCCATGTTCAAAAAAAACCACAGCTTCCATAAAAGAAGCAAACATCAAGAACCATCCAAAAAGGGCAATCACAGAACACAATAAAATGGGAAGTTTTATAAAAATACTGCACTGTGGGTGTCTATTTCAATGATGATTCAGTTGAATTCAGAAAGGGACAGTAGAAAGGTACATATAATCAGAAGCTGACACAGCCCCCAAATACTGCAGAAAAGCACATTGAACAATACCAAATGCTACTTCTCTCTCAATTAGGGCACAAACCTAATCAACTTTCAGCACTGGCATTGACATAGCAGTGCCAATGGGGCATGTACTACATCCTGCAGTTGGGGGGCAGTCATGGGGGCCCCTTCATGTTCCCTTACCTCAGAGTTGCATTGTCCTTACCCCAGAGCTGGAAAGTTGGTTAGGATTGTGCCTGTAGATTTACAAAACAGTCTTTAAACCAATTGGATCAATTGCTCCCAATTGGACTCCATATCCAAGAGCCCCCCACACTAGGATAAAAGTAAAATTAATATTTTTACTAAATCATTTCACAGTCACTAAAAATGGTGTTGTAACTATTTACTTTTCAAAGATAATTTACACATTTTTTGTTTACTTGTAGGATTACTTGTATGCAATTTTATATGAAAATGTGCTCAGATACATTTGATCCATTAATAGTTTTTCAGCATGCACTTTGATTGATATAGTCTATCGAGCCTGAGGATGCAATCCTAACCTGGATTTAGGCCAGCACAAGGGACTTGTGCCATCCCAGGAGTGTTGCAAATGCACCATGAAGTGTATTTGGACCACTCTCGGAGTCAGGGAGGATGGCGCACATCTGTGTGTCTGACTCCGAGAGTAGTGCAACACACTTTACAGCACCACAGCTGGGCATGCACTAGTCCTTTGTGCTGGTCTAACTCCAGGTTAGAACTGCACCCTGAATCTGTTGGCAGGTTTTAAGACAACTTTGCCCTTGATGTGCTAGTTTTCTCTCTACGGTGATGTTGCTCTTTTGGGGGGTAAAATCACAAAGGATTCCTCATCTGCAACCAAATTACAGTTTACAGAAAGCTATATTATGCAATTCTGTGGCACATATACCTCAGTTCTCATTCTGTGACAGAAGAATTGTACAAACCACCATCTAATGGCTGCTTATTTAGCAGCCCCAGCTAACTAGGCAAGAGGCACTTTCTCAAGTGGTGTTCCTCTTATATTTAACAAGGGGAGAGTAACAGTCCCTCTTCACCCCAGCACAGTGTCTTTCCTAAGGCGGCGGCTGCTGGTGTTCTGCATTTTTTTAAATTGCGAGTCCTTTTGGGACAGGGAGCCATTTAACTTTTTTTTTTGCCTGTAAACTGCTTTGTGAACTTTTTGTTGAAAAGTGGTATATAAATACTGTTTGCTTGCTTGCTTGCTTATTTAGCACATGGAAAGTTTGTACAGTTTAGGCACTTGGTAAACAGAGCATTTGACCAGTCTTCCCCTAACTTGGCTATCTAAACAGCTCTGAAACTGCTAGTACAATCCTAAACTGTGCTGGAACAGGCAGGCCAGCAGGTCTGCGCCGTATCCAGCACAGCTTGGAAGCAGGCTGGACCCTCAATGGGGCAAGGCAGATCTGTATATCAGGCACAGATCCGAGTTCCATTTGAGGGCCGAATTGGAGCCGCGCAGGCCGAGGACAGGGGTTGGATGCCCGTCCTCCACCTACCTCCTTGGGCCGGCCCGCCTCCCACCCACCCTGTTCCTCCTTCCCTCCCTCCCTCCCGCCTGAATAGTTGTGAAAGTAACAATACAGTGAAGGAAACACTCTAGCCCTCAGAACACCTCTGGAATGCCACTGAACAAAGTAATGCTGGGTGTGTGTGTGTGATTTGATCCAAGACCTATAGTATTTCCCCTCTCTAAAAGATGCCTACTGAACTCTTTATGGGCCATGGTTATCAGTTTACACGATGCTATAATTATAAAACACAAATTATAAGGCTGCATCTTTCCCTCAATACACATAGCCAAGATGTTAAAAATGCTGCTGGCTCAGACACTACCTAGAAGGCTTGCGTTTGCATCAGCTATTATATATCCTTCCCACCATACACAGTCAGAATGCTTAAAAAAGGGGGCGCATGCCCCTGAGCAGTGGGCCTGTGCGGGTTGTGCCTGCCGCCGCCACCTGCTCTCTGAAACCCTTCTAAGGGCCAGGCAGGCTGTGTGCAGTGTCCAGCCCTCCAAAGGTATTCTGAAGCCTCTGGAGAACCATTAAACATTACTTCTGGTTTTGTCAGAAAACTGGAAGTTGTGTTTTACTGCTCCTCCAGAGACTTCAGAATACTTTTGGGGGGCATCACATGAGGCTCCAGACACTCTTGGTGAGTCGGGGCGGCAGTCTCCATGGGGAAGGAGGCACTCTGGGGTCCTGGCCCTGGGCAGCACATGGGCCAGGATCATGACTGCTGCTATCAGCTGAAATGCAACGGAACGCTTGCATTCACATTGCTGATTGGCCTATCTCCCACAAGGTCCTGTTGGAGGCAACTGTGAGCCTACCACAAAGTGAGTAACTTATTCTACAGTGAATCTTATTTTACTATGGAGTCAACTGTAAAGTGATTTGATCCTAAAGTGAATTCACTGTAAAGCCAGAGTATACAGTAATCCAGTTTCAGTGCTTGCTTCACTGTATTGTTGCTCTATTACTATTCAGTCACTTTCTCATTTCTACAAGTATTGCAGTTGTGTCCCCTTTAACCACAGGTATATTGTGGTATGCTGTATAAGATTTCCATTGCTTGAGCCCCCTTCATCAGATATGGGCTCTAGTCCATACACGCATATCACAATAAATCTGTCAGCTTTTAAAGTGCCACAAGACTCTTTGCTGAGCACAACTATCCCTCTGGAGATTACAGATGCATGCAAGGTAGGGAAGGTTTTTGAGCATTATGTTTCTTGCTAAAGGAGCACACATTTCACTTAAGGTGACTGTTTTTCTTTAAAATCTGCATACAACAAACAACATGCCTTTAAAATTATGGTCTGCTGCACCAACAAAAGACACACATACAACTTAGTCTTCTGTCTTGCTGCCTGATATACGTACACATGATCACCATTTGCACCGAATTAAAACACAAGATAGACTTGGAGACTTCAAAATAGCCCAGTACAGGTAAACAAAGCGCGCTCGCTCTCTCTCTCTCTCTCTCTCTCTCTCTCGCATGTTCACTCACATCAAATCAGTAGGCAGTCATGTATTTAATATGCTTGCCAGAAACTCAGCCTCTCATCCCCCCATTTCTCCCCAGCGAAAGAGCAACAGATGAGCAGAAAAGGAGGCACTGAGAAGCACAGAAAGATCTGCAATTAGGCTCAAGCGAGGCCCGTATTCAAGTCAAAAGTGAAAGAGGTGCAACAGGAGGCAGGGTTAAAGGGACGTGCGAATGCGCGGCAACAGCAGCCCAGGAGCAACAGTGTCCCAGCAAGGACCGATCCTGACACTACGCCTGACAGACTCTACACAGGGCCTCCCCTCAGTTCACGGGTGAGCGAGGAGAGCTTTTCATCCCTCAGGCGCTCTTCGCCCCAGGCCGGGCTCTCTCCGTCTCCTCCACGGAGGTCTGCCTTGCAGCTGCTTTGAGAGACAGACCCGCGCTTTTTCTCGTCCCCGCGTGCCCAACCCCCGGGGCTCCGCTTGCCTCCCCCTCACCTGCCCGTACCAAGGCGCTGAGAGGCACCGGCGACGTCTCCACGCACCGGCACGCGGAGAGCTTGACGAGAGAGCGATGAGTAGGAGGTGGAGCAGGAGGAGGAGGAGGCGGCGGCGGTGGCTGCTACTGCCACCTCCGGGAGTTAACCTCGTCTCCCGGGCAACCGGCTGGGCCCGCCTCCGCGGCTCAGCCTCGCGCTGATTGCCCGGCAACTTCTCACCCGCCGCTCAAGGGGAGGAGGAAAACCCCGCGCTGATGACGTCTCCTTGATGGACGTAAAGGGGGAGGGGTGTCGGGGCGGGGAAGATGAGAAGGCGGGAGAACCACTCCGAAAGGGCGAGTAACATCCTTGGCGAGACCCGAATGGTGAGAGGATCCTTCCCGCGAATTGCGCAGCAGCCCACCGGCAACGCAGAGATCCGCTCTGGGAATTTTCCTTTTTGTGGTCGTGGACCACTTTCGGGGCATCGCTACCGTCCCCTTTAGAACTTGCAGGTGCGCCGAGAGCCTATTGATGGTTTCTGGAGCTGTGGAATGTTCTGCAAGGAAAGGTGAATACGCTGAAATACGGAACGGTTGGATGCTTGTGCCCAGAGTGGTTCTGAGTCAAACATACCTTACTTGTATTCAATATACTAGTAGTAGTTCAGTAAACACATACAATATACATATAGCTTAATATACATGTACATGTTCATCCACCGTGTGTGTATTTATCCTGTCTTTCACTGCACAGTCCTGACGTTTATAACATCCCAGCAGACACAGGAGCATCTCAGATTCCCAACCCAAAAGTCGGATGGAATGGTTGCATCAAGAAGCTGCTTTCAAACCAAAGAGTGATAGTCTTCTCAAATTCTGAAACAGGGAGTTCCATACGCAGGCTGGAAAAGGCTGTCCTGCATGCAGTCTCCCCTTCAGGGGCCCTAAAGATGTTTTATATTTTTTTACATGCACGTGTGAGCATGCACACACACTTCATGCATTCTAGACACATACTTGATGAAATCTAGAAGTGATAGATGCCTCCATACAAATGTATAAGGGGAGGTGCATGTCTTCAAAAACATCAGAGGTTAATATGTCAAAGGGCTCCTCTTCCCACAGTCTTCTGCTGCTAAGGTTGACCAAGACAAGTAACACAGGCAGGAGGGGCTGAGCAGAAACAAAAGGTGCATCATGCCTATGTTCTACCTTCAGGGAGAAGGATTTTGATGGCTAAGGATTTCCTTGTGTCTGCTTTAGCACATTGCAGCTCCAATCCACTGCCCCTGCCAGCGCATCCTCATCTTTGTCAGCTGCTGCTTTTTGTAATGTAGTTGGTGCCATTCCCAGCATCCTTTCCCCCTGACCAGTTCATCAGGCACAGCAGCAGCACAGCTTGGGGGGGGGCAAGGCTCCCCCATCCTTCTCCCATCTCCAAGGAGAGCACATGACAGGACAATGAGGCAGTCATGCAGGCCAGTGGAGCTAGGAGGCAGGTCAGAGGTTACCTTTTGCCTCCTCCCTGCCTGAAGGATTCACCTGCCTTCATGGCTGGACTGCCCCCCAGAGGAGAAAATCTGAGAAAACCCTTACATAAGAACATAAGAAGAGCCATGCTGGATCAGGCCAAAGGCCCATCTAGTCCAGCTTCCTGTATCTCACAGCAGCCCCACCAGATGCCCCAGGGAGGCATGAGACAACAAGATGCATCCTGTTGCCACTCCCTTGCACCTGGTACCAGTAGCCCACCACCTT
Organism: Lerista edwardsae; assembly: GCA_029204185.1. NCBI lineage: Eukaryota > Metazoa > Chordata > Lepidosauria > Squamata > Scincidae > Lerista > Lerista edwardsae. The sequence continues at coordinate 19,086,684 of JAJKFI010000003.1, forward strand.
TGTAAGGAGGTTGCACAATCCATCATTGCCTATAGCCCACGATGGACCTTTCCTCCAGAAATCCGTCCAATCCCCTCTTAAAGGCATCAAGACCAGATGCCATCACCACCACCTGTGGCAAAGAGTTTCACAGATTAACTACCCGCTGAGTAAAAAAGTATTTCCTTTTATCTGTTTTAACTCTCCCAACCCTCAGTTTTAGCGGATGTCCCCTGGTTCTGGTGTTTTGAGAGAGGGAAAAGAACATCCCTCTATCAACTCTATCCCTTCCATGCTTAATGTTGTATGTCTCAATCATGTCCCCCCTCAGGCGCCTTTTTTCTAGACTGAAGAGCCCCAAACGCTGCAGTCTTTCTTCATAAGGGAGGTGCCCCAGCCCCGTAATCATTTTTGTCGCTCTCTTCTGCACCTTTTCCAGTTCCACTATGTCCTTTTTGAGATGCGGCGACCAGAACTGAACACAATATTCCAGGTGCAGCCTTACCATCGACTTGTACAATGGCATGATAATATTGGCTGTTTTATTCTCAACCCCTTTTTTAATGACCCCAAGCACGGAATTGGCCTTCTTAATTGCTGCCGCACACTGGGTCGACACCTTCATTGAATTGTCCACCAACACCCCAAGATCTCTCTCCTGAGCTGTCACAGACAGCTCAGAACCCATTAGCCTATAAGTGAAGTTTTAGTTTTTTGCCCCAATGTGCATCACTTTACATCTGTCTATGTTGAAACGCATCTGCCATTTGGCTGCCCATTCCCCCAACTTGGAGAGATCCTTCTGGAGCTCTTCACAATCCTTTCTGGTTTTCACCACCCGGAAAAGTTTTGTGTCATCTGCAAACTTGGCCACCTCGCTGTCTCTTGGCTTGTCCCTGTCTCCAGGTCATTTATGAATAAGTTGAAAAGCACGGGCCCCAAGACACCCCTGGGGCACTCCACTTTTCACCTCTCTCCATTGTGAAAATTGCCCATTTACCCCCACTCTCTGTATCCTGGCCCTCAACCAATTCTGGATCCACAAGAGGACCTGCCCTCTTATTCCCTGACTGTGAAGTTTCTTCAGCAGCCTTTGGTGGGGGACTGTGTCAAATGCCTTCTGAAAATCCAGGTATTTTCAAACTGCAAACTGGTTCTCAAACTACTTGAGACCGCAAACTGGTTCTCAAACTTGTTGTTGTTGTTCAGTCGCTAAGTCGTGTCCGACTCTTCACGACCCCATGGACCACAGCACGCCAGGCCTCCCTGTCCTCCACTAGCTTCCTGAGTTCGCCCAATTTCATATTCATTGCTTCGGTGACACTATCTAACCATCTCATCCTCTGTCGCCCCCTTCTCCTTTTGCCTTCAATCTTTCCCAGCATGAGGGTCTTTTCTAAAGAGTCTTCTCTTCTCATCAGATGGCCAAAGTATTGGAGCTTCAGCTTCAGCATTTGTCCTTCCAGGGAGCAATCAGGCTTGACCTCCTGGAGAATTGACCGATTGGATCTCTTTGCAGTCCAGGGGACTCTCAAGAGTCTTCTCCAACACCATAATTCAAAAGCATCGATTCTTCGACGCTCTGCCTTTCTTATGGTCCAGCTCTCACAGCCATACATGGCTACTGGGAAAACCATCGCTTTGACTATGCGAACCTTTGTTGGCAGGGTGATGTCTCGGCTTTTGATTAAGCTATCTAGGTTCACCATAGCTTTCTTCCCAAGAAGTAAACGTCTTTTAATTTCATGGCTGCAGTCACCATCTGCGGTGATCTTGGAGCCCAGGAAAATAAAGTCTGTCACTGCTTCCATTCCTTCCCCTCCTATTTGCCAGGAAGTGATGGGAGTGGTTGCCATGATCTTAGTCTTTTTAATGTTGAGCTTCAAACCAATTTTGGCACTTTCCTCTTTCACCCTCATCAAAAGGTTCTTTAGGTCTTCCTCACTTTCTGCCAGTAGAGTGGTATCGTCTGCATATCTGAGGTTGTTGATGTTTCTCCCAGCAATCTTGATTCCAGCTTGTGAGTCATCCAGCCCTGCCTTCCTCATGATGTACTCTGCGTATAAGTTAAATAAGCAGGGTGACAGTATACAGCCTTGTCGTACTCCTTTCCCAATTTTAAACCAGTCGGTTGTTCCATGTCCAGTTCTAACTGTTGCTTCCTGACCCGCATAAAGGTTTCTCAGAAGGCAGATCAGGTGGTCTGGAACTCCCATCTCTTCAAGAACTTGCCACAGTTTGTTGTGATCCACACAATCAAAGGCTTTAGCATAATCAATGAAGCAGAGGTAGATGTTTTTCTGGAACTCTCTTGCTTTCTCCATGATCCACCTCCATGATCCAGCGAAGGTTGGCAATTTGATCTCTAGTTCCTCTGCCTCTTCGGAAACCAGCTTGTACATCTGGTACATCTCAAACTACTGGTTCTCAAATCAGCCCAAATCAGTTGGGCTGGGGTGGCCCAACCATGAGGTGACCTGAAGTGGCTTGCATCCATGGCAGATTGCAAGAGGAGAAGAGGGTGGCAGATTTGGGGAGTCCTTCAGCCCACAGTGAACACAAGACGTATCAGTCCACTTCTTGTCAAGCAAGCAAGCAGCAGATCATCTGTCTCTTTACCATGCCACTTGCATGGTTTCCTTAAACCTGGAAGTACAGGACTTCTGGTGGTATTTTCAGGGTTCACATGAACAAAACAGCACGTTCATTTGTGTGCCCCCTTAAGTAAAACCAGAAGTCCTGCACTTCTGGGTTTGGGAAAAACCATGTGAGGACCATGGTAAGGGACTTACAGCACACTGCAGCAAAGATGCCAGCATCATTGTGTAGTGTCTGAAGGAATGCCGCCCCTGGTTTGATCCATTGGATGCAGTTCACAAAAGTTTATACTGAAATAAATGTGTTACTCTTTAAGGTGTTGCAAAACACTTTGTTGTTTTTGCAGCAACAGACTGACACAGCTACACCACTGGGAATTATTTCTGCAATGACTAGCTAGCAAGCTTTATTGAAGAAGTTTCAAAAGTGAATACTTAACCACTGTCCAGTTTTGCAGGACACAATAGCCCAGTTTACACATGCCTGCCCATTACCTGTTTTTTTTTTCATTTGATGACTTACAGCTGACCCTGTGAATTAACTCCACTGAAAAGCACTGCATTTGCAGTGTTGAAAGAAAAAGCCCTGTTGTGGGATTTGATCTCTGATGTCTCATTTTCACATGCAAGCCACTACTGCAGTCACCAGCAAATGAAAAGGCATGAACCATTCCTGTCTCTCCGTGGGAGCACTGGGACAGTTCAATTATCACATGGGCTGGATGAACAACTTCCATATCCAGCCCGCGGGCCTTATGTTTGACATCCCTGATGAAATGTGATGTGGGTGCTGCTTGCAGGATAAAAAAGAGTGAAACATCACAAAAATGTGATCGTATGCATTTATGCCTTTATCTCACAGGAGCAGTGACTGTATGTAATGGCATACTTCATTGCATGCTACCATATATGTTGATTTTCTGACCTGAAATCAAAATGTAATCAATGTGATTTTAGCAATGCTTTGAATTAGTAGACAAAGCAATACGGTATGAAGCCACAGCACAGAATTCCAGCGTTAGAGTTTGTTCCTATGATTTGAGTGACCTCTGGTGGGAGTTAACTAAACAATATACACCAATCAGATACCCACAAGACAAGACACTTCCACCTTCTAGACTTGGGTTTGTGGATGGGTTTTTGGACGGGGGCAGTAACTTAGATTATTCACGTGCACAGCTCACCTCACCTCTCTGGAAATACTGTACCATTTTTCCAGCCGGGAAAAATTCCCCCAGCCCTGGCAAGTACAATATTCCTATTAGATGATACCTCCGTCCGTCTTCCCTTCATTTCCCACTTTATCCAGAATATTCTTCTTCATGAGCTCAAGCAGCCCTTTGCTACTATCAGTACTCCCCCGCCACGAATGGTTTTAGAAAGCTTGCCCCTCCCCTCCTCCAGGACCATGCTTTTCCTTTGTGGTTCTTTACTATATGGGTTTACAGAGCACGACGCGAAGCGATCTTAGTTCCCCTCCTCCTCTCGCAGTGGGGTCGTTGCCGCGGCTTCAGACCACACACAGCCAAGCTCATCAGTATTACATGCCGCCTCCTTCGTCTGGGCAGTCTGCTCTAGGTTGAGCCTTCCAAGGGCGCAGCAGGGCACGAGAAGCCTAGAGGCTTATACTCTGTGTCAACACGCCAGGTGCCCGCTGCAAAAGGTAGCCAGGCGACTCCTGTCCGCCACTGGGCAAGGAGAAGCCGATCTTCCAAATCAAGCGGACGAGGCATGGAGCAGCAGCCGCTCCCAATGGAAGAAAGACAGGAGGCAGTAGCCGTAGATCCCACCCACACAACTTTCAACTGAGCCCTCCCTCTTTCTTTGGACATTCCCGCAGTTGGGTCGAGAATTTCGAGCTGCGCGCAACGGATAGGCAGCGACGATTACACGCATTGCAACCGCAGGGATTGGCAAGGCACGCGCACAAATAGCCCTTTTTGAAATGGAAAATGTAGGTGCAGGTGATTTCGTGCGCGGTTTGCATACAGAGAAGCACGGTGTAAGCCTGAAGATCTTCAATCCGGCTTTGGGATCTGGAAATCGGGCGAACGCTGGGAGCCGATAAGGATTGCAATGCCTGGCCCTCCCTGTTTCAGAGTTGAGCTCAGTTCCTGGTGTCAATCAGTGCAAGAACAAAACAAAACAACGCCTTGAAAGGCGGAGCTTCCCCCAGGTCCCTTGTCAAGAGGGAAGCAGCTGCCTTAAGCCTCGTGCCTGGAGTGGGGCCACATCAACGCTGACAGACTTAACTGAGGGGAAACCTGACATTGGCAAAACGTTCAGTGAGGAGCAATGTGGGCCTCAGTGAGCATTCAGTTCCTGGGCACTTCACAGCCAAAATTGGTGTGGATTGGATTGGATTGAACTTCTGTGTTTTTTTCTCAAAAAGCAGGGCAGGGGACACACACCAGTATGGCTCAGGGCTGTGGAGGAGAGGTTTAACCCTAATGCGCTACTACATCACAACCCAAATCCAAATAGCCTCCATGAATCTATTCGTGACAATGGGCCCACAAATCATACCAGGAAGTATTTCCCTTTCATGCCACAGCCCCAGTTCAAATTGTCCCCCTGCTTTTTGAACAAGAAAAATAAAAGATACCTGGAGTTCCACTCAGAAGATCGCCCACCCCCACATGGCAGGTCTAGTTTGGGCTTCAAGCAGTGGTGTCATCTAAATGATTTAACAACAGGTACTCACTTTTGATTGACATGTGCCGGGACCCGCCCACCGGAAGTGACGTCATAAGCCAGAAGTGATGTCGTGGCAGGAAGTGACATGAAAAAAGCTCTTTTTGAGGCCTCAGATGATTTTAAACTGACCCAACAGTTGCAACAGTATTCCACAGCACCCCCAGAACATGTTAAGGAGGCCTGGCATCATGTTAAAACCCCAGAGCAACTCATTTTTCAGTAGCAAGGAAAGGAAAGGCTCCGCTCGCTGCCTGCCTGCCTGCCTGCCTGGCTCTGAGAACATGCAGGCAACTCAACAGGGGCAAATCTATTTGAAAGGGCGCCCATGGCACCCAATGAAAATGCGCCCCTAGGGGCACGCAATGTCATGATGTCACATCGTGACATCATGACATAGCGCCCCGCCCCTTTTAAGAGGCGCGTTCTGTTCGCTGTGGAGCGAACAGAACACGGCGCCCCGGCCGCATTCTTTCTGTTCGCTCGTGCCGGCCTTAAAGGGCCGGCAGGAGCAAACAGAACGCGGCGCTGCCCAGCGCCCCACCCCCCTTGAGAAGCGGGAGGGGGCGCCGGGTGGCAGCGCGTTCTCCTCGCTCCGGCTGGCTCTTTAAGGCCAGCCGGAGCGAGGAGAATGCGGTGCAGGGAGCGGGCGGGCCATGGGCACCCTTTTGGGGGGGGCAGGCGCCATGCGAACGGCGCCCCCTGCAAGATGGCGCCCATGGCTCGTGCCACCCCCTGCCACACCCTAGTTACGCCCCTGCAACTCAAACATGCAGGAAATTCAAACGTTGCAGAGGGCAGAGTCGACGAGTGGGCGGGCGAATGGGCGGGGCCAGCTGTAATAGTAGAAACCGGTATTCGCGTACCCCCGCGTACCCCCTGCATGACATCACTGGCTTCAAGTCTTAGGGCGCAATCCTAACTTGGAATTAGGCCGGCGGAATTAGGCCAGCAACGTTTGGCCAGCACAAGAGAAACCATAACATTTGTTTGAACCACTCTCAGAGTCAGAGAGGCCAGCACACTGACTTGCGTCATCCTCCCTGACTTAGAGAGTGGTCCAAACGCTCTATGGTGGCCCTTGTGCTGGCCAAACTTGGCGGGCCTAACTGTGCCAGCCTAGCTCCAGGTTAGGATTGCACCCTTAAAAGGGTTGCCCCTCCCTTCTCAAACCGCTCCCGTTTTCTGGTTAGAATATTCTTTTAAATTCAACTTTCTCTTGAAGATTGTTTTAATTAAAATCACACTATAAAACTCAGATGTGACAAAAATTTTTTACAAACTTTTAAAAAAATGTTACAAAACACTTTACTTATGCAAAAAATGTTCCAATAAATCAGATCCACTGCACTACTTTGCCTTTACTGCAGTCCTCAGATGTAAGGCCCACAAAAACTACACACTAAAAGAGACATAGAATATTAGTTCAAGATTAGAGATGAAGAAGATAATGGTTTTGGCTACAGGTGTTTTTTTTCCCCACCTACACATACCCAAGTTTGCTTTCTTTGCTCTTTATGTGTGCCTTCTTCTGTTTAGCATTCCCTGGACAGAGAGCCAGAATTCTTTCCCAGGCTTTCTTTCTGTGGATTTCTGGCTAACAAGCACTAAAAATTCAAAACAAAACGTTACCAGTTAGGCGACTAGGGAATCTTTGCTTGAGTTACAGTTTTGGAAATCTGCCCAACTTCCACATGTAAACAATACTCTCCTTGTGGGTCTGTGGGTATTGGTTTCCTCCTGGGCACCACCATTTCCCAAAATGGATTTTCTAGTCTCAGCCAATTAATTGGCAACGGGCATGTTTTATGCCTCCTTTTCTATAGCCAGCAGATGAGTTGATGGTGGCTGATGAGAGCGTTGTAGAACCAGAGGCTTCCTGGCTTGAAGCGCATTTTCTACAGCTTGACATTAATAGATGTTGCACGCTTTCCTTTTGTTTTTATACCCTCAGCAAACTGAAGACATATAGAAGGTATTCAAGGTATTGAGCTTCTCTGTGCAGAACAATGTTGTTAGGACTACTTCTCACATGATAAGCCAAGTACATCATGTTTGCTGGACCAACTCTGGACCAACTCTGTGCAACTCTATGCAGTCCAAGATAAAATAATCAGTTTGGATTCTATTGCCACCCTATTTCCAATTGATATGGTAAGTGCTCCATGTGCAAATGTCGAATGCCATAAAAACAGAAAAGGAGCTAACCAAGGCTCCTTTTTACAAGCATATATCATATCATATTTACCCCTGCTAACTGGGCAAGAGGCACTTCTCACATGGTGCTCCTCTTATATTTAGCAGGGGGAGAGTTGTCCCTCTTCACCCTGCTCAGTGTCTTTTCTAGTGGCTGTTGCTGGTGATGTTTTGCATATTTTTAGATTGTGAGCCCTTTGGGGACAGGGAGCCATTTAACTTTATTAACTATTTGCCTGTAAACCACTTTGTGAACTTTGTGTTGAAAAGCGGTATATAAATACTATTTGAATGAATATTTGTAAAGGCTCCTTTACAAACATATATCAATTCATAACATTGTAATTCATAACATTGCTGAATTTAGACTCCAGTTGGTTGATCTGGATTGAAACTATTTTTAGAAATTAACATGCTGATAATATAATTATTTTAGCTCTGCCTTTTTTCCTCTCCTGATTTTCATATTCATCACCTGTCAGTTGTCTCTAGCAATAGCACATCAAATGTTTTTGGAGGGGAGGTTCAGTTTTTTGGGGGGGATCCAAATTATCTGCATAGTTTTTAATTTTAATTTAATTAAAATCTAATTTAATTTTTAATTTAAAAAATCTAATTAAAATCTGCATCTAATTTAATTTTTACATGTACTACATGCTTTTATATGCTTCCTGTTCTGAGCTTGCAATCATTTTCCAGATCCCTTTTTGCTTTCTACAGCTTGATTGACTGGTGGGACCTCTATAATCAAAGTCAACAACACTACTTGGTCAACAGAGGTCGCCTGATCTCTTCCCACAATTCTCTGGACATTTGGAACATGTTTATACACACATATATATCATTTCAGGCTATTTTGTTGGAAATGGTTTTTGTTGGATAAAGATACATTGGAAGTCCCCCCCCCCCACTCTTTTTAAAGGGACGTGTCTGAAAAAACAACTTTAGGATTAATCTAGAAAAAGACAGGCTCTGAATATAAGCAAGCAAAATAATAATATTTGATGAAGCTAACTGCATCTCTTGGTAGTAAGCAGGTATTTGCCTAGTTGGAACTTCCCACTTGAACACCAGAAGCCTTAAACTCCAGATTAGAGGTATACATTGTTTCCTTACTTTACAACTGGCAGTTTTTCAATCAGTGTCTATCAGCTTCTTGATGGACAGATATTAGCCATGAGAATTGTATCTTGATGCTTGATGAAAAACTTCACCTGTGCCGATTTAGAGCGCAATCCTACTACTGTGCTCTAAGCAGCCCAATCCTAACTAAGGTTGGAATAGACAGGCCGAATGGCCTGCACCATAACCAGCCCTGGTTAGGAAGTGGCTGTGGTACTACTTAGAATAAGGGGAATTCTGTTCCTTTGCACCAAGTAAAGCCCCAACCATCCCTATTTGGAGCCCCAACCATCCCTATTTGGATCCACACCAGCAAAATAGCTGGTGCAGATCCAAGTGGCTATGTAGGGCCAACTGGTTCGGAGATGGGGATTAGGTACAGACTACCTGCTAGAAGCTGGTCCCACCCCTGCTCCCCAGGCCAATCCGCCCATAGGATCGCATTCCCCCTGCCCCCATCCACCTTCCCCTGGGCTGCCCGGGACATGGGACTGCTATCTCAAGATCAAGAACTGGCCTGAAATTTTCTAGTCAGGTTTCAACAGCATTTTAAATTTGCTTCAATCAATCAGTCAATCAACAGGTACTTATATACCGCTTTTCAACACAAAGTTCACAAAGCGGTTTACAGGCAAATAGTAATAATAATAAAGTTAAATGGCTCCCTGTCCCAAAAGACTTACAATCTAAAAAAAAAAAAAAAAAGGCAGATCACCAGCAACAGCCACTAGAAAGACTGCGCAGGGGTGAAGAGGGACAATTACTCTCCCCTGCTAAACATAAGTGGAACATCACTTGAAAAAGCGCCTCTTGCCCAGTTAGCAGGGGTCTTCAGTCTTTTAAACTTGTTATAATCCCCATCATCTGAGATTTCTAGTGTCACAAAGGCAGATACAACCATGAACTAGTATTGCTTTTTCAAATTTCAGTGCATAATGGCAAACGGCAGTGCAAACGGCAGTGCATAATGTGAAGAGCTTTATGCGTAGAAAGAAATCACAGTGCTTAGATATTTCATTATTATTTCACAGTATGAAAATGTATGGTTTTCAGTTTCTATTGCTTGCCAAAAAGGGGTGATGAGATCTTACAAAATTTGATCTCCAGGACAAAACTTGGCTCAGCTACGCCCATGTGGGAAGTGTGTCTGGCTCATTCGCCGCCCCCTTCCAATCCTCTGCTAGAGCAATAAGGTGAATAATAGCTGCTGATGTATTTTCAGGAATGCTGCTGGTTTTAGCTTGTGGTCTGCATTACTTGCCATGCAGAGTACCCTGTATCTTCTTCCCCTGTGGGACAACTGCCGGAGGAGAGCAAACAGAAGCACAAAGACAGTAGCAAGATATAGACAGAACCATCAGCTGCACATGCTCTCTTGGTTGGCATACTGTTTTTGAGAGAGAGAGTGGTGCTACCTGTGTACATGTGAAACTCTGTCCTATTGGGAATCACAGTGGCTTGGAGAATTGCCCCAGACCTGTACTCCATAAAGTTGGTGCCAGGAAATACATTATCTAAAGCAATGATTTTTCAACCTTTCTCATTTCACAGCACACTGACAAGGCACTTACATTGTCAAGGCACACCATCAATTTTTTCACAAGGCACAAGGCACACTGCACTGCCACCGGGGTGGGTGGGGGGCGGAGGGCTCACATCTCCCAATGCCCTACTAACAAATGACTCTCCCCAAAGTCCTATGGCACACCTGAAGACAATTAGCGGCACACACAGGTTGAAAATCCATGCTGTAAACACAAGACGGGATAGCAAACACATCTCATTAAGGTTTCAATCCTATCCACATTTTCCTGGGACTAAGCCCCATTGAACACAATAGGACTGCTGAGTAGACAGGCATAGGATTGTGCTGTAAGAAAACACACTTAGCACAAGCAAACCAGAAGGACAATAGTCAAGCATTAGTGTAAAGTAAACCCACAGATTGAGGAATACAGTTGCAGCTAAGAAGATCAGTGGGTAGTATGTTAGCTGCTCAACTCTACATAGGAGTGCTTTCTGTGACAGCCATCTTGGCTGGAGCATAGAATTACACTGTTAGGCTACAGTCCTAGTGTCACTTCCATGTAAACATGTACAGGATCAGGCTACATAGCACATACTTATGTGCTTTGTATTGACTAAACCATCTTACATTTGACTGTTTCATTGAACTGAGGCATAAGACATATAATTTAACACTAACCACAGTTAGCAAAGTGATAGCTTCTCCAGAAGTAACACTGGGCAACGATTCAGTGGGAAGATAAGTAAAATACAGTGACTGGTTCCATTTGTGGCAATGCAAGACTGTATTTTCAATTTACGGTCTTTAGATATTTTTCAGATAGCTAGCTTCAGAGCACCAAGATTGAGCCAGAGATCATTTTAATGTTGCTATGCTTTAGAACATGTTCATGCTTACACTATATAAATCATAGGGATTTCATTGGTTCTCAAATATATGGCCAAAGGAGAGCAAAATGAATAGGGTTAGGTGAGCACACACGAAACCATATAAAGAAAATATTGCTTTCTTCCAGTGATTGATAATGGTAGCAGTGAACCTTTTGGTCCTGCTGATCAATCATGAGACTGAAACCCCTATCTGAGCTAACTAGTATCCATCACAGAGAATGGCAGTTAAATTAAGAAACTCAGTGGAGAGGTTGAAAGCATGCCAAAGCGTTATTTTAGACCAGAATCTATGCAGAAGATACAGAAGGTACATGTTAAGGCAGCAATTCTGTGCCTACTTAATGGGCCAGAATCCTCTTTGCTGCTGTGCATGCAGAGAGACAGAGTAATCAAACAATGGACTATTTATGGGTAAATTCACATGGTGCAGTCTGATTATTATACTTACTTGCTTACTTGATGCTTACTTGAAAGTAAGTCCCATTGTATTCAATAGCTTTGGTCCCAAGCAAGTATGTGTAGAATTGTAATCCTGTTCTTCTAATTGTAAAACTGCTCTTCTAACAGCACAGGCATGTCCCAGTATCCGCTGGGGTTCCATCCAAACTCCCCTCTAGATACCTGAAACCGTGGATACTGGGGATGCCTTTTTAAAAATAGGGGAATATCAGTGCAACAAGTCAACAAGTGGAACATCAGTGCAACATTTGCTGCACAAGCTTAACAAAAGATATGTTTAATGTTCCCCTATCCTTTTAATAGGGACGTGGTGGAGCAGCGGGTTAAACTGCTGCTGCTGGGCTTTCCGACCAGAAGGTTGGGAGTTCAAGACTGCATAACGGAGTGAGCTCCCATTGCTTGTCCCAGCTCCTGCCAACCTAGCAGTTCGAAAGCACGTAAAAATGCAAGTAGATAAATAGGGACCACTTCGGTGGGAAGGGAACAGCGTTCCGTGCACTACGGCGTAGAGTCATGCCAGCCACATGACCATGGAAGCTTGTCCTTGGACAAAACGCCGGCTCTACAGGCTTTGAAACGGAGATGAGCACTGCCCCCTACAGCCGGTCATGACTAGACCATTCGGTCACGGGGAAACCTTTACCTTTTTATCCTTTTAATAGGCATCCCAGTCCATGGTATCTGTAGATAACTGAAACTGTGGATGCTGAATCAATGGATACTGGGGCATGCTTGTACTTCTTAGTTAATGTGACATGGGTGCAGTTTTGGAAAGAACATGGGTTTTGTTTTTTTCAGAAAATTATGTGACTGGATCTTTTAGGCTTATTCACAATATACAGTTGCATGTGTTCATAAATTCAGACAAGAGCAGATAAAATGGAGGTTTACATTCATCACAGACTGGCTGCACAATTTGTGATGGTGGATAAAGGGAATGGGAAGGGTGAAAGCTCTGTGTTCCAAGAGGAAGGGAAGGATTGTACAGTAAGAGGATGAGGAATTCCATGACAGTAAGAATGCGAGAAGTATGATGGAAAAGAGATGAGATAGGACAATGGGTGGGAAATGGCAGGCAAAGATGTGAGTCATCTGCCTTAAAGGCATAGAAATAAGAGGCTCGTTTTTTAAATATGTTATCATCAATGCCAAGGGGTTATGGATTTGCCTTTCAGTTTCAAAAAATAGCATAACCTGTACTGAGCCAAGGTGGTTTCAGGAATAACAGTCTTGAATTGCATGTACTGTATATAACATTCCAGCTCCCTACATTTTTGATAGAAAAAGCCTCTTTGGAAAATTACTCAAGTTAAACAAAGACAAGAAGAGTGAGGGGTTGTTTCTTGCTTCAAGAAAAAAAATCTACATAGAAAGAGAATAGAGAAACAAAGTACTACAGTAATTTATAGTAGGGAGGAATGGGCATGGTGTTCTGGTCTGGTAGCATTTTATAAGCATTATGTATTCAGATTCCATTGTCCCAAGTCATTTTCTGAGAACTGAAGAATAGCATCTGTAACCCCAGGCTGTGTTTTTCTGGTCAATTGAAACAACTATTTGTAATTTTCAAAGTGTAGGCACATATTGCAAGCCAAGATGTGCAGCAGATAGTAGAGGGAGGCATATGGTACCATCATTATTGTTCTGTTTTTATGCCACCACAACTTCATGTTTGGAAATGCTTTATGATTTGAGTTTCTGCTTACATTTCATGTTTTGTACTTATGTACCATTTAGTTAGTGGTTGCTCTCGAATGGTTAAATGTATAGTCACGTAGGTTGTGTATTTCGTTGCCCTGTTTGTACATAAGAATTAAAAATGGGGAAGAAGAATCTGTATACACTGCCTAGATCAGTCATTTTCAACATTGGAAGAAAAGTCCATCGTGGGCTATAGGCCATGATGGATTGTGCAATCTCTTTACATTAGTAGTAGGCTACTTCAGAGTGCCGGGTGAAAGGGAATGGCAACAAGATGCAAGCGTCTTGTGTCTTGTGCCTCCCTGGGGCACCTGGTGGGCTGCTGTGAGATACAGGAAGCTGGACTAGATGGGCCTTTGGCCTGATCCAGCAGGGCTCTTCTTATGTTCTTATGTTCTTAACACTGGTGTTCTGCTCCTCTAAATAGTGGACATAGATCTGAGAAGACCCATTGCTGCCATGAGGTCAAGGAGCAAACATTCCCTTACCCCCAAGAAGATTTCAGCGGCTACCCCAGCCACCCAGTATATAGTGGCGGCCATTTTGGCATTGCTGTACCTTGTGGTGCCACTAGGGCATAGAATTTGACTGTTACTCCCAGGAAAATGTGTATATTTGTAACTCATTGTTACAAATTTTCCCTCTTCACCCCAGCACAGTATCTTTCTCGTGGCTGTTGCTGGTGGTGTTCTCCATTCTTTTAGATTGTGAGCCCTTTTGGGACAGGGAGCCATTTAACTTTAATGTTATTATTTGCCTGTAAACCGCTTTTTGAACTTTGTGTTGAAAAGTGGTATATAAATACTAGTGATTGATTGATTGAGTGACAATCATTAACAGATTGTAACAGAATCTACTTCTGTGGAAACTCTAAAATAATTACTGGTATTACTCTAAAATAATTACTGGTAAACATCATATTTCTACCCCACCTGTCTCCCACTAAGAGGTCCCAAAGGTGGCTTACAAGTACAAAAATGAAAATCCATCAAAAATTAGAATATTAAAACTAATTAATAACAAGACAATAACGATTAAAACACTCCAAAAGACATTAAAACGCTCCAGTTGGCACTAGTTGCAGTTTCCGAACCATCTTCGAGGGCATCCCCATATAGAGTATGTTACAATAGTCTAGTCTCAGTGGCATGAATCACCATGTCAAGGTCTGCATCATCCAAGTACAGCCACAGCTGGCAAACCAGCCAAAGCTGAGCAAAGGTTTCCCAGGCCACAGCCGCCATTTGGGAATCTAGGAGCAGATGTGAATCCTGGCCCCGCTCCCAAGCTGTAGACCTACTCCGTCAGGAATGTGCAACCCTGATCAATGAAGGATGATATTCTGGCACAGCGGTCTCCAAACTCAGGCCCATGGGCCAGATCCAGTGACCACTGCTTCCCTCTGCTGGGTAACCCACACTTACTGGTTCGCTGGGGAGTGAAATTACAGCCACAACCAAGTGTCACTAAGGCCAGCTGCTTCCAGGTTCTGTTGCCCCAGCAAGCTGAGCATCCTGGCATTCTAGGCAGGTGTGCCTTTCCACAATGACACTTCGGGATTGTAGTTGTGGCTGTAACTTCGCTCCCCAGCAGAATAGTAAGCGTGGGTCGTGCTGGGGAGACTTTTGGCTTTTGCAGCGGTTTCAAGTCTGGAGACCATTGCTTTAGAACAGCAGTCTCTAAACTGGAGAACGCTGCACTGCTGAAAATCATCCCCGGCGCGAACAGCGTCTGCAGTGGATTGCAGGGAAATGAGAGGGTGGTGGATTCAGTGTGCCCTTTATCCCAAGTCTGCCTAATGTGCTTTACAGTTGCCCTTGTGGCAGCCTAACTCCAGGTTAGGATTGTGCCCTGAGTTTGAGCCAAGTGTCTTTTCTATAGTTGCAACAACTAACCAAAGCATGCTTCTTTCCACATGCTTGAACTTAAGAGGCGAGGCTTCTAGGTCAGAAACAGGACACCACATTTCTTATAGACAGAAGCATTGTGTTATTAGTAGGTGCATGCAGGATGATCAGATCCTACATTTCAAGACAGACAGGCTGCCAGCATCAAAAGGGGCTGCCCACATCACTTACTTGTGTGTTTGTCCTTTGTTTTTCCATTCATTGGATTGCATTAAAAGCGGATAACCCCCCTCCCCCCCCAAAAAATCAATACATGAGTGTTTTTAGCTTTTAAGTTGTAATGTCCTACATTTTTCCTTGAATGTCCTACATTTTGGGGTGCTGTGTGTCTCCTTTGTGGTTCTGACATCTGGTCACCTTGGGTTCATGGGGGATAGAAACTGAGCTTCTGACTTTCTATCATTCTGTTCCCATTTCAGGAAAAGTGGTACCTGTTGATTTTTCTGCCTCTGCAGAAAAATACGAGCCTGAATTTCTTGTACGAGCCTGAATTTCTTGTGTCAGAATAAGGGACAGGGTCACTCCTAATACCTAATACGATATTGGCCACTAGTTGCATGTCTTGGGGACTATGATAATTTAATTTCTATTTTCAAAAGGGGGAAGGGTGGATGTAAATCAGGCGTTCTGACACTCTTAGACAGAAACCTTTTAATCTCAGGTGATGAAAGGTAGCCCAACTTCAGCTATTTAGGCTGCAATCCTATGCACACTTTCCTGGGGGTAAGTCCCATTGAACACAATGGGACTTACTTCTGAGTACGCATGCATCTGGGCTGTCCGTCTGCGATGAAGGAAAGGCACAACCATCAAGTACCCCTGGCTGTACTTCTCAGCACATTTACTTGGGAGTCAGTCCCACCGAATTCTCGGACGCTTACTTCTGAACATGCCTAGGACAGCGTTCACCCTCCGGCACTCTGCTCGTACTAGGGGTTGAACTTTGGCATCGAGAACCAGTGCCGGGGCTCAGCCTTGGCGTCCAGTGGGGTGAAGCAGGTGGGGCTCTTTGGACCCGCCCCTGCTATGCTGACGCGGGGGGGGGGGGAAGCGAGAAGCGGTAGTGATTGTCGGAGACGGAGTGCCGGAGGGTCCCGGGGAAGCGCTGCAAGAGGCTGCTTTTCGGCTGGAGTAGCAAGCGGAGCGACATGGGTGAGTGACTCGGCGGCGCCTCGCGAAGAGCCGCCGGCCAGCCCGAGCCCCTGGCGGCAACTGGGGCTGCGTCGCGCTCCGCTGGCTTCCATGGAAACTTTGAGCGGAGTTGGGCTGCGCGGCTTGGCCAAGTCCCGCTCCCGGGGGAGCGCGAGGAGGCCCGGGTCCCCTTTACTTCTCCGCGCCCTCCCCACACTTAACTCGCTTCTCGCCGCGCTCCCTTCGAGGGCGACCCCTCTCCTTCCGCGCCCTCTGCAGAACCGGGCCGGGGCGTCTGCGCGACCGAGGGGTGGGGCTGCATTGTTGAGTCGCGGCGAGCGGGGGCAGCCGGAGACGCGGAGAGTTCCAGAGCCTCGTCCCCGACCGTGGCACCGAGAACGTGCTGCACGCACTGCCTGCTTGAAGACAGGAGGGCGACCCACCGGGCGACGGGGCTTCTGTGCCTCCGAGTTGAAGCAGAGAGCACGTGAGGGAAGACACGGCGCCCTGCAGCGGGGCGACGCGATAAGCCGCACCTGCAAAGTGAAAAAGTGCCTCTTGCACACGAGTAGTAACGGTGTAGGCGCCCCTCTTTTGTTCTAGCGGGCTCTGGACCGAAGCTGCGTCAATGTGAGGCATGGGATGTAAATGCCAAGTTCGGCTATAAAGGGACGAAACTTGTTGCCGGCTCTCTGGGCGCAATCCTAGCCAACTTTCCAGACACAGCCGTGCCAATGGGGCGAACTGCGCTGCACCCTGCAGTTGGGGAGCAGTCAGAGAGGCCTCCGCAAGGTCAGGGAATGTTTGTTTCCCTTACCTCGCAGATGCATTGCTCTTGCCCCGGTGTGGAAAGTTGTTTTGTGCCTTGTGTGTATTCAGTAATGACAAAGGTGCCTCTGAATGGGTTTCTTGATGGAAGCGCAGCATCCCTGATAGACTGTTTGTCCTTGGCTAGCTTTTAACCTTTCCATTCTTAATTGTACACCAGGAGTGTAAAAAGTTTGATAAAAGTGCGTAACTTGTTGTGCCAGAACTTTCCTGGTCATGTTATGAAGTTATGTGGCTCAACCGTGGACCTGAGTGGAATGTTTTGCCAGAACTGCAGGATTTGTCAGTACACTATTCTGAACTAGGATTGGCAGCATTTTCCTTTCTTGTGCTTCTGGTGGGCACCTGCATAACAGGAGCATTTCAGGAAGTGAAGCTTTACTGATAATGGGGCGATGTCTCTGTACTAACATAAGGTTCACTTGTTGCATTTCTGTTTGCATTCCAAGCAGAAACTTCTCATCCCCTTGTAAATGGGGAAAAAATATAGGTCCACGTGTTGACTAGATCTAAGGGCGCAATCCTAAACTGCGTTTGTTGTTGTTGTTCAGTCGCTAAGTCATGTCCGACTCTTCGCGACCCCATGGACCACAGTACGCCAGGCCTCCCTGTCCTCCACTAGCTTCCAGAGTTCACCCAATTTCATGTTCATTGCTTCGGTGACACTATCTAACCATCTCATCCTCTGCTGCCCCCTTCTCCTTTTGCCTTCGATCTTTCCCAGCATGAGGGTCTTTTCTAAAGAGTCCTCTCTTCTCATGAGGTGGCCAAAATACTTGAGCTTCAGCTTCAGGATTTGTCCTTCCAGGGAGCAATCAGGCTTGACTTTCTGGAGGATTGACCGATTGGATCTCCTTGCAGTCCAGGGGACTCTCAAGAGTCTTCTCCAACACCATAATTTGAAAGCATCTATTCTTCGGCGCTCTGCCTTTCTTATGGTCCAGCTCTCACATCCATACATTGCTACTGGGAAAACCATCGCTTTGACTATGCGAACCTTTGTTGGCAGGGTGATGTCTCGGCTTTTGATTAAGTTGTCTAAGTTCGCCAAAGCTTTCCTCCCAAGAAGTAAATGTCTTTTAATTTCATGGCTGCAGTCACCATCTGCAATGATCTTGGAGCCCAGGAAGATAAAGTCTGTCACTGCTTCCATTTCTTCCCCTTCTATTTGCCAGGAAGTGATGGGAGTGGTTGCCATAATCTTAGTTTTTTAAATGTTGAGCTTCAATAAACTGCGTTAGGCCGGCATAAATTTGGCCAGCACAAAAGACACCGTAAAGTATGTTTGGACCACTCTTGGAATCAGAGAGGCCAGCACACAGACGTGCCCCATCCTCCCAGACTCCGAGAGTGGTCCAAACACGTTTTACGGTGGCCCTTGTGCCGGCCAAACTTTGCTGGCTTAGCTTATGCTGGCCTAACTCCAGTTTAGGATTGCGCTCTAAGTGCCATTGCTTCCAATGCAAAAAGCCTGTTGCTGACAAGTGTCGGAGATTGTACTAATGTCACTCTAAAATTAAAACTTGGAAGGATTGCCTAAAGGAAGGCAGATGGGATGAACATGATGCCACCATGAGCTTCTGTTGTATAGTCTGCTACCTTTTGCACCCTCACTATGCATTCTCTGCTTTCTTTTTTTCTTTTAACCCAGCTTTCTTCCACCAGTTTACTTAGATGGTGTGTGCCCCATCATCTCTGCTTGCTTGTTTGTTAAAAAGATTTTTAATCTGCCTTTCCAGAAATGGCTCAAGGTGGCAAACAAATTCAAATACAGCAGTAAAACATAAAAAGCGGGGGGGGGGGTTTAAAAACACACAGCTCACCTAGAAATGCAGAACAGCAAAACATTCTGTTTTTCATAGGCAGCAGCATAAAATGACAATACTAATAATGGCAGCCCAGTAGCAGCAATATAACAGCACAGGAAGCAATCAAATAAAATAAGCAGTACAGATAGAGTAAGAAAGAGGACCTTCCCACCCACACTCAAAATGCCAATCCAAATAAAATGTTTTTTAACCTCTGCTGGAATATCTCTAAAGGGGGTCCCATTTTTAAATCAGAATTGTTTTGCAACTGCTGTGCCACCACTGGTCTTCTCAGCTCTTCTCACCTCTGGCCCAACAGAGCCAAGTTACTATTGGTGGTGGAAGTTGCAGCAGGGCCCCTTCTAATGATCTTGGGGGTGGGCTGGACTGTATGGAAGCAGACAGTACTTCAGTATCTTGGCCCCAGGCTAAAAAGGCCTGCAAAGATTTAACCAGCACCCTGAATTGGACCCAGAAACTAATTGGAAGCTAGTGCAGCTGTTTAAGCAGCAGTCTAATAAGGTTGACCCCCAAGCCCAAGCAACCACATGAGCTACCCCATTCTGCACTAATTGCAGTTTTCAGACAGTCTGCAAGGGTAGCTCCATGTAGAGCATGTTACAGTAGTCTAACTGAGGTGCCACCAAAGCATAGACCACTGTGGGCTAGTTCGATTGACTTGGGTACTTCCTGAGGTTGGGCAAAAGTCTTCATGGGCCACAATTGTCACCTAACACTATAGGCATGGCTGTGCATCCAGGAAGATTCTCAAGCTGCACACCTGTTTCTGCAGAGGAAACACAATCCCATTCAGAACAAGTTGATGGTCTCGTTCCTGCAGCATAGATTTCTGGACCAGGAGGACTGCTGTTTTTTCTGGATTTAATTTCAGCTTATCTACTGTCTCCAGGCAGTGTTCCAAGTCCTTGACTGCCCCTTTGGTATTTGATGAAAGAGAGAAATAGAGCCAGGTGTTGTCAGCCTATTGATGGCACCCCATTCCAAATCCCAGCATGACCACTCCTAGTAGTTTCATGTAGCTGTTGAACAGCTTGCAGGATAGAATGCTTGAGTGATATCGGTGACACTCCACAAACAGGCATCCCCCCCCTGCACCAATGTCTTGACCCTGTCAGGCAAGAAGGAATGGGACTACTCAAGGCGGTGCCTCCAAAAAGGGCATAGACTTGAACTGTAGAGGTGTCTTCTGGAACTAGTGCCACACAAGAACAATCTGGAGCAAGACGTCTAAGGAAGTAAGGGAGCAATCCTAACCAACTTTGCAGCACTGGGGTAAGGGCAATACAGCTCAAAGATTAGGAAATAAACATTCCCTTATCTTGAGGAGGCCTCCATGATTACTACTTGACCTCAGAATGAGGAGCATGCCCCATTGGTACAGGTATGTCAGTGCTGGAAAGTTGGTTAGGATTGTGCCCTTGGTGTTTGTTCTTGAAATTTCATCAAGAACATTTTAGATATAGGCAGGTATTAAGCTATACTAATGTTTTCAGAAGCCGGGTGTCATCCACTTGTTGACGATACGCTTCATATCATCTTCAAGATATGCTGTCTCTAAAATCTTACTGTGTAAAACACATCCCTGTCTCCTAACTGTTGGCAGAGATAAAGTACAAAAAGATGGATTACACTGAAAGGTTCAGATAGGAAACTTTGTGTGAAGTTTTATGTTCAAAAGTTAAAGATAAGGGAAATACATCTTCGTAGGAAAGGATGGATGTGGATCTCCCTAGCTGCATGTTTTATCTTCAGGAGGAAGGAAGAGAGAGAACAGGAAGGAAGCAAAGTCTGAGAATTGCACTGTAGGTAATCAAAGAACATGCATTGCCTGAGGCTAGAAAAGACAGAGGGAACACTTTGTTCCTCTATCACAATCTATATAGTCTTGCTGCCTCTTGCAGGTACAGATGCTGTTACTGCATTGCTGTGTACTCTCAATATATTCAGCATTTCTGCTGCCTACTGTATACCTGATGAAGGGTGACGAAAGCCCTGGCCTTAGATAGCTTTGGTTTCAATAAGTTTGTTGACCTTTAAGATCCAAGTATAGTCATTTTTGCAACAGACTAAGAGCATAAAAGCCTTATAGGACTACACAATAGTGCATTTAGTCCAATATCCTGTTTCCCTCACTGGCACACCAGATAGTTCAAGGTACTGCATAAGCAGGAGATGCAGGCATGCCCTTCTTCCATCATTGCTTTCTTGCAAAGGAGAGAATATTATTGTACTGGGAATTCATAGTTCTATCTCATCTTGCCTCGTAGTTCAGGTCAGGGATGTCAAACATAAGGTCTAGGGGCTGGATGCAGCCTGTGGAAGCTTTTTATCTTGCCCATGTGATAATTGGGCTTTCCCAGCCCTGCCCTTCAGCAGTGCTGCTTCTGCAGAAGCTCTGGGAGGGAGAGACAGAAGGAGGCCTTAGAAGACAAGGAATGCTACAGGGGAAGAGGCAGACCAACAGGGCTGAAAGAAGGAGATGCCTCTGAGATGGTGGGAGAGCCCAATTATCAAGTAGGCTGCTCTTTCAGCAGCGCCAGTTTTGCTTCACTTTGCAGACCACCTCTCTGCTGCTGAGCTGTGAAGTGATGCCTTGGCAGAAGTGGTGCAGCTGAAAGGGTGGCCCTCGTGGCAATTGGGTTCTTCCAATGTGATAATCGGGCCCTCCCATACCTTGAAAATATGATCAAGATTTGCACATGTTATGTCCTTTGCAGATAACAAGTTTCCATGTGAGAACCACCAAGTGCTTATTTCTGGCCATTGGCTGCTTAATGACATCACTTTAGGGCTTACTGACGTCACTTATGGCCCCCAGCAGTTGCCATGAATGCTATTCGGCTTTCTGTATGAAATGAGGTTGCCACCCTGGCTTAGATGGTCTTCAGATTTCCCTTCAATTTACATTTGATACTTAGTATGAATTGACTCCACTGCATTGAGTGCTCCGATGCTCTGATTTAGGAAATTCTTAAGTTAAACAAAGCAACAAAATGAAAGAAAACACACAAGAAAAATGAAGATGTGTTTTTACATAGGAAAATAACTTGCTTAGTTATTTCTTTTGCTGTGTGCCTGTGTGCTGGTTTTTGTTTTCACGCCTACTAAACATCCCATCTCTGGAAGCAAGGCAAGAGTTCATTGCTTCCAAAGAATGTCCTTAGCCTGACTGTAGCTCCAAGATGCAAAAAGTACTACTGGAGTAGAAAATCAGATTATTTGTTTTTTTCACGCTACAGTGCCCTTAAGCTGTGGAATTTGGAGTATTACTCATAGAGAAGTCTGGGAGAAGGGTAAAAAAGTCAACCACAATTTGTTCAGTTCTAATTCTTACCTTCTCTTAATTCCTGTGTGGCTTTTGATACCAGTATGTGTGTAATCTATGACTACTAATATACCACCAAAGGGCAAAACCTTTCTGCTCTGTCAGTTTCGGTGTTGCCAGAATAACAGTTTTTCATTAGTACTTAGCTTTTCTTTGTGTTTATTTGCCTACGAATACGGTACATGCATTTTCTATAACAGTACAGCCTAAACATAGAGTGCATAGAGTGTTTTCAAGGCCCAAATTAGAGATCTAGGTCCAGTTCACAAAGATCTGGAGAGAGTTCAGACAAAACAGCCAAGCATCTTCTGATTTGGTAAAGAAAGTGGTGATGAGGAAGAAGGTTAACCCTTCTCATCCTATATCAATTCCTCAATTGAGATCCCCCACCGTTGCTATTAGGGGGAAATTGAGAAATGATCATATTCTAACTCACTAATAGCAATGTTTGGGGAGGGATTTCAGTAAGGAAATTGGTATGGGAGAGAAGGCTAAGCACTTTCCCCAGTGTAAGTCAAAATTGAAGAGGTCCCCACAGCTGTTTTGGGATCAAGTGAAACACATCAGGGCATTTTATTGTGCATTTCCTTCATCCCATGTAATTTGTCCTCAAAACAGCGAACTTATGCCCCCTTCTATAGGAGTAGGGCTGCTACCTGATGAAAGAAAATGGGCAGCCCAATTCTAACTAGCACTGGGCAGTGAGGGTTCATGGCGGTCTCTGTATCCAGCATTTGTTAGGAGGAAGCTGGATGTTTCCTTGGGGCAAGAGAATGTTTGTTCCTTTACCCCAAATAATGCTCCAGCCTGCCCAATGGGAATACTGGGATCCGCGCCACCTTAATTGTTGATGCAAGTTTGAGGAGCCCCCGTGTAGGGCATTCAGGTCTGGCGGAGGTATAGGATACTTTTACTGATAGGATATTGGCCCTTTTATGGCACCCAGCGCCAGAGGTGCGAGTGTGCCACCAATGCTGGGGGAATTCATTCATTCATTCATTCATTCATTCATTCATTCATTCATTCATTCA
>JAJKFI010000003.1:19133075-19148630 GCA_029204185.1 Lerista edwardsae
TGTGTGTGTGTGTGTGTGTGTGTGAGAGAGAGAGAGAGAGAGAGAGAGAGATCTGGCCTATGTCAGCTGGTTCGGTCCCACCCTTCTCCCTGGGCCAGTCCACCCATGGGTCCACTTTCCCCACTCTTGGCCGTCGGTCTGCCCTCCCCCTGCCTCCTCAACTCCCTCACCCACCAACTACCCTCAGCTAGGGCTGTCTCCAGCAGCAGCGAGGCCCAATGTGGGGCATTCTTGTGGAGCCCCCCCCACACCCTTTAGGGACCCCCACTTACCAAACAGAGCGCTGTTGATACCATGTGCAAAGCATGGCACATGGAAATAGTTGGTGGTAATATGATAACTGCTTCCAAGTGGCCCATTTTGGGCTGTTCAGAGACAGGGGCAGGTGGGAGGGCCCAAGGTAAAGCAGCTCTGCTCGCCCCACTGACTTACAGCCCATAGAGATCCCAGTTGCAGGCAGTATACTCTTCCTGCTGATGCGGGGCCCCCTGAAGCGTGGGGCCCAATGTGATGGCATTGGTCACATTGGCTTAAGGCCGGCCCTGCCCTCAGCCACTGCAAATTTACTTTCCCAGGGTGGTGGGAAGGTATTTGGATGTATTTGGCTTCTGCAGGCCTGCATGTGAAAGGTGCAGGGATATTTGAATACAAAGAACCACTGACGTCTTCAAGGGTGCAGAACGTTTAGAGCTATGCCTTGCAGGAAGAGAATATCCAGCTCCTTTCTGGGGTGTGAGTTTTGAAATATTCTACTCTCTGGAAAATGAGCAGTCAGTGCTTAAAATGTGTTGACACCATTGTATTAAGGAGAAAAGGATTGTTCTCACCTTCACAAGCCAAGCTGACTGAATGGATAGAGAGAAAGCAGGTTCTCCAGTGGTTCCACGTGACTGTCTCGGCACCTGGGAAGCTCCTTTCTCCTAAGCAGGCCTAAGCCTGAGGTCACGTTTTAATGCCCATAACAGGCATTCTGATTCCTGCAGAAGACATGGGCGGCTACACATGGCCTCTGTGGGCCTCAGAAAACCCTGCAGAGTTTCTTCAGAAAACCCTTTGCAGAGTCCAGTACAGAGTCAGATGAGCTCTCCGTGTTGAGGAGGGGCTCTATGGCTACAATGGTGACTAGGCAGCCTGGCTTCCCCAAAGTAGCAGGTTATTTTAACCCTTGATACAGATAGCCTAATCTGCCCTGGTTTTGCAACCCACCTGGTTTTGCAACCCACCAAACGACCCACAGTTTGGGAACTGCTGCATTATTATTTTCCTCCCCTTCTACATGCCCAGTCACCCTGGATTTTAAAGTGGAGAGAAAGACCTGCATGTTATATCGGAGATGCATCTTCCGTCTGATTTAAGTCAATTCTAAGATATAACAGATTTAGCTTAATATGGAGCTTGAGTATACAGGTGGGCCCACAATATTCATGGATTCGGGACCTGGGAATTTCAGAATCCATGGGTTCTGAACCCACAGGGGAAGGGCCCACCTGGACGCTGCAAAGGGCTTTCTGAAGAAACTCTGCAGGGTTTTCTGAGGCCCACAGAGGCCATGTGTAGCCGCCCATGTCTTCTGCAGGAATCAGAATGCCTGTTATGGGCATTAAAACGTGACCTCAGGCTTTCCCGGACCTAAGAATGACTAATAAGGGCATAAAAATGATGCCTGCAGAAGCCACAGTCCTCAGAAAACAATACGAACCGGAGCATAGCTCCAGTTGAGTTTGGAGGGTGAGGATAGCCCAAATCCTCAGGTTTGAATACCTGCAGATTTTGGTATCCGTGGAGGTTCAGGGAACAGAACCCCTGCAGGTAACAAGGGCCACCTGTATATGTAAAAAAGAAAGAGCAAAAAGTCATATGCACCATGGCCTCAAAAGACAATAATGTCTTAGTCCAGCAAATGCCTTTTCAAGTGATTATTATGTGGTAAGATTATAAAGGGAAGGGCATTGTCTGTTTCCTCTGGGGAAGAAGATAATCATGATGCCTTATTTCACATGGAAGTTGTTTCATTCAATAAACTGTCAGACAGTGGTGAAATCCTTTTTACTTTGAAAGGGAGCTGCAATTTATTTTATAGCCACGTTCATGAAAACAAATAGCTTCATTGATCATTTCTCCTCCAATTCACTGTGCTTTGTTGAGATGTTGGGAAATGGGAGCTGGTTCATTTAAACCCTGTGACATTTTGCAGTTGACTTTATGAGCCCTACATTGCATTGTAGCCTTTTGTAGAATAATATCTTTTCCACACAAACGAAAAACCAAACAGCATTTGGATGCCATCCAGTGGTGTCATCCAAATGATTTAGGAACAGGTACTCACTTTTGATTGGCACTTGTCGGGGTCCACCCACCGGAAGTGACGTCATAAGCCGGAAGTGATGTCATGATTGTTGCCATGGATGTGATCATGTTTGTAATAACTTCAGCTTGTGGTTAGTGTTGATTTAACTTCTATTGCTTTGCTTTCTAGAGATGTGTATATACATATTTTGCTTCACCTGTTCCCTGATTAAATAGCAGGGGCCAGCTTCGAGTGGGCGGGGCCAGCTCAACTTCTAGGAACCGGTACTCGCGTAGTGGTGCGTAGTGGGTGCATGACATCACTGATGCCATCCCATGACATAACTGAAGCTGGTTAATTGATGACTGGGGTCTTGGGGGTTAATGCCAGTGAAATGTTTTTGAGAATTAGATTGACAGTAACGCCATGTGAAGTCGGGTTTGCTGCCAATGCTGTCCAAAACCCTGTCCCCTTTGCAGAATGACAACACATTAAATAGTCCAGTAAATAGTAAATAGTCCACATTGACGAGGGGCAGACACTGGATAGTTGTTTGTTCTGACTTGATTCACTTGGCGACCACTAACCATTGGATTAACACTGTTCTGTTGAAACCACATGAGCTTAAAAGTGTTTAACTTTGCTAAGTTCATGCCCTTTGTAAATACATCATAGATCAGAGTATAATGTCTTTTTAATCGTTGTATTTATTTAAATAATATTTGCCCCTCCTTTCTGTCCCATATTGGGACACCCAAGGTGGTTTATGAGATAAAAGAGTAAAACAATAACAAGATAAAATATTAAAACATTAACATTACATAGTTAAAACAAAGCAGACCTCAGTGGATCACATAACTATTAAAATTATAGTCATTAAAAGACATTAAGGGTGCAATCCTAACCTGGAGCTGGGCCGGTGCAGATGCACCATAAAGTGCATTTGAGCCACTCTTGGAATCACGTCCATGGAATCATGGACATTGTTCCACCCTCCCTGATTCCCAGAGTGGTCCAAACGTGCTTTATGGTGCGTTTGCGACACTTGTGGGCCGGCACAAGGGACTTGTGCAGTCCTAACTCCAAGTTAGGATTGTGCCCTAAAAGTGCCAGCCCATCAACAGTTTAGCCTTGTGCTCTCATTTTATTTCAGAGTTGTATTTATGGGCCTGTATGTTGTGAGCTGGCATGTATGGCAGGTACGATGAAGGTATGGACTTTTACAGAACTGAAGTTGGTTCAGTGATCTGTCTAGCTCAGTACAGTCTGCTTTGACTGGCAGCAGGTTCTCTAAGACTTTAGCTAGATATTTTTTCCATTCTAGCTACTTGTAATCACATAGGACCCGAGCCCTAACTCTTTCATGCAAACACTCATGTATCTAATGCTAAAGTTCAGGCTCACTCATTGGTCCAGGAACAGGTTCCATTTGGCTTTGAACTGGCCATCCTCATGTAAATTAGCGTAGCCAGAAGGTGACCGGCATGGTAAGTACTGCAGGTACTTATATGTGTACGTTATATGTGTAAGTGGCCCCTTCCATGCACTGTCAGATCCATTCCAGGCAGTGATGGCAGTGCGCTGGAGATATAAAGCTATTGCCCACGTAAAGAAGTGAGAAACATTGTCCAACTGTCAAGCAAGTTAATGCAAATAGGGTTCTTACATGGGTGCTGCCATAGGACTAATTCATACCTATAGCAGAAGTCATGATCGTCAAGTGTACCAAAGAGAAGAACATTGAGCCAATGGTTATGTAAAATTAAGGGCCCAATCCAGTGGTGTCATCTAAATGATTTAAGAACAGGTACTCACTTTTGATTGGCACGTGTCGGGACCCGCCCACCAGAAGTGACGTCATAAGCCAGAAGTGATGTTGTGGCAGGAAGTGACATGAAAAAAGCCCTTTTTGAGGCCTCAGATGATTTTAAACTGACCCAACAGTTGCAACAGAATTCCACAGCACCCCCAGAACATGTTAAGGAGGCCTGGCATCATATTAAAACCCCAGAGCAACTCATTTTTCAGTGGCAAGGAAAGGAAAGGCTCCGCTCGCTGCCTGCCTGCCTGCCTGGCTCTGAGACCATGCAGGCAACTCAAAGATGCAGGAAATTCAAACGTTGCAGAGGGCGGAGTTGACGAGTGGGCGGGTGAATGGGCGGGGCCAGCTGTAATCCTAGAAACCGGTACTCACATACCCCCGCGTACCCCCTGCATGACATCACTGGCCCAATCCTATCCAGGTTTCAGGTGCCAATGCAGCTGCAATGCATCCCTGAGGTAAGAGAACAAATGTTACCTTACCTTGAGGAGGCCTCCCTGACTCCCCCTCCACTACAGAATGCAGCACACACCCCGTTGGGACGGCTACATCAGGGCTGGAATATTGGATAGGATTTGGCCATAAACGTTGTACTTTGGCAGTGTTGACATTTAACAGTGTTCCCCAGATTTGAATTAAAGTAGGCATTATGCTGGAGACGGATGAACAGGCTTCTGGATGAACAGCCTTTTTCTGTGCTTAAGTAAATGTGGGAGGCTGCCAGTTAACATGACAAAATGGCAGTGGTGAGAAGGAAGAGGCTGCTTAATCCTTTCCTTTCCCACTATTTCTGTGCTCAAAAATGGCCTCCCAATGGTCCTTTCATACTGTGGGGGAAAGAGGAAGGTTGGATGGAGTCTGATTTTGAGTCCACCTATGGCGGCAAGGGGAAAGGCTTTACACAAGCTCCTTCCCCTCCCTCTTATATGCCACAATCACAGCTTCTAAATAAGCCACTACATCTCCTGTGTAACATCTGGCTTGCCCTGTGTGTATTCTATGAAGGTGTAAATAGCAAAAGCCATTCAGTAGTTTCAGAAATATGGCTTTATATTTTTTAAATAAGGAACGCATAATTCTTGCGTAATCTGTGATGGTTTGCAAAACCGTTAGCGAGTCAATGATTGCAAACCAGAGCAAATCAGCCTTTTTGTCAGCTGCATTTTTATGACTGGATCAGCAGGAATAGATCTTGCCCCCATCTGGTCTAGTCATTAAAAATTGAAGGCACCAAAGAAGCTGCTATGGGGCATTTACAATATTATTTCCCAGCCTTCTTATTTGTTTGGATGCAGGGTGTTTTTTCTCTCCATTAAGCAGCTGTGCACTGTCTGTGCCATCTGCATTGCCTAAGCTTCCAACATATCACCTTCCATTATTGCCATGCATCCTTCCCCTTCAGCAGATATCACGTCATTGTACTCATTGTCTGCTTCGTTGTTTTCTACTTATACTAAAAAAATCAAGGCAGATGCTGTTGCAAAACAGAAATAGAGAAAAGCTGTTTCTCAAACCCACATTGCTAGCCTATCAAGTGACTTTCTGAATCTTCTGCATCGACCAGAGCAAAACCTCTGAAATCCCACATCCCACATAGAGGGAGCCTGGCATCTGGAGACTGTCTGTGCTTGGGGAGATCTTCTGATGCAGAGGTGGGTAACATATGGCTTCGGGCTGCATTCAGCTCTTCAAGGCTTCTCCGCTAGAAAAGGCTTGCCTCCTTTCCCACAAAACAAACAGCTCATCAGTGAGTCACTGCATAGTGGCTGTGTGGGGAAGGTTCCCAGCAGGTCAAATGTGTAAGCCACCTTCTGGGTCTGAATTTAGCATAACCTTTAATTGTAGCATCAAGTAGGCTTTCTTTTAACAGTGAGAAGGGATGGCCCTCTTCATCTGTTGCAGCAAAAACAACAAAGAGCCTTATAGCACATTAAATGCTAGCCAAGTTATTTCAGCACGAGCTTTTGTGGACCACGAAAGTCCATTTCATCAGATGCTATCTGATGAAAAGCATCTATCTGAAAAGCATCTACTGGACTAAATTGGTCTGTCTTTAAAGTACCTACTAGATTTTTTGTTGTTCCTGTTTTCAAGGATACAGCAATACCTTCACATTCATCCACTTGACTTTCATTGCTTTGTTCTGTCAGTTTTCAAATATAACCACATTTCAAATTTTGTCTATGCGTTTTCCTCTTTATCCAATTCATCAGACCCTCCATGAAATTCATCAATGTTTATTTTTCTCTTATTTCTATTTATTTAGGTTTCACACAAACACATTCATGTCCGTTTTTATAGTTTGTTGCTTACATTTTCTCCAGCTCAAAAAATGGATGAAAGTCAAAGCATACCCGTCCTTAGCTTGTAAATTTAAGCTAAAGAAGGCTATGATTTTCATCCATATTTTTTTTTGTCAACCATGCTCTGGTCTCTAACCAGATGAAAGTGGAAGCTATTGCTCTCTCTCTCTCTCTCTCTCTCTCTCTCTGTGTGTGTGTGTGGTTGTACACAGTGTTGTATCGGTGTTGGGCCCCTTCAGAGGTGCAGCTGCTGGCTGCAGTCCGCTTCCCCTCCTGCTGCCCAATTGGTAGGCCTTATTGCCTTGCCTGTTCCCCCTGAGTTTGGGACAGGCGGATACCGCGTGCTTGGCTCCGCACATCCCACAGGTGTGGGAAAAGGAGCAGTGGGTCTGGAACACTTAGCTATCGAGTTGAACTCATAACAGGTACATGGGTTTTGAATCCACTGAGCACATGCTGGTGCCTTGCCTTGATCTGTTTTGTTGCGGGCAATCAAGTGCCCGCTGTCTGATCTATCGCCCCATATCACCCGAGCCGGCACCAGCAGCTGTGACCAGAGTTCCCATTGAGAGACCCTCCAATCTAGGGGTGGGGTCGTGGGTGGCTCTAAGCCTAAAATGCTGGTCGTAAACCAGCTGTCCCAGAATAATCCCGGAAGGCCCAATTCCATTGTTCCATTGAAATTCCATTGTTCTCTATCTGGTATGATCCCCTCCTTCAGTTTTCTGCATTTCAGCATGCTGCCCTGTACCTGTAGCAGCCAGCAGGGCATATTTTATTTCAGCAAAATATTTCTGAGCTTCCCTCTCAGAGCATTGCAACCTTTGCTGTTATAATTCTCCCTGAACTTGGTGGGGCGATGAAATGCAGTGCTGCTGTAGGTCAAGTTTGCTTGACTTTATTGCTAAGGAGATAATTTTACAAGCTTGTTTTCTAGTCCTTTTGGGACAATGACATCTGTGCCTTGGCCTTGGTCTAACAAGAAATGTTAGAAATGTGTCCTGGTCGTAAAAATGAATGTTAGGAAGGGTCTTTTACATCCTATAAAACCAGCTACATGGAAGAAAAAAAATTGTCACTTTAGGTAATACAGTTTATCACAACTAAGTTTTCTTTACAATAGAGTGAAAAACTAATAATTTGCTTCCATGGATAACAGTGTAGAAAAGCTTCCTGTAATGAGAGAGTCATAAACCCAGTAATAAATTAACACAACAAATAGAACAAGACACACTTGCATGAAGCTAATATAATGGAACCAGCTCTCCAGGAACCAAGGAGCAAATTATTGTTGGTCTCCTGAGGCTTATTGCATGTGCATACTGTTGGAAGTGTATGTGTGACTTTTAGGGAATTTCTTGTTTGTTAAAATAAATTGCACAGAGAGCTTCTAGCATCATTTTTTCCTGCACCCAGCTAGTTCTTGTATTTTTATTTTCCCAATCAGAAATAATCGGGTCCTGTAATACATCTGATGTATTTTTTTTCCTGAAGGTGTGGTTTCTAAAATGGGAGGGGAATAGAACAGGAAAGCTTTTAGCTAAGAGAGTGTGCATTTAACTTGTTTGTCTGCCTACATGTGAATGTTGCTGTTCTGTGTACATTTTATACTGCTGAGGAATTTAATAAATTCCTCAGCAGTATAAAATGCCAAGGAATATAGCATTGGATTTCTGTACAGTTATCCACTGGAATCTTCCACTGCCTGGAGCACATTTACTTAACGCTGTTCTGAAATTGGGAGGAGTGTTTTGGGATTGCGTTCTTCTTTAGCACCGATTTTCAACCTTTTTCATCTTGTAGCACAGTGATAAGACTCTAAAATTGTCAAAGCACACCATCAATCTTTTGAAAATTGACAAGACACACCATGCTGCTGGTGTAGGGCTCATATCCCTCAATGGTCCTATTAATAAATGATGTTTAAAATAAATCCATCAATCTGCCAAACTCTCACGGCACACTTGCAGACCAATCACGGCACACCAATGTGCCGTGGCACACTGGTTAAAAATAGCTGTTCCGTAGGAATCTCCTATTGAACATAGAAGAACATAGAACATAGGGAAAGATGGAAGACAAAAGGAGAAGGGGGTGGCAGAGGATGAGATGGTTAGATAGTGACACTGAAACAATGAACATGAAATAGGGCGAACTCCGGAAGCTAGTGGAGGACAAGGAGGCCTGGCGTGCTGTGGCCCATGGGGTCGCGAAGAGTCAGACATGACTTAGCGACTGAACAACAACAACAACAGGAATCTCCAGGAATTGCATAGGAATTAGTTTGTATTCTACTTTTTTCCTTGTGCCGGGAAATAAAACCTGACTGCTGTAAAAGCATCAGTAGGTCTTCCCCTGCTGCACACTGGAGAAAAAAAAAACACCTTGGAACAGAGAACAGCATATTTATCTACAGTGCTAGTGTTAACTTTCTACCATTTAAACCCAGCTGATTCTGCAGTTACCAGAACAGTGAAGCAGTCAATAGCCACAGCTGCAAGCCCTTGTTGCACAATTCTTCAGACCTGCATACAATTTTCAGCTGGTGAAAGAAAACAAAATTATAGCATTCTTTACAAACCCATCAGCTCAAACTTTCAGGTAAAGAACACTTTACTCCCATGATGCTCTCTGCTATTCAAGCATTGCAGCGGCAGGCAGCACACGTATTTTGAATATATACTTTTTGGAGGGCTTGTTTGTACAAAGCACAAGTAGTTATCTTGCTAAGGGAGTCTGCTATTCAAAATAGCTCGAAGAAAGATTCAGACTGCTATTTGTTTGTCTGGACAACACAACTGCTGGAACAGCATGCTAATGTCCGAAATTCAAACTTGGGCTAAGCAAATGGACTGACATTGAGAGTGCAATCCTAACGTGGAGTTAGGCTGGCACAGTTAGGCCAGCAAAGTTTGGCCAACACAAGGGACCCTGTAATGTATGTTTGGACCACTCTTGGAGTCAGAGAGGCCAGCACACAGACGTGCACCATCCTCCCTGACTCCAAGAGTGGTCCAAACGTGCTTTACAGTGGCCCTTGTGCACTCTCAGTTCCTTCTATTACAGAGTAGCATGCTAGATATTGTTACTGATGTTTTTCTTTCTCCCTCCACGTGTGGGAGGAGAACAAGTAGTTTATAGCAGAGCCATCTGCTGGAGCTGTGACCATCTTTTTGGCTGATTGTAGTTGGGCTTGAGCGTGCAACTGGTCACACTGCCTGAATGGTGGTTGTCACTAAGAATTAAGCAATTAGGTTGCATTTCTGCTCCACCAAGACTTCATAAATATTAAAAGAGAACAGGGGGATGCTGTGTGTTTTAATCCACATCTAGTAAGCCTCTGCAACCTCTGAACTTCCTCTGTGAACACGACTAGCCCCCCTGGCCATGCTTTTTCCATGCCTTCTTGCAGCTGTAGTTTGATTTCGGGTTGGAGTTAACTCAGGCAGCCAGAGAGATTTCCAATAGGATTTCGGCTAAAACAAATGAGAAAACAATGTACTAGAAACAGCCTGCAGTCTGTTAAAGTAGTTGAATTTAAGCCAATTTCTGTTCCTTTGAAGTAATTAGGATGGAATAAACTTTAAATCCAACTACCTTGGCTTAATAAAATGAATGTGAATTAGGCTGGAAAAAATTGAATACCACATCTGCATTCATTTTGCCTTTCTTTAGACATTCATTAGCAACCAGCTTGGTAAAGGAAAACAAAATGAGTAACTTTGCCATGCGATTGCAGACCTCTTAGTGCTGTTTACCACATGTGGGGGCGGGGAGAACCAGTTCTTATATATGCTGTTCACGTAGAAGTTCACATCTATGCTGGGGGAGGTCGTTCCTGTGGGTGGGTTTGCCGGGGGGGGGGGAAGCCCAGATCCAGCAGTTATGCTAGATCCAAACCCCTGTCCATGGGCTGTGCAGTCCCGATTTGGGCCGCTGCAGCCCACTCGGTCTTGCGCCTGCTAAATAGCGGGCGCAGGTCAAGCAGCCCCATAGGGGTGGCTAGCGCTTACATAGAGATGGCTGGACAGTCGTCCCCTTGTCCCTTGGCACCTCCAGCGGCCTCCCAACCTGTGCTGGGTGCAATTAGCATTGATAGGGTGGTAGAAATTATTTGTCAGAACAAAAGCAGGCCGCAGCCATTATGTTGTTTTCATGATTGTAAGAGACAAAAGAGTTAAAGGTGTAAAGTTACGTGTTCAGACACAAGGCTGTACTGAAACCAGAGGCTACCTGTTTGACAGTGCATTGTGAACTGATTTTCATTTAGGGTGCCATCCAAGGTGCATGCCCTGCACACACAGCACCGGTGCAAGGGTGCTGTCCAGGACCTCCTTGCCAGCGTTGCATCCGCGGCCCCGCAGAGCCGGCAGGGGCGGTTCCGGGCGGTCGGAAGGAGGGCGTGGGGGCGTTTCTAGGCGGGGGAGTGAATCTGATAACTAGAGCCAAACTTGATAGCTGCTGCAACAAAGATGGTAGCATTACTGTACTTACAAACAATTTTTGAATAGATCTGGAATAGATCTTTTGAATAGATCTGTGTTCAAAAATAGGGGAGCTTCTGGACTTCCCTTGGGTCCTAGTTAATATGCTGATGGGTTAGAGAGGAAGCAGATTTTTTTTAAAGCCCAAAGTACGTTCTGTGTTCAAAGGATAGTTGAACAACAAACCTTGACTTGCCATTTTGCACATGCCTCTTGTTCTAACAAGGGTCGTGGTGGTACTGTGGGTTAAACTGCTGCTGCTGGGCTTTCTGACCGGAAGGTTGGCAGTTCAAGACCACGCACGCTCCCGTTGCTTGTCCCAGCTCCTGCCAACCTAGCAGTTCAAAAGCACGTAAAAATGCGAATAGATAAATAGGTACTACTTCGGTGGGAAGGTAACGGTGTTCCATGCGCTACGACGTATAGTCATGCTGGCCGCATGACCACGGAAGCTTGTCCTCGGACAAACGTCGGCTCTACAGGCTTAGAAACGGAGATGAGCACCACCTCCTACATTCAGACTAGACCATTCGGTCATGGGGAAACCTTTATCTTTTTTACCTTGTTCTAACAGCAAATCACAGCACAGCAAATCACATGGTCTTATGGGCCAACAGCAAATCACAGTGTGCATTATAACCAAATGCAGTCTGTTTGTTATCATTTAGGGGGTGTTGGTGGCTTCAACTTGAGCAGGCAAACAGGCAGAAGAGAAATTGCAACATTTGTATAATGGCTAAAGTTCAGCATGAAATTAATATTCAACCTTGGCCCTGAATACATTTGGTGGCCCTGGGTAAGTCTCGGGTTCTTACTCTCACTTCTCCTATCTATAAAATACTGTATGTATAACAGTGAAGAGCCTTACAGAGTTGCTATGGAGATGAGCTCAAGCTGGTTGAGCACACTGCACATTAAGATTGTTAATAAAATAACTTGATGGGGGATATGTGCAGCTATACAGATTTATCAATGGAGACAAGGGAAGCAAAACAAGGAGATTAAAATGTAAAAGCATACATTAATACTGGTATTGTGGGATGGTACTATTGGCACTAACTTGCCTTCCTTCTCCGGAATTGGAACGTGTATTCTCATCTCTCCCATCTCATCTCTTGCTAACTGGGCAAACAGCCACCTCAGGCTAGGCAAATGCTGTTGTTTTTAATTGGAAAGCAGTATATATTGTACATAGCAGCATCTACATCAGGTAGCAAGCACCACTAAGCAGAGAGAATTGCCCATATCTGCTGTTGATTTGGGGAGCGGGCATATTTGTATACAGTACAATGTTGAATAAAGTGCTTCCAAATGTTATGGAGACATAAGTCTTTTTTATGTACTCTCTGTTAAACTGTGGTCCATTGTGATCGCAGTTCTTTAGATTATTTGAAATTGAAACCATCCTTGGTTATGATGATGAAAATAATAGTGCGCTAGGATCTGTAAGTGTAATAGATTCATACTAGATCAGTGGTTCTCAAACATTTTAGCCACCCACTTTTTAGGACTGGGTCCACATTTAGGACCCACTTTTTAGAATGGCACTAAAAGGACCCACCAGAAGTGATGTCATTAACCTCACAGCCGGAAGAAACATAATCAAGCAGGAAGTGCCATCATTGTGTCATAATTCCCGGAACCCTCGCAGATTAAAAATATCCATGAGTAATTAAACCAGCTGATTTTCCCCTACCC
The DNA here is from genome assembly GCA_029204185.1 of Lerista edwardsae. Taxonomy (NCBI): domain Eukaryota; kingdom Metazoa; phylum Chordata; class Lepidosauria; order Squamata; family Scincidae; genus Lerista; species Lerista edwardsae. The sequence continues at coordinate 19,145,670 of JAJKFI010000003.1, forward strand.
TCTGAAGCCAACTGGAGCATAGCTCAGGTCCGGAGGGCTTTTTGAGGCCCTCCGTGTACATTTGCACGCAGCCTTGGCAGGGCTCAGAATGGGAGATTTCCCTCGCCCACCGTATGGACCTGACTGGACCTGTGCTCCGGTCAGGACTGCAGGGCTTTTGGAGGCCTGCTGAAGCTGCGCATGGCCTTGGCAGGACTCAGAAAGGGGTATTCCTCCACCCTCTGGAGCTGTGCTCTCAGCTGTCCTGAGGCTCTCCGGAGGCAGGACTCTGAATGGCTGTTTTGGCCAAAAAAACCTGCGACTTCTGAGGGGGCTGAGCCTATTAATACCGTTGACTGAACTGCTGTGATGTCACAGAATGTTCACCATCCTGAGAGAAAATGGTCAAAAATTAAATCTTGAAAGTCAGTTTCTTTTCAAGGAGCTGCTTTGACTGTATGTGGATTTAATTGGTAGAATAAGGGTCTAAGTTAACTGGCATGAATTGGCATGAACCCGTTAATTGGCATGAACTGAATCTAGCTGTATGCCTGAGGAGAACATGAGAAGAAGGAAGGCAGAAGATCAGAAAGCTGATAAGCTAGAGCAAGGTGCTCAATGAGGCAGGGGAGAAAAATCATGGGCTGACTTTTCGGATGCTTGAGAAGGTGGGAGTCTTGCTTGGTAGGACGGCTAATAGCAAGGGTATGGCCTTGCCAGAGAAGGTTCTGTGTGTTTTTCATGGGAAGAAGTTGAATTAGGCTGAATTGTATACCACCATCTGAACCTTTAGATGTGCTGCAAGTCTTTATTTTCAGTAATACAGTACTGACTAGATCTCAGTGCAGTCATATTTGGGATTTGTTAGGTATTCCACTAACTATTTTCTAACCGTGCTATTTAAAAAAAAAAAAACAAAAACAGCCATGACAACATCTCTGAAACCAATGAGACTTATTAGTCATACCTTAAGTTCCATAAATTCCATATGATTCCCTTTGAGTAGCAATCTGGCTAATGTTTCAGCAGCAGCAGCTCCCTCCAAGAATGAAGGAAGTGTTCTGCATGTACACGGGGTCCTTGAAAGGTCCCTGATGGAGCTCCTGATGATGGAAGTGCTAGTCAAGACGCTACTCTTTGGATAGAACCCTAAGCTCATACTTGGTGATGGCAAAAGTATTCCTTATGGGGAAGAAGGACCACATGGTCCTTTGCAGAGTAATTTCAAAATTAATTCAAGCCTTTCTCTTTCATGTTTTTTCTTACATCTATTCTCATGAGACTTGACATCAGATTTGTAAATGCCCATGATCAAAAAGCAAAAAATGGATAATAGGTTGGGTTATAAAAATGCACAAGAAAACACAACATCACAGTGTTACACACAGTAGGTCAAGAGGCAAGTTTTCAAGTGATGCTCTTATATTTAAGCAATGTTTAAGTGATGTTCAATTTTTGATGAGGTTAAAAGTAATATGTTGTTGACATCATTCCCTTGCTTTGTGCTCACATTGTGCAACTCAGATCTAACAGCAGGGAAGGACATACATTAAATATCTTTCTATGATATGGTAGTGAAGAGCCAAGAGGGTGTGTACCCCAGCACAGTGTCTTTCTCGTGGCTGTTGCTGGTGATGTTCTCCATTCTTTTAGATTGTGAGCCCTTTTGGGACAGGGAGCCATTTAACTTTAATGTTATTATTTGCCTGTAAACCGCTTTGTGAACTTTGTGTTGAAAAGCGGTATATAAATACTAGTGATTGATTGTATTCAGAAATGTGATCCATCACTTGGAGACAGAAGTGGTAAAATTGTACCATTACAGAATCTACTATCTCATTCTGCTGCATGTGTAGACCAGATGTGAAAATCAGTCCAAGAAGATTTTGGAGCACTGAGGGTTGCACAACCATATTTACTACCAAAGTCATTTGGTAGTAAATATTGTGCATTTTTCTGCCATCCTTGTTCCAGGATCTGCAGATTGGATTATTTGCTTAAAATTCAAGGCTGTCACCTTGGAAGCATTATTCTTTTAGTAGCTCTTCTCTCTCTCTCTCTCTCTCTCCCTCTCTCTCTCTCTCTCCCCCCCTCTCTCTCTGTGTGTGTAATACCACCAAGCTTTTCCTACTACTGTTATCTCCATGTGAAGCTCCCCAAATCTGTTACTGTCAGAGAGCAACCAGTTACCTTCAGACTGTACACAGGGAGGGCAGAAGAGGCTCAAACATTGGCATGAACTGAGGCTGGGAGAACTTCAACATCTACCAAAAATCTGCTACAGAGAAGCCCAACATTTAACTCAAATTTTGACAGTTTGCTATTTCGTTGATCATGGCCATTGGCTGGCTGTTGGATGAATAAGTTGCATTTTCTTGGGTATAAATTATTTATTTTTATATCCTGTCTTTCTAAAACTCAAGGCACATAGTAATTCATAATAAAACATCAATAATTATCATACACAATGGAAATAATTAATAAAAGTAAATCAATAAAATCCAAAAGAAGATTTAGCCGAGAGGGTTAATGCCTCAGTTTGCCCGAAGATAACAGCTGAAGATCCAAAGGTCGTGAGCTCGAGACTACCGGAAGTCTCTGTGAGTGGCAGACCTTGTAAACTGCGGCTAATTAAAAGCTGAGTTCCAGCTGCCTCGTGGGAGGAGTGTGCTGAAGTCAGCTGCGTCTCTGGTGGGAGCAGGGAAGCCTCTTATCAGCCAGCAGAAGACAGACGGGTGGCTAAGAAAGAAAGCTAAATCCAGAAAGATCCATCTGTATGAGTGTTGTTCTTGAAAGATAGAACGTTTCTGTAAATTGTAAAAACTTTTGGGTTTGTGAATAAAAGTCTGCCTATGTAACCGCCTTGAGTTACAGTCATTAGAGAAATCTAGTGATCTTAAGAAAGGCAGTTTATAAATACAAGTATTATTATTATTATTATTATTATTATTATTATTATTATTATTATTATTATTATTATTA
>JAJKFI010000003.1:19156205-19170631 GCA_029204185.1 Lerista edwardsae
ACACACACACACACACACACACACACACACACACACACACACACACAGAGAGAGAGAGGGTTTAGTGGACAAAAATGAAAACAACATTGCAAAAGAATTAAAGCATGTTTTTTGTCTGAAACCTGATTTTTTGTTCTTAAAAAAGCATGAATAATCAATGATCATGAAATTAAAACTAAACCTAAATGTCTGAAGGGAAACAAAAAGATCACAGGTCTGTTTCCTTATATTGGTGCTTTTCAAAACACCAGTTATGGAACAAACATAAAGGTTCAGTTCCCATAAAGATAAGCTCCATTACTTGTACAGCTCGTTGTCACTGATTTTGTGTATGTTAGTTGGTCAGAATTCTAGGGTCAAGTTGGGTTAGAAAGCATCTCGATACCCTTGTTAAATAAAGAGAGACACACAATACCAATTACTCACGTCTGGCCCTAAAGCTGTGACTTGGGGCAGTCATGTTTTAAGGGGCATCAGTGAAGCCTCTTGTACTTAAAACTGCAACTAGAATCCTTTGCAACATAACAGAAAAGGTTGGATATGATTTACTTCTGCTGAAGAACTGACGTAACACCCCCCCCCTCCCGATTGTGTAGTGCAACTAGATGGGGGTGGGCAGCATAATAGTAGAAATTCTTATCATGTCTGGTCAAGACTATGAGCGCAATCCTAAACTGGAATTAGGCCGGCATAAACTAAGCCAGCAAAGTTTGGCCAGCACAAGGGCCACCATAAAGCGTGTTTGGATTACTCTCTGAGTCAGGGAAGATGGCTCACGTCTGTGTGCTGGCCTCTCTGACTCCGAGAGTGGTCCAAACATACTTTGCGGTGTCCCTTGTGTTAGCCAAACTTTGCTGGTTTAGCTTATGGTGGACTAATTCAGTTTAGGATTGTGCCCTATGTCAGTAACTTTTGCACTTGTCACAAGAACTTCAAAAGCAGATCCTACGAAGTTATCAGTTTTTTTTTTTAAAAACGTACGTTTACTTAACATATTGTTGTTGTTCAGTTGCTAAGTTGTGTCCGACTCTTTGCGACCCCATGGACCACAGCACGCCAGGCCTCTCTGTCCTCCACTAGCTTCCGGAGTTCGCCCAATTTCATGTTCATTGCTTCGGTGACCCTATCTAACCATTGCATCCTCTGCCACCCCCTTCTCCTTTTGCCTTCCATCTTTCCCAGCATGAGGGTCTTTTCTAAAGAGTCCTCTCTTCTCATGAGGTGGCCAAAGTATTGGAGCTTCAGCTTCAGGACTTGTCCTTCCAGGGAGCAATCAGGCTTGACTTCCTGTAGGACTGACCGATTGGATCTCCTTGCAGTCCAGGGGACTCTCAAGAGTCTTCTCCAACACCATAATTCAAAAGCATCTATTCTTCGGCGCTCTGCCTTCCTTATGGTCCAGCTCTCACAGCCATACATGGCTACTGGGAAAACCATCGCTTTGACTATTCGAACCTTTGTTGGCAGGGTGATGTCTCGGCTTTTGATTAAGTTGTCTAGGTTCACCATAGCTTTCCTCCCAAGAAGTAAACATCTTTTAATTTCATGGCTGCAATCACCATCTGTGGTGATCTTGGAGCCCAGGAAAATAAAGTCTGTCACTGCTTCCATTTCTTCCCCTTCTATTTGCCAGGAAGTGATGGGAGTGGTTGCCATGATCTTAGTTTTTTTTAATGTTGAGCTTCAAGCCAATTTTGGCACTTTCTTCTTTCACCCTCATCAGAAGGTTCTTTAGGTCTTCCTCACTTTCTTAACGTATAGAGAGGAAGACAGAGATATCTAGTATGTGTCATGGTTGCTATAATTATAGTGTTACACTTTAATCTCCTTGTCTCTAGATTAGGTTGTTGTGCTGATTAAAGTAGACAACAACAGCAACAGAGATGGGCAACGTTTACCATTATATTTGTTTTGTAAGAAGAAACTACCTGGCTAGTTAGACAAGTTGTCCTGTTCAAATTGGTTGTTAGAAGGGTTTGGGTAAGACAAGTCATAATGTGCTGTAGGTACATAAATTTATAGCCCAAGCCTATCATTGGGATGTGCTGCTGGAACGCGCACAGCCTTACGATGTTGCAAAATGGCTGCATTGTTATGGGCTACTTTGACACTTGCCAGAAACTGTGAGCAGCACTGGTCACAAGGAAGGTGTTATTAGCTTGCTGCCAGAGGAACCTTGGCCACATGCTGGTGGTGACATGTAGACCTAGTTGAGGCTCAGGACCCAACTGAGGCATACTCTGCAACTTGCATAATATACAGGTGGAGCTTTTTATCTGTGAGGGTTCTGTTCCCAAAATCCATGTGTAGTTAAACCAGCTGGTTTAGCCCATACACCCCTCCGAACCCTACCAAACCTGGAGCTATGCTCCAGTCGTGTTTGGAGGGCTTTCTGAGGCCGTTTCAGCACCCCCACCACCCCCAAGGTACTTTAAAGGAAGACATTAAAGGAAGGTAAAAGAAAACATTAATATAAAAGGCTTCCTGGGCTTCATAATGCCATAAAAGGCATTAAGAATGTCACTTTTTTGCAGGAAGCCAGAAGTAACATTTTTTCAGCTGAAATGGCCATTCTGAGCTTCAACAGGCATGTGTGGCCTGCATGTGTGGCCTCAACGGGCCTCAGAAGAGCTCTGGAAGTGACGAGAGCACAGCTTTGGTCATCTTCAGAGGCTTCACATTGAACATCTGTCTCAAAACGGGGCATTGAGCCAAATTTGCGGATCAGAAATCTGCTGATAATTAGGCTCAACCTGTACACACATGAAGGATATTGGACACCTGTGCAGGGACCTAGATACAATGACTCATGATACACTTCAGTCAACTGGCATTGAAAAGGCATGACAGAAACAAAGATTCATGGGTGTAATACAATACAACTTTATTGGCGGAAATGCAGGTATAAGGAGAGATGGGGGAATATGAAGATTTGCAGTGTAATACACACACCCACACCTAAGCACTAAATGGTAGCAGTTGCTAGGCAGTACAAGAAAAAAGGGAGTTTCTGGGAAGGAGGAGGGAGTATAAATGTGCAAAATGGAGGAGGAAGAAGAGCAAAGAGGATAGGTAGGTACAGGGAGATGTTCATGTCTAGGGAAATGAGAGATTATTCAGATATTCAGAAGGACTGGGGATAAGGAACTAGGGTTTCTGTGATAGCAGGGGAAGGTGGCTAGAGAGCTGGGGGAGGAAGGGGAAAGAAACAAGAAAGAACTAAGCATTGTGGCTGTGATTTATGTTGAAGTCCACTGCAGCCTAGAACAGAGACCACAGGCAAGGACTGAATCCCGCAGTGGGCTGCAAAGGACTTCACTCCTGTGGTGTGGGAGCTTGTCTCTCCAACCACACAATTCCTCTTAACGAATACTACAAGCCAACAAATGCTGAGAATAATGAAGTGGAAGAAGTGATTCTTTTTGTTCCTCTCATGTCCTGCTGAACTGATTACGGGAAATTGCGTGTTGCTAATATCTCAACCTCCACCCCTTGTACAAAAGGTAGACCAAAGAGTTCCCAGTCACTCACACACATTAGCCTTGCATCCCCCCAATGAAGCCACAAGAGACAGGTGCATATGGGCCACTTTATTGCAACAAATTACAAGGAAGAGGAGCCAGAGACTGGCAGCAATTAAACAAAGGCAGGATAAATGGGCAAGGCCTTAACTGAAGAACATCCTGACTCCAGCCCCTTTGGGCATGACCCTTCATGGTCCAACCCCTGCAGGGGCGGAGGAAGCAAACCCGCGCGCCCGCCCTGGCTGGAAAGCATCTAGGGCGGGGCCAACCAAGGCTTGAGGCTAAGAGATTCCCTGCCAGCTCCACGCGCCGGTCAGCAACTGTGGGCCTACCTATGAGTAACTCAGTGCCTTAGCTGACCTCCTGATGCACACCAAAAGCCTCCTTCCCACCTTTGTGCCTGTGCTAACATGCAATAAAGTGACCAAGGTTGCCGCCTCTGTATGTGACACCAACCCTATTAATCCCCCAGTGCAGTCCAGTGTAGGCAAAAAAACTGCCCGCCAAAAGCCAATCAGGCAGGCAGAAAAATTCCTACCTGGCCCCAAATATGGCGACCGGCCAATCTTTGACTGCAAAAGGGGGGGGGGGGGGGGGGGGATCCATTTTCCTTTTGAATCCAAGACGGAATGGCTCCCCGGAAGTCACCTTGCCACCAGGAGAGTTCCTGGTGATGTCCCCATGGCCAGGTGCCCAATCCGGGCAGCAGCTGCCTCTCGCAGCAAGGGGGGGAGCAAGCTAATGGGCGAACACCTAGCTATGGCGCTGGAGCCCAGAATTCACAAGATTCATGCCAGACAAATGAGAACAGAATAGAAGCATCAATTTGACTGCATATGATGCAGTTCTTATTTCAGGGCCGGTAGCCAGGGTTACTGATCTGTATCTGCTAAGATTTTTGGGTTGATGCAGGAGTCAAGGGGCAAGGTAGCCAAGATACAGCAGCTTCCCAGCTCAGGGAGGACATCAAGGTGGAGACTGGCTCGATAAACAAACCCAGTAGGGTTTGTGGTTTCAGGGAGGGAAGCAAGGCAAATTGGCCAACAATGCTTCAGAGGGGAAAGTGTCTGAGAAGGCAACTCACCAGGAGCTGAGTTTGTTGTGCTAAAGGGAAAAGAAGCACAGAAGGAGAAAGGAAGCAGGGCGAGAAGTGATCAGTCTAATATCTGCCCTGGTTGCTGGCTGGCACAGTGGTTCTTGGGTTGGTGAATGGAGCATCTAGAATCAACAAAGTAACAACTGTATAAATACAATTGTGGACAGAAATTCATAGTTGGAAGAGCTTTACAGCACTGTCTTATTCATGTTTACTCAGAAGCAGCTCCCATTTAGATGTATAGGATTGCAACCTTAGCACTGCACAGCATTCGTTTCTCTTTTGTTGTTAGCAGAGCTGTAGAAAAGAACAAGTTGTTCCCAAAGAAGGTTTTGGGCAGCCCAATCCCCAGCAGGCCTGTGCTGCATCCAACACAGCTTGGGGGCGGGCGGGCTGAGGAGTCTTCCCGGCATGAATCGTCTCCCCTATGGTTCCCTATCGTGCTCCCTTAACGGCCGCATCCCAAACCCACCTGCCTCCCCGGGCCAGCAAGCCTCCTGGCATGCCCACCCCCCTGCCCAGGAGCGTCCTCCTGCCCACCCAGAACTGCCCCTGCACCATACTAATCCAAGAACAGAGTGACTTCATTTTTGTCATTAAAACACCTTTTTCCATTATAATTGTTGTGACTTTTCCTTCCATATTAACATTTGAAGGTCACTTTGTGGAGGAAACTAATGACACTTGCGTGTATGAAAAGAAGCTAACTTGGTAATATCTTCTGCTTTTATGGCATGACTGTGCAATTCTAAGTACCACTGTGTTCAGTAATACTTCCAGAAAAGTGTATAGAGGACTCCATCTTTAATGCTTTTATATAGTTGTGCCTCTAGGTTTTTTTGTGCATTTAGAAAACTAGTTTCAGTGTTGTGATGGAAATTCTGAAAAGGAAGAGAAAAAAGAACTCTCTCAACATACTTTAGTCAGTAGGTCAATCAGCTAAAGTCCTGTTGTTGCTGGACATCATATTATCTTAACTCCGAACAAACCATTAAGATGTCAAGACACAAGTTGGCCAAAGATGCCCATCAGTGCTAAAGTAAGCGCTGATTGCACAAATGGGCAGCACAATCCCAGAGTGCGCGTAGCATCGATGCAATGTCGTTTCGTTAATGTTATGTGCTAGCGCCGATGCGGGGGGGGCTGAGCGGCACCCTTGTGTCGGCGCTAAAGCTCTGAAGCTGACACTACTCATAGCGTCGGCTTCAGAGCACCGACGGAGAGCCTTCCTTGCGCCGACTGAAGCCTGTTGACACAAGAGAGGCTCTGTCCCATATTGGGATGGGGATTAGTGGGAGAGGCTGGGGCGGGACGTGGGCGGGCTTGGGAGTTGGCCATATGGCCATATTCTAAGCTTGTCCGCAAGGCCCTGATTTGGGCCACGCGGTCTCCTAGGATCTGCGCCCACTCTTTAACAGGCGCAGATCCAAGGAGCACATAGGGGAGGCTGGAACCTCCCCTATGGTAAGGGAGCGCACACTCCCTTGCCTTGGGGGGGAGGCTCCAGACTCTCCTATGCAGCATCGGATATGGTGCTGCCAAGTTGGGCTCGCTATTCTGGCACTGCATAGGATTGCGCCCTTAAGTTGGCTACGTAAGGCTATGGAAGGCATTTCACACCGATTTAATGTTCATAACCTCTCACAGTTCCTATATGGATCATTCCATCTTTTCTCATTTATCGTTGGTCTTCAGTGGGCTTCAGTATTTGTTGGTTACGCAGCCATGTTAAGCGTTGTCCTCCTCCACCCTGCCCCTTCTGGACAGCATAAACACAAGGATGAGGAGTTTTCTGTGTGTGTGTGTTCTAACTGTATCTTTGCCTATGAATTGTTTATGGAAATGATATTGATTACATTGCGCTAGTTACCTGCAGCTTATACGATAATTTAATATATTTTCTCATAAGGAACATTCCTCCCACAAATGCTCCTAAATTATCCTATCCATGGCCTTGATGTGTAGGATGATTTCCTGTATAACGTTTTCAGGGTATATGTCATTCTCTATTTTTAAAGTGTTACTGAACCTGTGGTGAGAGTGCAAAGGAAGAGGAAACTTTAACACATTTTTTTTTGTGCAATGTCTAAAAGCCAGATCAGGATCTGTTTGGTAGATGGAATCAATCTGGCGTGGCCCCACTGCCCAATAATCTGGAGGACCTCCCACTTTATTGCTTAATTTTGTTGTCTAGAAGATGGGTATCTCCATGTACACTCACAAAATAAGATTACAGTTGGCAAAGAGTTGGAATAGGGAAGCTGGTTTTGAACAGCCATAAACTGGATTTTGGTACCTACTCCAAACAACTGAAAATTATTGGCCAATAGTTTTTCTAAAAAAATAATTTTGTACACTGGACTGAATTTTTCTGCTCCATTTTTATGGCTGTTCCATTTTTAATGGATGGCCGTTCCATAAATTCCACAGGTTCAGGCAACTGCTCTCATAATAAATCATACATATCCCCATGTTTAATTTAATTTCATTGCATTAGTCATATACTTAATTTTTTTTCTGCCTACTTGGTGTTTACACCTTTCAGATATGGGCAGTAGGACAGGGAGAGAGGAAGAGATCTGCTTGGTTAACATGCACCTCACTTGTCATCGTTTAGGTAAGCTGTGCGTTTGCTATTTTAGTCCTTCCTCGGAAATCAACCTAGTTTTCAAGGACTCAGTGTTGCTTCCCTCTTGGGCAACACCAAAATGGCTGCCACTAGGATGGTGTGGTAACAACAAGCAGGTCCATATAGGCTTCTCATCATTTCAGTATCTTTTTTGGTATGGACTTGAAAGGTATCAAACAAGCTATTCATCTACAAACCCACAACATATACAAGAGTAGTACACAGGGGTGTGCTCTCCCTGATGTATCTGGAGGCAAGTTTAGCTGGCCATAGTCTTTAGGCATGCCTGCTATTTCTTCACACAAGCTCTTGATTGACCCAGCAAGGCTAACTTGGTTGACTCTCTTCTTGTATAAGCATTCATGAATCAATCCTGACAGTATCATAGTAAGCTTATTCTAGGTTTGATGTTGTCCAGCTCTGCCCCTTTTTAATCTTTACAAAATGGAAGACTACACGATACTTCATCAAATTCCAACAGCTTCACTGAAGTTTCCATGGCCATGGTAATGTTCCAATTCTGCTACAGGGAGAAGGAAGTTAGGGAAGGCATCTTCCTATCCTTTTGTGTCCTGGATTGAAGGAGAAGAGTGTAAGCTAGGTATTGTGTTAGCAGCTACAGCAGCATGCTAGGTTGAAAGTCACCATGGCCCTTGGAAAACGTTATTTTCTACAGCCACCAAAGTATTCCTTGGGAAATCTACCCATCCCCAGGACCTCCATGGTCTTTTGTCTAGCAGGCTGCTATGCAGTTTGGCAAGGTGCCTAAATGAAGGATGGAGATGGGGAGTAACTGCTTTCGTTCCTGAAGCAAAACTGGACCACCGTCAGTGCTCCTTCTAGTGGGTCTGTAGTTTAATTTGGGTTTAAAGTGAAGACAGATAGGGTTTTTTGAAATTGAAGAAAGGAAGGCAAAGTTGAACTGTCTTGGAAAATAAGCCAAGCTGTGTCTTTAAAAAAAAAAGAAAGAAGTACAATATATCCTGATAGATACGTTGAGGGCAAGTTTTAGACCCAAAATAGATTTGCTATGACCTGTGGAGAAGTCGATGGTAAAACATGGGTTTTTTTAAAGATGAAATTCTTTGAAAATGACTTACCAGTAATTGTTCTGAGGCAGCAACAGAAAGTCAAACGAAAAAACTGAGCCATTTCACTTTGTTCTGAGGCAGCACAAAAATGGAGCTATTCTCCAAACAAGGAGGAGAGATGAAGGTGCTTATGGGAGTTGTTGGCGTTTTGAGGTACAGCACCTCCATAGCAGTAGTACAGCACCTCCATAGCAGCAGCCCTCAAAACTATTACAATTCCGATAAGCACCTTCACCTCTCTGCCTGTTTAGGGCAGAATGGCTACTGGCTTTTTGCTTGCTGACTGTTGGTGCCTAAGAACAATTACTGGTAAGTAGTATTGCTCCATTTTTTCCTACCCCCACCCCCGCTTTCTGCTTCTTAGCCCAGGCCCCTGCTGCTGTTAAATGCTTTATTAACTGTATTGACCCATGTATAAGTCAATCCATGTTTTCAGGCATAAATTTTTAGACTTACACATGTGATTATAGGGTAGTTCGGTGACACAAACTCAGTTGGGTTGCCTGTCAGTACTTCTGATTTGTTACCCTGCCTCCAATCTGTGTTGGCTTGGAATGGAGCTTCAAAGGGCTGCGGCATCCTTTGGCTGTTCACTGACAGAGATTAGTTTGTCCCTTAGCATCACTTCATAAATGGTTAGCATTATATGCTAACATTTATCAGTGTTTACACCAAACTCCCCCAAAGTGAGGATGGACCAGTATTAGACTTTCTGTAATTCCTGTCTACCTCTTCCCAAAGTTTTTATGACTATAGTCTCCAAGCAGGTTTGAAAAATTTTCCAGGAAGAAAGGATGATGGCATTTCCAATAATTCAGGTTTATTGTCAATATATTGTCAAATTCCTTCTGAACAAATGGTGGGTGAAACTGAAAATAGAAGGCCTGCCGTCTTCATCTGAAGCCTCTTTGGACTGCATTGTCTCTCTAGTGATTTACTTATATTGTGCTATTAAATGGAGCATTCATAAATGAGATGTGAATAATTTATTCAGCCTATACGTTGACATATAGAAACGGTCCTCTATTTAAATTCTGAGTGTATAATGTGGGTAATGAAAGTACTGTGTGTAACCACATTTAAGTGCATGCAAAATTGCTTTCATGTGATGCAGTATGAAACTAGGGCACGGACATGGGAGAACAGCAGACATCTTCATTGAAGACTTGTTTTTATATTCTAAAAAAAGCAGCTAGAGAAAAATGCAGGGAAGGTAGGATTGGCAGGGAAGTGCCATTGGAGGAAGGGGCTGCTTTCATTCAGTGGGCTGTCTTTAGACTTGCCAACGCCTGTTTAAACCCCAGCTAATGGCTTACAGGCTTAATTATGTAGAGAAAGGTAGAAATACAGTGCTTTGCAGATTCTCCATTCTGTACTGAAGTCTCCATTCTGCATTCCCCCCTGCAGTTCTCTATGAAGGCTATGCTACACTTTTTATCTCCCAAGGTTCGTAGACCTCACTGTCCTCAGAACCAGAAGTTTCATGCCTTCAGGGCAACTTGGAAATGGCCTGTACACGCAGACACAGGAACATTGGTGTCTGAGAGTGTCTGTAGGGGAGTGTGTTGATGACAGGGAAACCTCTGGTCATCATCCAATCCAAGGAAGACTGCCAGCTGACTCCTAATGTAGGCAAACGTCCATTACTATTACCATGTCCTTATTATTGTCAATCCAAACAACATAAAACAGCCTTGCTGGATAAGAACAATATCCATCTAGTCCAGTATTCTGTTTCCAGCAGTGACTAACCAGATGTTCGCGATGGCAGCTGCCATTGCTGATACCATCACTGTCCTGGCTTTTGCAGAGGTTCAACATGGGAATTGGAGAGAAGGAATCTAGGGAATTGTAGATAGCTTTCCCCACCACCAGCCATCCACCTTTTGTTTCTGTATTGTAGCAGAAAGCAAAAAGGTGCGTTTTAATGGCTGCGCTCTGAAGAAGTTCCAACTTGGTGCAAGTTTGTCCAGATAGCTAGCAATGTACTGTGTACTTCACCTTTCCACCTCCATGGAGGCCCCCAAAATTTCTCATCACATTAGAAATACAAATACAATAATAAAATCATATGAGAAACAATCGCAACGACAAAATTGCTGACCTATAAAATCAGACTGGAGAGCAGAAAACACAAGATTTCACAAACACAAAGATAGAGATAGGGAGTATAAAGTAACAGAACAGCAACTGAACAAAAAATATTCATCAGGTGATTAAAACAAATGCAGGGTCCAAATAAGCTTATCCCCAGGAGGGTGGGTCATCCTTTTTTAAAATTCTAAAAAAACTCACCGTCCCCACTCTCAGAAGTTGGGATCCTCAGCACAGGTTCCCTGCAGCAGTTTGATAGCTGCTTCTCCTGGTGCTTTAGAGCAGTAGCCTCCACACTATGGCCCATGGGCTAGATTCGGTGCACCGAGAAACTTGCAGCGGTTGAAGCCTTACTGTTCCATCCCACCACCACCCATACTTGTGCCTGATATTTGCAGCAACTCGTACGAGGCAGCTGTTCCCCCCAGGAAATTGGGGTGCAGAGCCTTCTGGGATGATCGGCAGTGGAAGTGGCTGCCCGGCACAAGCTGTTCCAAAGATGATGGAACATGGTTACAAGGCATGGCCTTGTAACCACTGCGCCATGCCTGAGATTATTTTCTCAGTGTCCTTGAGCTGCCATTTGGAGTCCGGTGCTTTAGGGAGCCAGTCCCTTTGCACATCTCCCTGCTGTTTTCATGGCTTTCTTAAGAACAGAACTGAGACAACTTTGCCTGCTGCGTCCTCAGAGCTTGTTGATGCAATCGTCCTGCTTTTTAAAATTCGAATCCAGCTATGATTGGATAAATCTATTGGTATGTTGCTTTTCATTAAGCAGCCATTCATTCTTTTGATTACCCAGGTAATCAGCCTCCTTAGGTAGCCAAGTAAGGGCAAGGGTCATTGTGGGCAAGTGGCTGGCTGCAAATGTCCAGGCAACCTGCCCACGTCGTCAGGTTGAATAATGTGAACTATTCCATTAACTGATCCATTAAAACAGGACAAGCAAGTACTATAGGCACATCAGCAGGATTTTCTCTCTACGGGGAGTCTAGTCAGAACAAACCTGAACCATTTTATCAACAAAGTGCCTTGCAGGCTACCGATGGTTTCTCCTCACCTCCTGATGGGCCAAGATAGAAAAGACCTTTGACCGCTTGGAAAAGCTCTGCTGGATAGCTCTGAGTTGACGTAGTGGTGGAAGTTAGGCCAGCAAAGTTTGGCCAGCATAAAGCACATTTGGGCTACTCAGAGCCAGGGAGGATGGCACATGTCTATGTGCTGGCCTCTCTGACCCCGAAAGTGGTCCAAACATACTTTATGTTTGTGTCCCTTGTGCCAGCCAAACTTTGCTGGCCTAACTGTGCTGGCCTAATTCCAGGTTAGGATTGCACACTGAGGGCCCAATCCTATCCAACTTTCTAGGACATGGAAAGGGCACAAGGGAACAAATATTTCCTTAACTTGAGGAGGCCTCCATGGCTGCCCTCCCACTGTTGGCATGGCTGCATTGGCGCTGGAAAGTTGGATAGAATTAGGCCCTAAGTCCCAATCATCATGAATGGGACCCTTCTGTGGTGCTTTTTAAAAATCCAACTAAATTCAGCTCAAACATCAAATTTTACAAATTTTACACATTTTACACTATTCCCCATGTTGTTACCTCATAGAAGCGGATTACAGGGTGTGACTTTGCTTTTCTCTTCTGCAGATTGAGCTGTCAAATTTCCTTTCTGCTCTTTAATATTCTGAGCCTATGAAATTATTGGTTTAAGCACCAGTAAACCTAGGTGGATATTCAGGTTGCTATCAGAAAGAAGAATTTGCTAAAGCATCTGCAAACATCAACAATGCTATTGTTGGCTATTTTAAATGAATTTTTTGATTCCTTCCATATTGTATCATGTTCTTGGCCATGGCAAATGGGCAATGCTTCATTTGAGGGTTGCCCTAAAGGCAGTTTGATCGTAGGAGCTAATGAAGATCTGTGCATTGCCCTCCCCCTTTACTTTGCACCATAGTTCCTGTTTCAAATTAATTTATCTCAAGAGCTTGAGGGTATTGAAGTCCCAGCATTGCTCCTGAACCTAGTGAGCTATTCATTAATATGTTCGATATGATTACTCACTTCATTGCTCGTATGGGTGCTCATTTGTCTCACTTTACAAATGGCACACTACCTGTGTCACTATCTCCTCATCAAGTAAATGAAGCCAGAGTGTTTCTTTACAATGTAGCTTAGATATGAGAATATACAGGCATGCCCCGGTATCCACTGGGGTTCTGTTCCAGACCCCACTGCGGATAACTGAAACTGGATATTGGGATTGCCTTTTTAAAGATAAGGGAACATCAGTGGTTTTGCTGCAACAAGGCAAAAACAAAAAAGAGATTTTTTTAAACGTTCAATAGGCATCCCAGTATCCATGGTATCTGCGGATAACTGAAACTGTGGATACCGAATCAGTGGATACCTGGGCACGCTTGTACTTGCCAGGCCTCATGCAGAAGAGTCTCTCATCAACCTTGGGTCCGGGGTATACTTCAAGCATTTTCAGAGCACAAAGAGACAGCTTTCTCATAGTTGAAGCAAGTGGAGGGGTCCAGTGTATGTCATGGAACCCCCATGATGGCACTCAAATCTGTGTGAGAAGGTGATAGGCTGAAGAGTTAGAAAGAACTTCCCAAAGTCATGTGTAAAAAGGGCTCTGTTGTACAGCACGTTTTTAATTCAGAGATAATGCCTTGGCACATATATTCCCCCATTCACTTTATTGATTCATTTTACAGTACTGTGGCATCTATATTTTTGATCTGCCTTCGTTTTGTAGTAAACTGTCGGGTGCGTTGACCGTGTAATGTTTAGATTGATTGACTGGATGTTGACTGACAATATGAGATACTGATCATGGCCTTTTGACACAGCTTTTATGAAGACTGGTGCGCTTCTCTTTTCAACAGCACCAATGTAGCTCTGTTAAGAGCAATGCTATTACCCTTGTTTGTGACAAAATGATCTCCCTTTGGCACTATCACTACATGTGTGTGTGACCTTGAGTGCTGTCACACTCAACCTTGGTTGACCTTGGGTGCCTTTTGTGTATAGCAGTTTCTTGTATTCACTGGTTGCTTTTGATAGACAGGGAATCTATACCAAAAACACAGATGCTTTCTGTAACCTATTGGTAAAAATGTGTTTGCATTGCACCTGGGAAGCAATGCAAATTAGAGTTAAAATTTATTTGCTTTTTGAAAGATCTTTAGAGCACCATTGTAATGACGCATATGAACTGCTGTAATTATTTAAAATTTAAAGTAAAAAAGCATGTTTAGCCACTGCCTTTTCATATACAGCAGTGTTTCTCAGAGTGTGCTCCAGAAGTAGCCACCATCTGCCTTCCACCCAGTTTGTTTGTCCATCCCTCCCCCATTTGTGAATCTCTCATTACCCTCCTGATTGACCGCCAGTATTTGGCTTGGCAGGCCTCCCCAAGACTCTGCACATTACTGCCCTTCGCCTGCTTAGTGATGTCACTTCCTCCTTAATGACATCACCTCAAGGCCCTCAGCTGGCTCCTCGAGACTCCTTACAGCCATGTAAAGGGCTCTGGAGACCAAAACATTTTGAGAACTGCTGTACAAGAAGTGGATGTGTTCAAAGCTGGCAGCATCTAACAGAGTCTTTTAGTCAGAATCCACTTCTATAAAGGTCCCAAAACCGTCTTTATATACTATTGGCTTAATCCTCCAGTTCTCATCCCAACCAAAATTAAGGGCGCAATCCTAACCAACTTTCTAGCACCAGGGTAAGGGTAATGCAGCTCTGAGGTAAGGGAACAAACATTCCCTTTCCTTGAAAAGGCCTCCATGACTGCCCCCTCCAACTGCAGGATGAAGCACGTGTCCCATTGGCAAAGCTATGTCAGTGCTAGAAAGTTGGTTAGGATTGTGCCCTAAGCCTGCAGGAGGTGTAAACTGATTTGTTTGCATTCAACATTTGTAACCTCTCTCTCTCTCTCTCTCTCTCTCTCTCTCTCTCTCTCTCTCTCTCT
>JAJKFI010000003.1:19177156-19224087 GCA_029204185.1 Lerista edwardsae
CTCTCTCTCTCTCTCTCTCTCTCTCTCTCTCTCTCTCTCTCTCTCTCATAAAGAAGGATCCCTGGAGGCTGTGACTTTTGTGGCCCTAGGACTCTGGACTATAGGCATGTGCTGTCCTTTCTGACAGTGATTTCTTTGCCACACTATATTTTTGTTGGGTAAATTATAAGTGAGAGTTTGTTCTGGCTAATCCATTTCAGCTAGGCCTTGGCCACTTTCTGTTCCAGTATTGTGTTGGTCTTGAAACACTGTGATTTTGTTTGGTAATTGCACACACAGAGGGAGATGGCATCATTAAGGACAGAGCAGCCATGATTAAGGGCAGAGCAGCAGGTGGCTGCGCTGTGCATACTGAATGGAAGCTGCCATCTGCTTGCTAAAAAAAAAGTGTGACAGTGGGACTTTCTTGCAGAAACTGAGCCCAGTGCAAAACAAAAGGAGAAAAATCCATCATGTAAGCAGAGGTCACTGCGAGGCTAGTAGAGAGCTATAGACAGAGGACTACTTTCTCCGGGATCAGCTCGTGTATCATGAAATGGCTGGTATGGGAACCATTAGTCTCAATTAGTTATATATGCATTGACTGAAAGGTAGCTCTGTGAATACACTGAAGGACGAAACATTCAGAAATAGATCATTCCTGCAGTAGCTGAAGTCAGCCATTCGAGTCTATGCATGTGTTTTGGGCTGGTCTAAGGTCAGGCAATAAGCCTCACGGCTGAGTGAAGATTCAAACCCTTAGCAGTCTGACATTACTAACCATGCTCACCTCCTACGGCTGTGGCTATTTGTTAGGGGAACCATGCACTGATGCATGCAGCACTGATGTTTTCCACAACAGTGTTGCAGTGACACTGGCAGTCCTTAGTAGTTAGCATCCTATCTGCTTTTAATTACAGTCGGCTTGCGTCTCTCGTGCATGATTGATTTGCTCAAATTCAACTTAAGAGACAAAAAAATCAGCAGTTTAAATACTGGAGGTGGTGTTGTGGCCCCAGATGAAAAGGCGTTGCACATCAATCTTTGCTGTATTGAGTGCCTTTTGTTTAAAAGGGGAAAAACAGAATATACATATTTTAAAATACAATTAATTATTTTATTTATAATTCAAATAAAATGTATCTACAAAAAGTTGTGCTTTTTTAAAAAAAATCAATGCAGATCTGTCTCAACTATTTTGAGACAAGTTTGGAACGGGGTGCCATGATTCTCTCTCTTGCCAGAGAGATCTGACATGAAGCTTTCTTTTTGGGAGGATCTACTCTTGAGTAGTACCTCCCCAGGACCCAGGAGCGGGACTAGGGCTTAAGCGCCACTTGAACCTGAAAGGAGCATAAATTGCTGTTTTGGAAGGCTCAAGGCAGTGGTGTCAGCCTACCGGTTCGCTGGGCGGAGTTTTCGTGGTCGCTGGGCGGGTTTCCACGGTGATAGGCAGCGTGCTTGCTGCGTCCCGTTGCGTTATGGCGAAAGTACGCCCGCTGCAGCGGGCGGGCTTTCGCCATTACGCAATGGAATGCAGCGAGCACGCTGCCGATCCCGTGGAAACCCGCCCAGCGACCGCGAAAACTCCGCCCAGCGAACCAGTAGGCTGACACCACTGGCTCAAGGTTGCTGTTTTGGAAAGGTCTGCTTGCTCCGGGTGCCATTGACGACTCGGAATAGTTTCATTCTCCTGCCTTCCCACACGGAGAACAGCCACAGAAGATTTTGAAAAGAAATTGCAACTTAAATTCAAGAACTACAATCTAAGAACTACAACTCAACAAAATTAAATAGAGGCAAGACGTATGTGATTCTACTATCCAAAACTGAAGAAAGACACTACACTGAACAGTTTGAAAGTGACGAGATGAGAGGGAGAAGAGGGGGGGGGTCCTCCTCCCTCCTCCACGTCGAGAGCAGTAATTGAGATCCTTGGGACTATATCTTAACGTTAATTAACTCTTTGTAAAATAGTGCAGGACTTTATTAAATAGATGAAGATTAAGGACCAAAGATTTAAGACTGGAGCCGCAATGGAGAAATAAAAGACAAATTGGGAATGAAGACAGTGGATTTCCCCCTTTCTTTCTTCCTATGGTTAAGTAGGAAGACTTACATGATTTAAAGACAACTTGATGCCAACTTTTCTTATATGACTACTGAAGGATTCTTGAAGGACTTGTAAGACATTAGAGAAAATTGATTAGCTTGGACAGAGCCTGGATTGATACTTATTTCTGAAATAAATCTGGACGTATTAGGGTGAGTCTGCCTGTTTTGCTTACTTGGAATTGTGGATTACGACTGGGACGGAAGATGGATGTGGGAGATTTATAGCTGAAGCTGTTTGAGGAATCCCTTGTTCTAATGGAGGAATGTATGAGGGGGAGAGATTCCTGGCAGTAATCGAATTTGGTAGCTATATTTAAATTGTAAATTAAGTGGAATTGATTGAACTTATAAACGGGATTGAATTACAATTGGGCTGTTTGGGCTGTTTAAAAAGGAGATGGTGCATTAAAGATCAGAGCGGTCAGAAAGAACAAGGAACAAGGAACAAGGATTGAAATTACTTTCACTTTTACTGGCTGAACTGGTTATAGATAATAAGCCGTGTTGGGTCTAGACATTTAAAGAAATATATGTTTGCGAAATGCGAGATACTGGAGTACATGAACACAGATGCTCAACTGAATTGATTGTGGTTTATAAGTATTGAGGACCACTGAATAATTCTTTTATCAAGTATACATTTTCATGCTAGCTACACCTTGAGGCCAACAGATGTCAAGACAAGAAAAAATACAGGAACTTTTAAGACAGTATCAGGCAGTCTAATCAGATTTTATTGATCCAATTACTCTCAGAAATTTGGGAGGTGCAACAAGAAGTTACAATTATTAAGAATATTGGAGAGAAATTTGTACAAGATTTGGAAAGCCTATCAGAAGAAGTTAGATGTCCTGATAAATTTATGAATGAAATTAAAAAGGAAGGTAGCACAATAGACCAAACAGAGATACGCTATTTGAAGTTGGAATCGGACCAGTCAGGATCTATGACTAGAATGCAGGGCCTCTTGGAGATAAAAATAGAAGTTACTGGAAGGCCAATTTTAGGCACGTTAGCTCCAGGAAGGGAAGTAGTACCAATGGAGGAACAAACAAAGCCTACACAGGAGACATATAGTGAGTTGAACACAAACCCTATCAAACAAGAAATGGACCTACCAGAATTTTATAGAGAGTTGGAGATAAATTCCACGAAACAACAATTGGACCTATTAATGTTCAAGATTGAGGTACAGAATCTTTCTCAGGAATATTCAAGGAGGAAGAGACACTGTAATAATGTAAAAGACGCAAATAGGGGAAATTGGCACAATAAACTGAGAATGAAGAATAAAAAGCGGAAGAAGACGAAGAAGAGGGGAAGAACCTGTGAGTGAAAGACACTCAGAAATTGATGACTGAATTAGGGAAGATATAGCCAATGAGAAAAAGATAATACTTAAATAAGGGAGATTATGATGAAACTATAAATTAAGATATTTTTATTAAATGTGATCTTCCCCTCAAAGCTAAAAATATTTCAAAAGAAGTTATTTTTCTTTTTCTTTTTGCTATTATGTATTAATTAGAGAAACTGAAAGTAGTAATTGTATGCCGGTTCTAGAGATACTTAAGAAGATGATTGAACAAGATTTTTTTTTTAAAGTGGTAAATTTATGGAGGGATAGCAGAATTGATAAACATCAGAAGTTAATGTATTATGATATAGAAGTGTTAGGTTAGAGTTAATGAGAATTATAAATGGAAAATAAGAGTTAGTAAGTTTTGTATACAGGACAATTAAGCAATGTTAAAGTCATGGTATAGACTGTATGCAAACATTAATATAGGTAAGATGGCTAAGCTGTAATCAGTGTGAACCTTTTGTGTGAACCTTTGTACCCTTTTCCTATGTACTACCCTTTCCATTCCCCATACCTATATATATCTATATACCTATATACCCCCCCTCTCTCTCTCTGTGTGTGTGTGTATATAATAAAAATTTTCAAAAAATAAACTACAAATATTCCTTTTGGAGAATACTATTCATTGTCTATATTCTTTTGGGAAACAGCCATATATTATTAATGAATAATCACCCTTTTAAAAGAATTGTCTTCCATTCAGAAAGAAGTGTTATTCACCTGAAGACTCTTTCACATGAAGATAATCTGACTCACCCATGAACAGGCAGTTGTTGTTGTTCAGTCGCTAAGTCGTGTCCGACTCTTCGCGACCCCATGGACCACAGCACGCCAGGCCTCCCTGTCCTCCACTAGCTTCCTGAGTTCGCCCAATTTCATATTCATTGCTTCGGTGACACTATCTAACCATCTCATCCTCTGTCGCCCCCTTCTCCTTTTGCCTTCCATCTTTCCCAGCATGAGGGTCTTTTCTAAAGAGTCCTCTCTTCTCATCAGGTGGCCAAAGTATTGGAGCTTCAGCTTCAGCATTTGTCCTTCCAGGGAGCAATCAGGCTTGACTTCCTGGAGAATTGACCGATTGGATCTCTTTGCAGTCCAGGGGACTCTCAAGAGTCTTCTCCAACACCATAATTCAAAAGCATCGATTCTTCGACGCTCTGCCTTTCTTATGGTCCAGCTCTCACAGCCATACATGGCTACTGGGAAAACCATCGCTTTGACTATGCGAACCTTTGTTGGCAGGGTGATGTCTCGGCTTTTGATTAAGCTATCTAGGTTCACCATAGCTTTCTTCCCAAGAAGTAAACGTCTTTTAATTTCATGGCTGCAGTCACCATCTGCGGTGATCTTGGAGCCCAGGAAAATAAAGTCTGTCACTGCTTCCATTTCTTCCCCTTCTATTTGCCAGGAAGTGATGGGAGTGGTGGCCATGATCTTAGTCTTTTTAATGTTGAGCTTCAAACCAATTTTGGCACTTTCCTCTTTCACCCTCATCAAAAGTTTCTTTAGGTCTTCCTCACTTTCTGCCAGTAGAGTGGTATCGTCTGCATATCTGAGGTTGTTGATGTTTCTCCCAGCAATCTTGATTCCAGCTTGTGAGTCATCCAGCCCTGCCTTCCTCATGATGTACTCTGCATATAAGTTAAATAAGCAGGGTGACAATATACAGCCTTGTCGTACTCCTTTCCCAATTTTAAACCAGTCGGTTGTTCCATGTCCAGTTCTAACTGTTGCTTCCTGACCCGCATAAAGGTTTCTCAGAAGGCAGATCAGGTGGTCTGGAATTCCCATCTCTTCAAGAACTTGCCACAGTTTGTTGTGATCCACACAATCAAAGGCTTTAGCATAATCAATGAAGCAGAGGTAGATGTTTTTCAGGAACTCTCTTGCTTTCTCCATGATCCAGCGAAGGTTGGCAATTTGATCTCTAGTTCCTCTGCCTCTTCGGAAACCAGCTTGTACATCTGGTAGTTCTCGATTCACATACTGCTGAAGCCGAGCTTGTAGGATTTTGAGCATGACCTTGCTAGCATGTGAAATGAGTGCAATGGTGCGGTAGTTTGAACAATCTTTGGCATTGCCCTTCTTTGGGATTGGAATGTAAACTGATCTTTTCCAGTCTTGTGGCCACTGCTGGGTTTTCCAAATTTGCTGGCATATGGAGTGCAGCACTTTGACAGCATCATCTTTTAAGATTTTGAGTAATTCTGCTGGAATGCTGTCACCTCCACTAGCTTTGTTGTTAGTGAGGCTTTCTAAAGCCCACTTGACTTCACTCTCCAGGATGTCAGGTTCGAGCTCAGTGACTGTACCACTGTGGTTATCAGGAACATTTAGATCGGCCTTATAGAGTTCCTCTGTGTATTCTTGCCACCTCTTCTGAATCTCATCTGCTTCTGTTAGGTCCTTGCCATTTTTGTCCTTTATTGTGCCTACCTTAGCATGAAATTGTCCTTTGACATCTCCAATTTTCTTGAAAAGATCTCTAGTCCTCCCCATTCTGTTGTTTTCCTCTATTTCTTTGCATTGCTCGTTCAGAAAGGCCTTCCTATCTCTCCTTGCTGTTCTCTGGAAATCTGCATTCAGTTGGGTATATCTTTTCCTTTCTCCCTTGCTTTTGGCTTCTCTCCTTTCCTCAGCTATTTGTAAAGCCTCGTCAGACAGCCACTTTGCCTTCTTGCATTTCTTCCTCTTTGGGATGGTTTTAGTTGCTGCCTCCTGTACAATGTTACAGACCTCCGTCCAAAGTTCTTCAGGCACTCTGTCTACCAAATCTAAGCCCCTAAATCTATTTGTCACCTCCACTGTATATTCATAGGGGATCTGATTTAGGTCATACGTGGAGGGCCTAGCGGTTTTCCCTACTTTTTTTCAGTTTAAGCCTGAATTTGGCAAGAAGAAGCTGATGATCTGAGCCACAGTCAGCTCCAGGTCTTGTTTTGACTGCCTGTATGGAACTTTTCCATCTTTGGCTGCAAAGAATGTAATCAATCTGATTTCGATGTAGACCATCTGGTGAAGTCCATGTGTACAGTCGCCGTTTGTGTTGCTGGAAAAGGGTGTTTGCTATGACTAATGTGTTCTCCTGACAGAACTCTATCAGTCTTTGCCCTGCTTCATTTTGTACTCCAAGACCAAACTTGCCTGTTATTCCTCTTACCTCTTGACTGCCTACTTTAGCATTCCAATCCCCTATGATGAGAAGGACATCTTTTTTGGGTGTTAATTCTAGAAGCTGTTCTAGGTCTTCATAGAAGCGGTCAACTTCTTCCTCATCAGCACCAGTGGTTGGGGCGTAGACTTGGATTACTGTGATGTTGAAAGGTTTGCCTTGGATCCGAATGGAAATCATTCTATCATTTTTGAGGTTATACCCCAGTACTGCTGTTCTCACTCTCTTGTTCACGATGAAGGCTACTCCATTTCTTCTAAGGGATTCCTGCCCACAGTAGCAAATATAATGGTCATCTGAATTAAATTCTCCCATTCCTGTCCACTTTAGTTCACTAACTCCCAGGATGTCGATGTTCAGCCTTGACATCTCACCTTTGACCACATCTAGCTTGCCTTGATTCATAGATCTGACGTTCCAGGTTCCTATGTAGTATTGTTCTTTGCAGCATCGCACTTTCCTTTCACTTCCAGACACATCCACAGCTGAGCTTCCTTTCAGTTTTGGCCCAGCTACTTCACTCTTTCTGGAGCTACTAGTACTCGTGTTCTGCTCTTCCCCAGTAGCATAATGGACACCTTCCGACCTGAGGGTCTCATCTTCCAGTGTCATATCGTTTAGCCTTTTTGTTCTGTAATCCATAGGGTTTTCTTGGCAAGAGTACTGGAGTGGGTTGCCACTTCCTTCTCCAGCGGACCACGTTTAGTCAGAACTCTCTGCTGTGACCTGTCCATCTTGGGTAGCCCTACATGGCATAGCTCACAGCTTCATTGAGCTACTCAAGCCCCTTCGCCACGACAAGGCAGTGATCCATGAAAGGGTGAACAGGCAGACAAAGGGTCAAAGTACTGTTTATTAAAAGTCTAAAATAAAAGGGCTTAACCAAAATGGGGGGAACAGAAAAAGTGCAAAGAGGCTGATGGAAAATGATGGCTAGATGGACATAGCAGAATGGATAGAATAGCCAGTAGCACCCAGCTGATGGAGCTGGGATGCTACTCAAGAACACAGATCACAAACGACTACCCAACACATAATGAACAGGTGAGGTTTGCAAGCTGGCATGGGGTGACAAAGCAAACCAATGAAAAGAAAACTACAGCAGGTCCTCTTTATCTGGGGTTTGGCATCCACAGATTTGATCATCCATGGGTGGAGACACCCCCCCCCGGGAGGGTCCATTTGGACCATCTGAACCTGACTGGAGCTGGATTGGGGCTGGAAGCTTTTCTTTTCCAGGCCTCATAATGCTTTATAAGGCAATAAAAACATCACGTCCGGTTTTCGCTGAAAACTAGAAATCACTTTTGCCCAATTCGGCCATTTTGAGGCTGGGCAGCGCGTAGACTGTGCACAGGCAGCACCAGTCCAGGAGTGTTAGTGCTGATGTGGGGGTGCTGCTCGGTGCCCCTCCCTCAGCGCTAAGGGCCTAGCGTCGATGAAACCATGTTGCATCGGCCCTACGCCTGTTCCGGGATTGTGCTGTTTACACCAGCTGTTGGTGTAGTCTGAGTAGTCTGTTCACAGAGGCTGGGGGAGAGTGGCCTGCTAGATTCCTTTGCTTACATGTAATCAGTTATCAGAACCTCTCTCTCTCTCTCTCTCTCTCTCTCTCTCTCTCTCTCTCTCTCTCATTGTGGTTCAGTTGTCATAGCAACCATGTCCTGCTAGTTTGTCCATCAGATGCTGTTCTAAATTCATAACATAGAAAATGTTGTGTACTGTGTGCTTAGGTTTAACCTAGTTCATTGAAACAAATTAGCTGTGCATAATGAGAGATTATTGGTGATTTTATCAGGTCCCATGTATGTGTTTTGGCAATACAAAGGACCTGTGTGATGCACCTGTGTGATGTTTCCTTATCTTGTGGAGGCCTCTGTGACTGCCCCCCCCCGCCCCCCGCTCCCGCAGGATGCAGCTCATGCCCCTGTGTAGGGGCATGGATGCATAGGGTCTGGAAAGTTGGATACAATTGGGCCTTCAATTGCTTTCAGCTGAATTGCTTTCAGCTTCATGATGTTATGAATATTCTGATCCACCAAGAACTGTCTGAATTCGCATCTAAAAACTGTTTCATAAACTTTAAATCAGGAGAACCTAAAATGTGCATCTCAACACCATAGGGCATCACAGCACATTCCCCGGGGATACTGAAGGATGTCCCTGATTGTCTCTCTTACCAATTCCTCTGAATACCGCTATCTTGAATTTCACAAAAACTCGCAAGATTTGGGTATAGCTATCTTGGATCTTGCGAGATTCCATTGCCTAGAAGGCTTTGGGGGCATCATGATCCCAGTACGTTTGGGAATCATTCTATTTTTGTGGACTATGTGCCCTTGTTATAGGCCAGTTTATGAATGTATGTAAATAATACATTTGAATTAATTCGAAACTAAAAAGTTATTAAGTGTAGATGCTGGGAGATTCTTTGAAAGACGCCCTAGGAAAATGCTTATCTTTTGTTAGACCAATATGTTCTAGTTTAGATAAATGAATATAATTGAGCCAGGATAGCCTTTTGACTGGACAGATCCCCTTAGGCGTTCTATAAATGAATGATAGTCCTTTTGCAGAGATAATAATAACGAGAATGTCTTTCAGTTAAATGACATCAGTGCTCGGAAATGTACATTGGATGTACATTATAGGAATGAAGGTCACCTAAAAGATTAACTATTGTGTTAATATTCTTCTAGAACTCATTTAGAAAGGTTTGTGGATTTTGTATACTATGTTTACATAGCTTCCCCTTCCACATCTATAGCTGATATTCACTTCTGAGTCGAGTTAATAATCAGCCTTTTAGAGAATGTATTCAATTAAATTCAAGAGATGATTCCAAGGTTGAGGGAGCAAGTCTCTCTCTCTCTCTCTCTCTCTCTCTCTCTCTCTCTCTCTCTCTGTGTGTGTGTGTGTGTGTGTGTGTGTGTACTAAGTCTAACTTCATCATTTGTGACAGGCATCCCAATCCTAACCTGCGTTGGAGCAGGCAGGCTGTATCCAATGCAGGTTTAGCTGCTGCTGGAGCTCACTGCAGGACAAGGGGATGCTTGTCCCCTTACCCCAGGGTAAGCCCCAGCCAACCCATGGGGCTGCTCAGACCTGCACCTGCCTAATGGCCAGATCCTAACTCCTCCCCTTCCCCTGGCTGCCCCTCCCTCTGCACTGTTCCGCCTTCTCTTCGCCCCCTCCCACCTTCCCCATAAAGCCTCTGCACTGGCCTAACTCAGCTGGCGCAGGAGAGACTTACTTTCGCCTGCCTGTGGCACACCAGCAGGCACGATGCTGCTGCGTGCGTCAGCTCAGCACCCCTGACACAAATGTACCTTATGGCCCACTTGTGATAGTGCTGGGCCAATGCAAGCACCTTGTGTCTGCCCAGTAGCATCTTTGGATGATGCCATCAGTTGGGCCAAGTAAGGAGACTCTGCTAAAGATTGTTGTATTTGCATTTTGTTAGATAATTCTTCCTGCAGAAATAAGGCAGATGTATAGACATCTGCTGCAATATGCATCATCATAAATTAATATTTTAATTATACAATTGGACGCTAAAACTGCAATCATGTTTAAATTGTGTTTATATATTTTAGATCCAGATCAGGTATTAATATTTTCCCTCATAATCTGCTTTTTACACACAAGACCATAATGAGTATTAATTTTCTAGCCCTTTTAAGTGAGAGAGATGAAACAGGTTAATTTTCAAGGGGAGGAGATGAAAATAAAGAAGGAATAGTGAAAGAGAATGTCATATTTCATAAGGATCACTAAAAAAATGCTGTTCATCATACTGAGCTGCATGCTGAGAGCAATAGAAATCTGTTTTTCCAGACATGCTAATCTGTGTCCTGGAAAGTTTTTGACCAAAATATGATCTTTCACCTTTAACGCTTGTGGGTTTTTGTTATAATCTTCATGTTCCTTGATGTTGAATATGGGTCGATGCAGTTTGTTTTCTTAAAAGATATTGTGTAAAGCAATTGAAATCAGCTGTAAATGAGGTGTGCCAGATTAACAGATACATAGTGCCAAGATTTTTTTGATTGTTACAGTGGCTGGTCAAAGCTCAGCACAGATTGCTATTGTCTGTGTCATGAAGAGTGTCATGAAGTTACGGTGGCTAAACATAGGTACTTTTAAAAATAAAAATGTAAAAAATTGTTGTTTTTAATTGAATAACAGCCCGGTTGGGCTGCTGGCCGGAGTGCTTTGTGACTACTTGCAGTGTGGTCCACAGGCAGCCATTGGGGGGGGCTGCTGCACTGGAGCCCATCTCAGCTGCAGGAGCAAGTAGTGGAGGCAAGGGAAAAGGGCAAAAATAGGCAGGAAGGCAGGAGGGGGTTAAACAGGCAGCAGTGGTATGCGCGAGATCCTGTCCCCCCCCCCATCAGCAGCCTCCCTGCCCCCTTTCTCTCCTGGAACATGTGCCAAAGCTGCTACAGGTCCAATGAGACCCATATATGAAGTGGGAAGCTTACAGGGAGCGTTTGTGTGTAATGGGATCAGGATTCACCGCCACAA
This sequence comes from Lerista edwardsae, assembly GCA_029204185.1. Taxonomy (NCBI): domain Eukaryota; kingdom Metazoa; phylum Chordata; class Lepidosauria; order Squamata; family Scincidae; genus Lerista; species Lerista edwardsae. Next base: position 19,188,316 of record JAJKFI010000003.1, read on the forward strand.
ACACAATGCCATATAAATTCCTTGAGAGAACCTTTCCTGTAACACAGTGTTATTAAAACGGTGGGTCAGGACCCACTTGGTGGGTTGCGACCTGATGTCAGGTGGGTTGCGGAAAGCTGGGAGCAGCCATCTTGGAAACTGCAGATCTTACTCTTGTTCTATTCCTTTTGTGAATATTAATAGTTTGAAATTACAAGTGCAGGTTTTTTAAATTTTGTTTTTAGTTCAGTGTTTTCACACAATATTTTGCCCTAATTTTGCTTTTTGTCAGGGATGTTTCATGGTTGTACGATTGCTGAAGTCCAAGAATGCCAATTTGCATTTCAGGAGTGCCATTTTATTATATTACAATGACAGCACTTTCTGGTTGATGATATCACTTCCACCTATGACATCACTTCCAAGTTAATGATATCACTTTCATTGAGTCACGACATGAGTGCCATTCTAAAAAGTGGGTCCCGGTCTAAAAAGTTTTGAATACCACTTAGCATTTAGAACATGTTGTTCATGGGATGATTTTTTAATTTTTTAATTTTTTTTTGGATAGAGGAGACACTATACTTTTAAAACATGCGCTTTTATATTAGGAATATAAGATGGAAGCAATTATATTCATATGACTTTTCATTTTTTACCTATCTAGGGAAATCTGGTACATAAAGTTTCCATGCACGCACACCAGTTTCTTTGATAAAATACACATGCACAGACAGACAGATAAAATAATGCTTGCTGTTGAACACAGACATACATGGACACAATTTATTATTATTATTATTATACCACTACCACTGGTATTTGTATACAGCCTTTCTTGGTTATGGAATTGCTCCTTTGTCTAATTCGAGGTGGTTTACATAGAGGCTTTTTTCTAAACCCCAAGGGATTTTTACAAATCACAAAGAGGTGCTAATCTTTCAAGAACTGCTACATTCAGATGGAACTTTCATAGTCCAGTCTTCCTTGCTGGCCACACAATTGCCTTCGTGCTGGCTGATAAATGCCTTCTTTGCTCTCACCAAAGAAACAGCTGGCCCAGCACAACTCCTTTCTCACAGGCAGCTGGAGACAGCTCAGCTCAGAGCTTATTAGTCGCGTTCTCAAGGTCTCCTGCTCATGGAAGCTTCCAGTGTTCTCAAACTGGCGACCTTCGGATCTTATCTTTGGGCATAATGGCGATTCTACCCTCTCAACCAGACCTCCTGCCCAAATTTATGATTTAAATTTATATTTGGTGTATGTGCAACTTCAAAGGAATTTGGCAGTCTGCCTCTTAATGTTTTCTTCTGCCACATTTGGTATTGTAGTCAGGTTGTAATAATTTTTGACTGATACTCTTTGTGCAAAAAATTCCTTTGACTTGGGTCAGCAAGAAAGGGCTGCATAGCTAGTCAGCAATCATTGTCCTGTTCCTTGTAGGAAATTCACCTTTACACGGCACGAGTAGCTTTTATCTCCAGCACTGACAAGTGTATTGAAAGGGAACCTTTAAATACTGCTGAGACTGAAGCACTTGATCAGTTCCATTAAATTGTCTTTAAGGAAAATCACATCCTTCCAGGAGAAATTATAGCTGATTTGTAACATAAAATAAGAGTTGACTGTGCATTACCTTGCAAATTGTGGAAGCAAGACTTACAGCCTAGGTATTACACAACAGGCTAGTCTTTACATCCATGTTGTTTCCTTAAATGTTGGAAAATTCACCCTTATAGCCACAGATAAAGACACAGATAAAGATGAAACATTATAATGCCTGACCTATGTAGCCACCCTTGCAAGAGTTGCTTTCTTGTGGCAACTCATAGGTGAGTGTTGGTGGGAGTGTTTTCAGCAGCTTTGGGGACTCTCACTGTGGACAGTCTGGTTCTTACTTTGCAGGTGTGCCCTGGTATCCACTGATTTGGTATCCATGGTTTCTGTTATCAATGGATAACGGGACACCTATTAAAAGACAGGGGAACACTGAAAAATCACTTTTTAAAAAACGTGTTGCAGTTAAAAACGTGTTCCCCTAATTTAAAAAGGTGTCCCCAGTATCAACAGTTTCAGGTATCCATGGGAGGGTCCAGAATGAAACCCCAGTAGATACTGGGGCATGCCTGTACTTCACTGATGCAGTTGTGGCCATAGTTGTGAAGGATTTTCTGGCATCTGAACCCAGCTCAGAATCCATATGTCTTGTAATTTTCTTCTTAACAGTGCAATCCTATACCTGTTTACTCAGAAGTAAGTTCCATTTTGTTCAGTGAGGCTTACTCCCAGGAAAGTGTGCATAGGATTGCAGCCAGACGGCACAATGCTACTGTCCACGCAACATCGTCGCAATGGGGTTGCGCCGATGCTGCATGCTTAGTGCTGACGCGGGGGCGCTGATCAGCAGCCCTGTGTCAGCACTAAGGCCATAGGACCGGCGCTGCTGGCAGCGCCAGACCTGTAGCACCCACACAGCGCCTCTCTCGTGTTGGTCGAAGCTAGCCGGTGTGAGGGAGCTGCCATGACAGCGTGCGTCGGGGATTGGCAGGAGGAGAGCAGAATGTGGGCGGGACAAGGGCAGGACATAGACGGACCACAGATTCAGCCTAGGCCCGTTCAAGAGGCCACACAGCCCCAATTCGGGCCGTGTGGTCTCCTTGGATCTGCACCTGCTCTTTAGCGGGCGCAAATCCGAGGAGCACATAGGGGAGGCTGGAGTCTCCCCTACAGTAAGGGAGCGCACGCTCCCTTGCCTTGGGAGGCTCCAGCCTCCCCTCACCCAGAGTTGGATATGGCGCTGGCTAGCCCGCCTTGCCATTCCAGCGCTGGGTAGGATTGCGCCCGAAGACTTCTACAAATATAAATTTTACATTTTCATTTTCTGTGAAAAAATTCTGGAAAGCAATCTGTGTTTATGGTTTTCCATCATATGTGATAGTTTATGTTCATGCATCTAGATTTACAGTAGATGTACTTTAACAATCATTCTCTCATCTGTTCCGTCACACTGAGTTTGAATCCTCTGTATCCAAATGCTTCGAATGGCTTTGTGTCACCCAGTTCATGTTGCTAGCGCACAAAATCAAAGAGCAGGTACCAAGGCCTCTGAGAGAGGGGTGCAGGGGGTACATATATCTGGACCTGGAGTCAAAAAGAGGGCCCAGGGATCAAATTCACATGAAGTGAGAAGGTAAGGAGCCCAAAATAAACTTTTTACGCCCTGATAAAATTCCTTTCAGTGGCTCTGGCAAGTACTATCCAAGTGCACCTGATATAAGGTGTAGTATAATGCAGCCACTAATATCTTTCCATAACTACACTGGTTATACAACTAGCACAAGGCACACACTTCATGGTGCATTTATACACTGAGAACCTATACCACACTTTCCTCTGAGGAAAGTGCACCCTTCCTTCAACTCTGCCAATGCCCTCATCTGCACTATTATATTTCCAGTGTAGTGTATAAATTCAGTGGGCCACCCATACACCCAGCACTCTGTCCTCCATCTTGCTTCCTTGGGCCAACCAAAGCTATACCAAATTCTGGTATAAAGGTGTCATGATTTAGTGAACATTTGAAATGCCCAATTATGTAATCAGTTATTGTCGCTCAACATTCAGAATAGGTAACGGAGGAAGAATTTGGAATAGGTGATAATGATCAAGGGGATATAATCAGGAGGAGGAAAGAGAAGAAGAGCAGAAACTTGGCACAAACTGATACAGCAAAAGAGTTAAAGGGAAACTAGAAGGGCTTTCAAAGATGTATCAAGGGAACAGTGAAAGTAGGTCTATTAATAAAAAAGAAACATGAGTCTACTGATGACTCAAAATAGTGGAGGAAAGCTTGAGACCAGTTCACATAAACAGGATGGGGCTGGCTGTATTATATTTTGCTGTAAATTGCTTGGAACAGGAGGCTCTTTTGCATCCATCACTAACATAACATTCCAAGTTTGTAGTGATGTGAAGTAGTTTAGTGTGCATGACCATATGTGATACTACGTGTATTTGTATGTATGTGGGATTGTGGATGAGTATGCCCAAGAGTGCATGGGAGTTTCAGTATCTGTGTTCACATATGTGGCTATACATGTCTGCATAATGTTACAATCTGTTCCTTGGACCCTTGTAATGATTGTAATCTGTCTAGGACATAGAAAGCTGCCTTATACTGAGGAGCATTAGACATTTAGCTCGGTATCGTCAGCAGCGACTGGCAGCTGCTCTTCAGTGATTTTTTTCTCTGCCTTGCCTTGAGATGCCAGGAATTGAATCTGGGACCTTCCGCATTCTTTCCCACCAAGCTCATGCCCCTTCACGTTTTGTGGCTGTTGCCTCTTCCAGATCTAGACTTGGGAGGAGAATCAAGGCAATAGGAAAAAATACACATCAATATTACAAGAGGCAAACCGACCTGGTCTTTACGGAGAGGGAAAGAGAATGTTTACGGAGAGGGAAAGGATGTTTTCCTCCTTCCTGAAAACATCTGTAAAGAGGAAGAGTTGCCAGATTCCAAACCTGAGAGGAGCAGCTCAGTATTGGACCTATGTGATACAACCAATGTGGAGCTGCCATAAAAATGGAAACTCTGTCTTTCCCTCTCCGTAAAGACCAGTTTGGTTTGCTCCTTGTAATATTGATGTGTATTTCTTCCTGTTGCCTGCTTTGCTTTCAGGGACAGAGAAGCACACATAGAAATGATATCTGGACAAAGGGTGCGCCAAACTAGATGTGACAGTGGGAAAGAAGGAAATGCGGCAAGGGGCAGTTGTTTTCAGTGGAAGTGCCTTGTGTTGTGCTGCCTTCCAACCTTTCAAACGGGGAGTTTGATGAGTCTACTCATCAATGAAGGCTGTTTGCTTTTCATTATGAGTACTTGTTGGAGGGCACAACCCAAGGCCATTCAACAGTGTTCTACTCCACTCCATCACCCCAGACGTTTTGCTTCCTGACCGTGCTCTGGTACCAAAAGTGAATTGAACTGGGAGAATAGTGCCTGAATCGGTATAGAAAGGGAGAGGATCCAGCCCTCCTCAACATTTTGAGGTTACAATAAGACCCTGTTCCTTGTTTTAACCACCAAATGGGTGTAGATGTGAATAAGCACATATGGCTAGTCTTATTCTATAGTTTGGCGCTTGATTGCACATGGGTTCTATCAAACCAGTCTCCCTCGTCCTGCAAAACATGGTCCTCTAAAGTGTTGATCTGTCTCCTGAATCTGGAATCTTCCGTGTACTCCAAAGCCCCCCCCTTTTTAATGCAGCAAACACCCCGTTGTTGAATTAAGATCGTGCTGAAATGAGCATGGGTGCCTTCTGACTTCGTCAACAGTGCAGAAAACACCAGGTCTTTTCAGTGTTACCTCTGAAACATGCCAACATCAAAAGCATTAATATTTAATGCCCTGTTTATTACCTATTATGATTCTTTTCATTCACATGCTTATGGGAATAATCTCCTGCTTTTTACAGGCTCAGTAAAGCCCAGGCAGCCACAATGTCAAGGTTTTAAAGTACTTATTGGAATGCATTTAATTTGAGTAGCTGTTCTGGCAAGGGGGAAATGGCTTTTGATGCCATTTGGCTTGTAGCCCTTAACACAGGCGTGCCCCAGCACCCACTGATTCAGTATCCATGGTTTCAGTTATGTATCCATGGATACTGGGACGCCTATTAAAAAGATAGGGGAACATTAAACAAATCTCTTTTTTAACCTTGTTGCAGTAAAACCACTGATGTTCCCCTGTCTTTAAAAAGGAGCCCCCAGTGTCCACGGTTTCAGGTATCCATGGTAGGGTCAGGAATGGAACCCCAGCGGATACCAGGGCATGTCTGCATTATTAACTTCCTTATTTGCCCTTTTTTCCCTCCGCATCCCAACAATATCTTTGGCAAACACAATGTCATTTTGCTGTTTATCACCTTGTTAAAACTGTTTGCTAGGATTCAATTCTAAATTGCTTTGAAATAGGAAGGGAAGATGCAAATGGAAAAATAGTCAGCCTAGTCATATCTTCCTGGCAGGGCATTTCATAGCCTGCTGGGAACTTGTTAAGTGTTCCCTAGTAGCAGCAGCAGCAAGGACAGCAGAGCACAACCTGATCTTTGCCCTTTCTCTAACTGCAGTTGCTCCCCTATGGCAAGTCAGTGGCTAGGAGCACTACTATCTGTAGTCCTGTTGCATAAAATGACTTACTGCAAAGGCTAAGGAGGGAATTAATAGCTGTACCCATCTTTGGAAACTCCCTACGTACTGGCAAGGCAATGATTACAGTCAGTAAAGTTATATAGATCTTAATAAAGAGGGAGCTGGTCTGCTATATAGCCCTCTCCTAAGCTGCAGCCCATTTTTGTCACATTGAACAGAAGCCTATAGATTGCTTTCACTGCCATTTATGAAACAATGCAATGTTGCATAATACCTGGCTGGTTTGTGTTAGATCTGTCCTGCATAGAGGAGGCATTCTGTTTTGAATGCATCTCACCCACCTACCCACTCACAATGTATGTGAGTGGGAATAATTCGCTATGATTCTCTGGTGGGAATAAATTGGGATATTATTAAAAATAAATAGTAAGGTTATTTTATATATCTTTTTACAACAATATAATCATATTATTTGTCTTTTCTTTTCTTTCTGAAAGACCAACATGACCAATATCTCAATTTTGTGAATATTATGTTACACTAATTACCTAGCCGTAGTGATTGAGAGAGGAAGCATTGCTTCTTTATTCCCTTGTAATCGTTTTTTTTTTCCTTAGTTGTCGCACTGTCCTTATAAAACTGCTAATGTAAAGGTTTGCACATCCAGCTGCTGATTTTTTTCTGACTGAAAGTGAATTAGGTAGAATCAGATATTAGGAAGGTTGGGGATAACTGTCTTCTACCAATAGAGCTATTGCATCTGAAGTCAAACCTATCTCAGCATCCCTATTTAAAATAGTTCCTTTCACAATATTCAGCTAATTAAAAATGTTTCAGAATAAGTGTGGGTCACTGTTCCTTTACCACCAAGGAGAAGGACGATGATGACAATACTGGAGAAGGCCATCCTTCTTGGTTAGTGTGTTTGGGTGATATATTGGAAGGCGTGAGATGTGTCTTTGCCTTTACTCTTCCTGCACAAGGACCTGCTTTCCACAGCTTCCTGGCAAATAGTCCTGTGGTTCTGTTTCTTTCCTCTAACCTTGGCTCACCTCAAGTTGAGGCCTCCAGCTGCTATCACAAGGCTGTGGTCCTGGATCCAGTGGTCTCCCTCCAGGACAGGCTGTTAATCTTTCCGACCTCCTGGTATGGGGCCTGACTCTAGTTGCAGCGGCGTCATGCAGCCGGAACTCTGGACAGGAGGAACAGGTGAGCGGCAGCCTGCCCGTTGCGTTCCGGTCCGTTTCGCCATCTCCCCCCCCCGTGGGGCGGGCAAGACGGTGAAATGGACTGGAACGCAACGGGCGGGCTGCCGCTCACCCGTCCCTCCCGCCCAGCGTTCCGGCTGCATGACGCCGCTGTCTAGTTGTCTCCATGGTGCCAATTCTCCAGGTTCCTTACCTTACCATTCCTTCCCCTTCAGCCCCTGCCCCCTGCCTCTTGCAGGCTAATGCTCTTCCTCCTTTCAGGCTCTCCTAGTGGGTCTGGTGCTTTCCTTTGACTGATGCTTCTGTATAGCATCATTGCAGGGCAGCTTGATCCAGCCTCGGACCAACTCTGGTCACTCCTGTCATGATGGGAGTAGTATGTGGGTGAATCCACCTCACGGACATGTGCAATAAATCACCTTCCTTTGCCATACATTGGGAAACATCTTTCAAAAATAATGTGACTACTGTTTCATGTTATTATATATTCATATGGGAGTTGGTTTCTCAACCTGTATTGACACCTACGGTTTAGAAATGTACTTTTACCATCTATGAGAATACAGCATTCAGTTTTCAGTTATCAGAATTTTTCTCCACAGTTTGTGTTTGAGAACCAATAAAAATGGACAGAGTTAGCACTTTAATTTCTAGTGGAGAAGCAAGATACTTCCTTGTTATAGGAGTTGTAAGCTCATCATAGATGATGTTTACTAGGATTCTACCATTTTATTTTTTTTCAAAATAGCAGTTCATAGCTTACATGTTCTATACCGGGTCAGGTTGGCTAATTACATGATTTTAGCCCTGAGAGTAGCAACTAGTGACTATAGCTTGGGGCTTTGGTTTTTCTAAATCTCCAATTGCAGTTGCTAAATGAAAAATTGATCTAACTGCAAATGCATTAACACAGTTGTTCTCATAAGACCAAACTCCTCACTTAACTTGAAAACAGATTGGATATGATTCCTTTCTGATAGCATCCTTTCACTGTAATGCCCTTATCTACTTTCTGTGAATTGGTATTTGATTCCAAGTCCTTAGAACAAATTACACACACTCACACCTGAAGGTGACTTTGTAATGAAAGGGAGGAGGGAATGTCAGTAATTTTACCAGATTATTCCAGACTTGCTGGGTGGGGGACATTACAAGAATGACAATGAAGGTAGAAATGATAGTTGTATGCTTCATTTATCTGTTTCAGAACTTTCTATTATATGTGCTTCACTGTTCATGGCCATTTCCTGGGTATCCACAATACACATATTTTTTATTTGAATTTTTACTACAGCATGTGCAATGTATTTTGTATCTATGAGATATTCTGTGAACTATTCATACACCTTGAATAAAGCTTGGGTTGTTATGGATATTATTTCAGAACTTGTTTTTTGTAACAGTATAAGAGCCCAGTCCTGAGGCCCATAACGTTGGTGGTACATGTGTACCATATGTGTACTGCTGGAGGAGGGAGCACTGGTGCTGGGCCAGCACTAATTTGCGCTCAGCCTCAGGGCTGACTGGAAGCACTGCCAGTATTTCAGCAGTGCCGGTGACTAGCAAGTGGATTGGGGGTAGGGGAGGGGTGGAACTGGGCAGGGGGAGGGGAAGATTGGGCCTGCTTGAGGGTTGGACTGGGGTGGTTTCACCACCGGATCCTATGCCTTGTTTCCCCTGAGGAGACTCCTGCGGCTGTCATGGCACAGGATGCAACAGTAGCCATTTTGGTACCGCTACTCCTCCAGGAGCCGGACAGCTCAGGATTGGGCTGTAAGAGCCCAGTCGTTTGACAGGCAGCACTAGCACTAGGTGTCATACATGAAATGAACATTTGTACTGGAATTTGAATGTAGAGACTGGGAATCATCTTAGGATGCTCCAATCTTTGAATGATTGGGTACAATTTTATATTTGAAGGTAAATAATTGTAATTCAGTCATAAAACTAAACGTGCGATCCTGTGCACGCTCTTTTGGACATACTGTAAGTCCCATTGACTACAATGTGCAGAGGATTGTGTGGTTAGAGAAGGGCTTCTTATAGGAGTTAAAATATCTTTTTAGTGACTTTAAACAATTCTGAGTTCAACAAATTTTACAGACTTATGTAGAGGTACTTCCTAAATTTGAAATCAATGGAATTTAATCGTGGCAGAGTTTCATAACTATGGGCTTTTTTTGTAATGGAACGCGCCCCCACGGCGTTCCACCACCTTTTTTGTCCCCGCGGATGGGGAATCAGGTGGGGGGAAGCTGCGTCTTCCCCCGCCTGATTCCCAGCCCGTTGGAAGGAACTGCACGCGTGTGCGATTCGTCCTGGCGGGCGGGGAATCAGAGGCGAGGGGACGCTGCGTCTTCCCCCCGCCTGATTCCCAGCCCGTCGGGAGGAATCGCGCGCGTGTGCGATTCGTCCCGGGCGGGGAATCAGAGGCGAGGGGAAGCTGCGTCTTCCCCCCACCTGATTCCCAGCCCGCCGGGAGTGCCTTTGCACTTTGAGTGCCTCAAAGTGCCAGCGGCAGCCGGGAACAGCCGGTAGCCAGGGCAGGGAAGCCGCCACTGCGCCCCCTCCCCAAGCTGGGAGGCACGCCGGCGTCTCCCACCCTGGCTGCTGGTCGGGCACTTTAAAGTGCCCAACCGGCAAAACAAGGAGGCGGGGCACACCCTGCAACGTTGTGACGTCATGACATCATGACATCACGACGTTGTGTGCGTTCCTGCACCTTTTTTTTTTTTTTTTTACAAAAAAAGCACTGGTTATAACCCATAGTAATCTTCTTACTTCAGACATTTGCTTAATATATCAATAATGTCTACATAACATTCATCCCCTCCTTTTTTTCCTTTGTAACATAAGAAAGTAGAATTTCTTTAAAAATGTTATTTGGTAGCATTAATATAATTCATTTCATGGTTCTAGTCACTGTATATGTATACACTGTATAATTCGTTTCATGTATATGAAGTCACTGATTCATTTCATGATTCTAGTCACTGTATATGTGAGTACTGAAAACTCTCTTTAAACAGAACTGCCAGGCGCATAAAAGAAATGTGACCAGGATGTGCTGTTGTTATTATTGTACACTGGAGGGTAATAAACATTTTATAAGATACCTGCAAGTACGGTAAAATGCATTTCCATTTATTTTAATGGTGCTAATCTTGTTTCTTTGCTAAGTTTGTTAAATGTAGATTGTTCAGTAGCTTTCATTTACCCTAGCCTAAAGGAGAGGCTTTAGCAGCAGAAATGTTTTAAACAAGTGGTGCCAGGAGCAATACAATGTTTTCTACAATGGGTTATATAACTCTGCTGCAACAGTAACCTAACCTCAATCCTTGTTTTATAAGGAAACCTGAATGATAGATTTATATGATGCATACAGAAATTAAAATTCAGGATATTATTAGGATCAAAGCATAGTGGATCAAAGACCTTGGAGCTTCAGTCTTTAATAATAATTAGCATTTATATACAGTGAATCTTCAATTTAATGAATGAATGGGGAGAAGGATGTCTATTAATGCCAAGGGTCTGTTAAAACTGAATGCATTGAAGTCAACAGAGATGGACATGTGTAAAATATATATGACTTTAATAAAGCAGAAACTGTCCCTTGTTTCCAAATATCCTTTGTTTCCTATTAAATTGAGGTGTAGTAATGGTAAATTGAGGGCTCCCTGTGGTGAGCGGTTCTCAAACTGTGGGTTGTGACCTGATTTTTGATGGGTCATGAAACGGACAAGCTAATTTCTGTATGAAAGATTAACACTTTAAAAGAATACTGAGTGCAATCATTGTTCTAGTCTAGCCTGTTTTATTTTCAAGTAAAGAAATGTTCATTATTATCATTCTTATTCAGAATATTTACACAGGTAGATGATCCCTTATCCGGACATCTGAAATCCAGACTATGGTCAATTGGATGAAGGATAGGTTGTGAGGGATGGGAAAAGCCCAAAGTTGTGGGGAGGGGGGGGTCTTAGGAAATAGTGGCTTTGAGAAGCCCAGATTGGGGGGGGGGGAAGGAGGTAGGGCAAGCCGGGCGGGAGACAATGCCTACAGCAGGAGTCTCCAGACTCTGGCCCGTGGGCTGGATCTGGCATCCAGAGGCCAAAAAATGTGACTTCTGGTTTCGCCATTGCTATTAAAAGTGGCTTTTAAAAGGCAGATGGTGGCTTTCTAAAGATGTGGAAGGCCTCTGTCGGCCTCAGAAACCACCCAGACCCATCTAAATGCAGCTTCTGGTTTTTGCTGATAACCAAAACTCATTTTTTTTTATTTGGCCTCTTGGCTTCATTCTGAAACCTGCAGAGGCTGTGGGTGGATGCACTTGGGCTTTGCAGGTTTCAGAATGCCTCCAGACCCAATTGGAGCTGAGCTCTGGTTGGGCTTGGAGGACTCGGGGGCGGGGCGAGCCCAGCATCCACAGATGTTGGAATCTGTGGCTGTCCGGCCTGAGGATAACGAGGGCCCCTTGTAATTCAGTACCTCATATTTATTTAATGGTGAATTCTCATTTTTGCTGTTTTTCTTACATTAATTTTTATTTGCAACCTAAGGGAATCCTATTCATCTTTTCTAAGTAAGGAAAATACCTTTTATGTCCTGTCCCAGATGTGGTTTATAGTAATGAATTGATAGCATTGTGCAATGATGTGATGCTGTTCTTATCCACATGTCAGTTACTGTCAGGCAGCTGCGCTGCAGGTATTCCCCAGTGATCTTAATGATGATCAGTTAACTGCATTTCTAAGGGTCCTTTCTCACAACATGCTGACCTCTAGTGTTGAATGTGCTTGATGACTGCATTGTGACAATGATGCAGCGGAGAACATTATGAGAATTGCAGGAATGGGCCTTATTTCTTGAGAAATGTGCTGGAATTACCACATAAATCAGACAGTTGAAGCAGCTGCTTCAATATAAGCCAATGCAATGGCTGCTTTTGAGACATATTTTGCATGGGGAACTAGCATGTTATTCATTCAGACTTAAAATTCTCATTGTGAAATTGTGTCTGCAATCCTATCCACACCTATCTAGGAGTGAGCCCCACTGACTGTAATAGAACTTACTTCTGAGTAGACATGCATAGGATTGGGCTCTGTGTCTAATTCACTCCTTGTTTCATTGGTCTGCTGGAACAACTGAAGATTCAAGGATTGCATATTGTACAAAACAGTTTGTGTAAACAGCATTCGTGGCTTTATTCACATATTCAGTGGAAACATTAGATTTATGTTGAAATGAACTCTTAGGGGCCCACGTCGTTCTCTTCTTGATAACAACATACCAAATTTTGTTTTTGCCAACAATTGTTCGGCAAATGAAATAGGTCTGCTCTATACATGCTCTATAGCAGCCTAAACAATGCAGATTATCCTTTTATAGAGCCAGCCATGGGGCAACTAGGAATTAAAAGTGCAGCGAAAGGCGTTTTCATTCTATTGGGCCTTTGAGCATCGGTAGTCAGATGTCTTACTACGAATTTCTCTTTTTTATGGTGTTTTTATGATCTATTGCAGCATTTGTCAACCAGTAATTCTCATACAACTGGTGGCACATGAGTTGGTGTCTCGTGGTACAGGCAGAACCCCCATTCCCATACCTGCTGGCAGCGAGACCAGCAGTGCAATGCGACAAGCAACAGTAGGGGTTTTGTCTCGGCAGGCAGAGCTCCAGCGAACACTTTTCAAGTGCTTAAAAAAGCCCTTCCACCCACCCTCAGCCTCCTAGCAGGGTTTGTTGTGTTGTATCTCGCCTCCCAGGCCTGAAATAACTGGTGATGACATCACCAGTTACTTCCAGTGGTACTTCCAATAGGTGGACCATGCAAATAGGTATTGCGGGGACAGACATGGAGAAACACCGATCTATTGCTTTCCTGTTGTTTATGATTTTGGGAGCCAACTTCTAAACTCATTGCATATTCAGGTATAATGGCCTTAGTAAATAAATACAATTTTGACCCTGGTTCTAATCCCAATTCTAATAGCGCCTTGATTATGCTTGAGGGATTCAAACTCTTGATTAACTCTGATCCCACTGCAGAACAATCACTAAGGATGCTTGTGGAGTTTGCATAATATAACATGCCTCTCACTTTTAATGCTAACTAAACCCTTGTCTCTATTAAAAATGAAAGGGAGTCTATTGTTCAGAAAGTGACTGCACTCAATTATTTTTCTGACAGCCACCTCCCCTGCTCTTATATAAGCTTTCCATGCTAGGACTGACACGTGGAGGTCAGTGTTCCCTTTAATTTTCTTCTGAGCTGTGTGGAGTCCTGTTGTGGCTGAGCAGTGACAATCTCATTGTTGAGCTCCAGAGCGCCTGAGGAAAAGCAAAGGGAGGAAAAGCTGGCAGAGATTGGCGTGTGGGCACCGCTGTGTGCATGATTTGACCTAGCTAAGCCTGCCATTACACTACCCTTTCGCTGGTAGGCGGCAACATTTGGGCAGCCCAATCCAGAGCTGCCCAATCGCCTGGGAGCACAGCAGTAGCCAGGCCCTGTGCCCATGGTAAGGGCACAGGGCAGGTAAGCATTCTACTTGCTTTCGTGCTGGCTGTTTTGCCTGTGCAGAAGTGAGGGCCTCTGTGTAAGGCTGTGTGGCCTTACACGGAGGTCAGGAACCAGCAGCGAGAGTCGCCACTGGTGCCACCCCTTCTCGTCCCTCCACCCCAGAATGCCCTGCTCAGAAAGGCTGTGTCACCGACCAGCAGCAGACTCCCCTTTGGGGCATGCACAGCCAGCGTCACCATGGCACCACCCCAACGCCATTGGTAATGCCTTGCCCCTGGCATTGGAGGCTCTTTATAGCACCTTGTGCTACACCAGCGCAAGGGGTGCACTTGTGCCACTCACACTGAAGGGCTCTGGATTGGGCCCTTAAACTGCATGGGCTTCCATTACAGATGTGCAGCCATGCTGCTGTGCACCTTTCAGGGAAGGCTGGTGGAGGTGTCTTCCATCAGCTGAAATGCTCTTGTTCAAGGAGGCGTAGGTTGTGAAAAGTTGGTGCGCAAAGAAGTTTGAGAATTTTGCACAAAGAAGTTTTGCGCAAAGAAGTTTGCGCCTTGTGTTTGAGAATAGTTCTTGCAGGTGGAAGAGCTTGGCTTGGTGGGCAGAGCTCCAGCATATGCTTTTTGCACACTCGAAAAAGCTCTCCCATCTATCCTAAGTCTCTTACCACTGTTTTTGGCGTTGTGTTTGGCCTCCCAATCCAGAAGTAACTGGCGATGACATCATCAACGGTTACTTCTGCTGGTAGGTGGACCGTGCAAAGTGGTATGGTGCGGGACAACAAGTAGAGAAATACTGTGGAACATCAATTTGTTTCTTTCTCACACATTTCTGATGAGCTCTAGAAAAGACAATGATAAAGATTCTGCATTCCCCAAACAGAAGCCATTAAAAAGCCATTATTTTCTAATCTGTTTTCTGTGGTGTACTGCTAATCACCTAAGCCACAGTCAGCTATGTTCGGCAAATGGCAGATTTCTTTTTTTTAAAAAAAATTTTGTTACTGTCCATTCTGCCTCAGTATACCATTATGTTAGCCTGGAATGACACAATGCCTTCTATTGCCATATAAAACCTAGCTTATTACCGGCCATGTTTTCTATTGGCTGTTGCTGGGAGTCTCTTCTGCTTATTTTTTTTTTGTTATGAGTCAATTTGGGATGGAGCCATTTATTTATGGCTTTCCCCCCCTGTAAACCCCTGTTGAAAAGTAGTAAGTTGTTGTTGCTGCTGCCGCTGCTGCCACCACTGCTGCTGCTGCTACTGCTACTACTACTACTACTAATAATAATAATAATAATAATTTATTATTATTATTATTATTATTAATAATAATAATAATAATAATAATAATAATAATAATAGACATTGTGTTATTCTTAATGTTTGGTCACTGGAGACGATTGACCCATAAATTTGGTTTGAGCAGATCTGTTCTTTTTCATTCCTGTAATTCAGGATTAAGAGATGCATTTTGTTGGATTTAAGAATCATCTTACAGAATCAAGAGAACTGCTGATCTCCTCCCCCATATTACTTTGAGTGTGCCCCAATCGGCAATGCATCACGTAGCAGCCGTTGAAAAAAGAGACAAGGCTTTATGCTGCATGTGTGGGTGTGTGAAAGAGAGAACCTGCCAGATCCCTTGCTTATAGAACTTAGCTCAGCTTCATTAATTTGCATTGAGAAAAATCCCTTCGCTGAGACAGCCGCCATCATTTTAGGGCTGATCAAAGGGGTATGCTGACACCAGTAAGCAGCGTGCCATCCATTTTTTTGTAGGGAGAAAACTAAAATAGCGCAGGAGCCCGAAAATCCCATTCCTTTGTGTCTACCTTTAGTAGCCGTTAAAAGCCTTGGCGTGGAAAACGTGTGCAAACTGAGAATCTGAACAGAGCTGAGAGGCAGAGATCTCTGCCACGGACAAAAGATGTATAAGTGCAGCTGATGTGCTGCTGCCATTAGTTTGTGGGTTGCCCTAGTAGCTATGGCTTCTTTGTTCGTTTACCGAGATTTTAAGGGCTCTGGGCCATGGAGCCGTTCGTTTCCCTGACCCTGCCTTTACCTTGTTGCATGGTGGAGTTTCAGCAATCTCTTTTTAACACTTGGGGTTCCTCATGTTAGTCAGTTGCCATTTAGCATCGTAAAATGAAGGCCAATGAAATGATGAGCTGTGCACTCTTGCAGCCGATCACTGTATCCAGCTTCACATTTTGCATTTGTTGTTCATTTCATTGGGAGTAATGGTTGCGCCTTACAGGGCGGAGTTCAAAAATGAGAAGTGTATTGCGATGTGGTATCGCCATGCTTTGTAACCAGAGGTCTGTAACAGTAGCAATTATTAGTAGCAACCTCCCCCCCCCACACACACCTAAAACCAACAGAGCTGCAGAAATGGCACTGAAAGGAAGATTCGTTCTTCTGGCATTTAATTACGTAAATTCTGTCTTTATAACTGTTCTCTCTGTATGTAGAAAAGAGGAAGGAAAGCGACTGGCCTATTTTGTACATGATAATTTGCTAAGAGATTTTGGTGTGTGCTTTAGTTCAGTGGTTCCCAAACCTCTCCTCTGAAGCTGGGACCACATACGTCATTGTGGAGTAGGGGCTAAGGCAATGACATGATCGCAAGATTGTTCTGCTGCCAGGGATAGAAGGGTTTTCCCCACTTACTTCAGCCAGCGGAGTAACACCTCTGCAGCGAACATCTCTGCAGAGGTTCCCCAAGCCTCCAAAAAGGTAAAGATAGTGATCAGAACCCACTTCAGGTTTTCAATCGCAAAACCCAAAGTATGTTCAATCTCTATTCTTACCTATAATGATAGGGGCTCCCATAGGGCTCCCCAAGCTCCCATCTCCAGAGGCCAGGGCTGGCTGAGATAAGTGGGGAAAAAACCCTTCTATCTGTGGCAGCAACACAATCCTAGGGATTGCACTGCTGCCTTCCATCCTTCCTGCTCCTTAACATGGGACAGAGACGTCCTTCCTTGGCTGCTGATGGGTCAACCCACCAGTTTGGGAAGCACTGCTGTAGATAAAAGAATCATTGCTCAGAAAAGAGTAGCAGGCAACCCAGTCTTAACTGCTCTGGCGCAGCCAGGCTTCATGGCCTACACTGCATCCACTACAGCTTAGGAACCGGGTGGAAGTCTCCTTGGAATAAGAGGATATTTTCCCGTTACCCCATGTTGAGCCCCCGCCACCCATATGGGGCTTCTTGGATCCGTGCTAGCTATATAGCTGGCACAATCCAGCAAGCTGGGCAGGCTGGGGGAAAGTGAGGATAT
Organism: Lerista edwardsae; assembly: GCA_029204185.1. Classification (NCBI taxonomy): domain Eukaryota; kingdom Metazoa; phylum Chordata; class Lepidosauria; order Squamata; family Scincidae; genus Lerista; species Lerista edwardsae. The sequence continues at coordinate 19,205,472 of JAJKFI010000003.1, forward strand.
GGCAGAGGCCTAGCCCCCTCCCAGGCCCAATCTGACCCTGTTCCACCCTCCCCCTGCCCCAACACTCCCCCTGCCCAAAATGCCCTCCCACAACCCTCCCAGCAACCTATGTGAACCTACCTGCAGGCACAGGGTTTGGTTTCAGTGCTGCTGAGCTGACGAAGGCCTTTGTGCCAGTCAGCCAGCTAACAAATAGCCAGTAATAACATTCTGAACCACGTATGATCTGTTGGAAATATGGCATTCTCCGGCATTGTTTAATTTCCCCCTGTTTTGTTTTTCACCAGCTTCTTCACCAGTATGGAAAACTGATGGTTTTTATGTAGTAAAACAAAGGAACTGTTTTGTAAGTTCTGACTTGATCAGCACACTTATCAGACCTTCCAAACTTGTGACCCAGCAAACCTGAATCAGGCATATATGGCAGCCAACTAGCGGCTCTGTTAAACTCCCATTTTTCTTACCCTCTTGGGAATGCCAAAACAAATCCTGTTTGTGTCTTAGGGTTGCCAAGCTTCGAGGATTGACCTGGGGCCTGAAGGCATTGGCGTCAATGTCCAGGTGATAACTGGAAGCCATCGTGGAGATTTTAACAGGGTCTCCAGGAATTTCCAACATTATGTTGGAATGAAGATCTCCAGGAACAACTTTAGGCCAACTTGGCAATCCTAGTGTGTTTCTGTGTGTAAAGTTGAGTACTTGGCAGGCCACACTACATGGCTGGTGGTCTGTCTTCAGCTTGATTCATCACAACTTGGGCAAGCCTGACTTATAAACAGGATTAGTTTCAGCAGGAAACAGAAAAAAAAGTATGGTTGTGCATGAAATGATTCAAGAATTCAGGCCAAAATCGTATTTCTGGAGTTTTTCAGCATCTACCCTTCCTTGAAGTTATCCTGGACTATTAAATTTAAAATAGACATTTCCTTACAGCTCATGGACACATTCAGTATGTCATTAGACTTCTAGTTGCACCACAGTTTGCTCACAATATGTTGGAATTTTCAGAATTCTAAAATAGAGGGCCCAATCCTACCCAACATTTCAGCGTTGATGCAGCCATGCCAATGGGGAGAGCATTGCATCTTGCAGTGGGAGGTGGGAATTGAGGCTCCTCAAGATAAGGGAATGTTTCTTACCTTAACTCAGTGCTACATTGTGGCTATTTCAGTGCTAGAAAGTTGGATAGGATTCGGCCTTGAATCAATTATAATGTTATATAACAAAGGTGTCAAATCCCATTCCCAGTGAACACTGATTCTCCTGCATACAAACGTAAGAGAAGGCCGTCTGGATCAGGCCAAAGACCCATCTAGTTCAGCATCCTGTTTCCGACAGTAACCCACCAGCTGCCTCTGGGAAGTCTGAAAACAGGAGACACACATTCCTCTTCTGCCCTTGCTCCCCTGCAACTGGTATTCAAAGATGCCACTGCCTTTGCATCTGGAGATGGCATACAGCTGTCATGTAGCTTTTCAGCCCAATCTTAACCTGTGTTGAAGCAGGCAGGCCAGCTGCTGGGATGCTGCTGAAGCAACGTAGGCTGGGAGGACACTGGAGCTAAGGGGATATCTTCCCCTATCTCGGGGTAAACCCCAGCCAGCCCTATGGAGATGCTCAGATTTGCACCAGAGAAATCACTGGTGCAAATCCGAGCAGCCTGGATTGGAGCCAACCAACCTGGGGACTTGGATTAGGACCCCTGGGTTCTTAGGGAACCCCCATCCCAGGCCAGCCTACCCACGGACCCACCCTCTCCCCGTCCTCCCACTGCCCCATTCCACCTTCCTGCTGCCCTCCCCAGTCCACATATCAGCTGAACTTGACCCATTGTGGGCCTGGCTTACCTTGTGGCACTTTTGCGACAGTGCTGGGTTGGTGCAAGTGACATGTGCTGGTCTAAAAGGCAGATAGGATTGCACCCTTTGATTGATTTGTCTTCCATTAATCTGCCTAATTATTGCAGCAATCTCAGCTACCAGACCTTATGGTAGCAAATTCCATAGTTTAATTGCATTATATGTGAAGAAGTTGTGCTATTCATATTTCTTTGTTCAGAACACTGGTGTTTCCCACTTTTCAATGAAATGGTCCTCAGAGCAGTTTGCATAGAAAGAAGAACGTGGAGACGGTTCCCTGTTTCAAAGGGGCTCACATTCTGATCTGAAGTTGGCAAAGTCACCATACAAAGGCTCAGGACCATACCACTTCAGTGTGCACTTATGGAATGGATCTGAGTGAATGAGTCAATATGGATGAATACAGAGGGATCATTATTCTGCAGTGGAAAGATGGCTTTGGGCATGTCCCTTTCATTCCATCACTTGATACTGGAATGTGTTAAGTATGACAGGTGGACAGATTTGCACTAACTCATTTTGCAAGTTTTTGGATTAGTGGGTCTGTGCCAATGTGGCTGACTAATTTACCTTACAGTGCTAGCACTGCTAATAACCATATCTTGCTTGTTTATTAGCTCCAGGAGTCGGATGTCTCATTTAAACAGCAATAAACTTAATGTACTGAAAATACATAAAAGCTAATCACAACACAATTTCCTTGGTATTTTCATAACAGCTAATGCCCCATAAATGAGAGTTTCCTGTTTAATGAAATATATATATGCAGTGCAATTAGTTGTCTTGTATATTGATTAATTTACTTCCACTGTTTGTATACTTTGGGAATATTATACACTTTAAAGATTAAGAATAGGTTCATTGGGATGCCTTTGGAGAAACAGGTTCTATTTCTCCAGCTGCACTTCCACTTCAGAGTGCATGTGAGCTTGGATGCAGATTGATTTGCAAATAGAAGAAAAAAAAATCTGTGCTGGCCACAATCCAGAGAGTTCCCGTCAGCATGCTCCAGGGCTTGTTGTATACCACAGCAGGAGAGCTGCATTTTATTTCATTCAGAAAAAAAAACACTCAAGCATTCCCGAGATTCAGAGCAGCTCGTGATGTGATGCAGGAGGCTGCCGATTGAAGAAACAAAAATAAAATCCCTGCTGGGCATGCAGTTAGTTTCATGGTTCTTGGATTGTGGTAATTGATTATAGCAGTTTCTTAAGTACATGGAGGTGGAGGGAATGAGAAATAGGAACCTTGATATTGAGTAGATGCCTGCCCCCTTGATCTGAATAGCAAAGGACATTCCTGTGTTGTCCAAACTGCCGTGGATGCCATACACTCCTTACCCCCACTCTATATTACAATGCCAATGAATCATTGGATCCTACAGACTTGACCTACAACACGGCCCTTGCATCCTCCTCCTTCCTCAAGCAACTGGACTCAGGCAGGCCTGGTTGATTCTGCTTCCTCTCTCTAGATCAAATTACTAAGACATGTGGTGGAAGCAGGGACAGGGGCACTGATGGCACCATTGCACTGCTGACATCAAGTTTCCTGGGAGTCCCGGGGCAAAGCTCTGCATTGGTCTCTCCATAGTGCATTGCCCCTGTCCTGTACTCCCATGTTGGCAACAGGCAATGGGCAATAGTGCCTCCTTCCACCCTTCCCACTGGCTAATGGAACCATTTGAGCTGGAAATGATGCTGGGATCTCTGGGGTGCATTTCCCTTTGAAGATAGGGGATGCTGTGCACTGTGGTAGCAGACTGGCCTCACCAATGCCACTGGTTTTGGGTACTCAAGGGCCAGCCTGGCTGATGGGCCTGCCAATGGATGTTGGCCCTCAGCCAGCAATTGACCTGGTTGACTCCTGATGCCACCTCTGCACCCTCACCTGGAACTGCTTGTTGTTTTCCCTGGCTGTGTAGGTGTGTCTGATTTTACTGCCGCCGCCTGTGTTCCATTTCACTTGTTTGGTTACTATTTTGTCATTCTTTTTAAAAAATTGTTATAATTGTAAGCCACACTGATGGCCCGTATGAGGTGGAAAAGGAGCCCAATGCTAAGGAGATACAAATAAATTTCAAGCTTCTTCTGCTTGGCCAGGAATGTTGCTCTCAAGCCTTCAGTGACCCATTCAGTTTCTGAACTGTATGTGATGATTCCAGTTCATCTGTAATCACAAATGGTAAATTGCCTGCATAGAATGAAGGCAGACAACCCCACATAAAATCTGCATTCATATTCCTTTCACAAGATGCCAATTTAAATAATCAACGAATACATCAATGTATTATTTCTTACAAATATTTATTCCCCTGCTCATTAGACCAAGGATTATCAGAGCATTTACAATGAAAGACAAAAATAGCATCGTGCAGATAATTAAACCAGAAGCACTAAAATGGAACTAGCATAAAAACAAATAAGACTTCAGATTTTTAAAAGTTAAAAAACTGGAAGCTAAAAAGACCTGGGCAGACAAAACTATCTTCACTGGGCACCAAAAGGATGTTAGAGTTGGCACCAGGTGAGCTTCACTTGGAAAAAGCATTGCAGAGTTGGGTTGCAACAATAGTAGAGAGATTTGGTCTGATCATCCCCTCCAGAAGACAGGGAACTTGAAGAAGTGTCTCTATGAATGATCTCAATAGACAGGCTCATGCAGACAGAAGCAATCCTTTCAAATACATTTAGGGCCTTTATAAAGTTAGCCCAGAGAACTATGCTTGGAAACCAGTATTCAATGCAGTTGTTGAGATGTTTTATTTAGTTTTTAAATGGTTGGTACATCCAAGAAGCACAGACTTCTGCTGAGTCAGACTGAACACCGAAGACTACTATTCTGGTCTGTATTTCAATATTCAAGCAAGGAAATGAATATTTTAACAATTGGAAGCCTGATGTAGCAGGCTCTTTAATTCACATTTACTTGCAAAGCATTGGCTGACAGTGGGTAGACCACAGTTCTGTGGTTCCTTGTTCTTATTAATGGGCACCATATATCAAACGTGTATTGAATCACGGTAACTGAAATTATTGAACTAATATTGCAGTGGACAGAATGTACAGATTTTTTTAAATAAAAAAACAGGATTCTACAGCACAATTTGATACATGCTTCCTCAGAAATAAGTCCCACTTGGTTCAATGGAGCTTAGCTCAGGTAAAATGCGTATAGTAGGGGGTATGGAGGTTTTTTTGGTGATATTCCCCCCCCCAATTTCTTGATTAAAACAACAAATTGTGGTATTATGTGTTTTTGTTCTACATTCTTATTCCAAGTTCTCATTTTTATTAATTTTAAATGCTTTCAAAGTGTACTAGGTAGGTGATATAGTGTCAGCAGACGCACCCACAATATTATTTCTAATTGGAAAAGTAATCTATTCTAATTTCTGGAACATACCTTAAACACCAAAATGCAGTGTTTTGTATTTTTATTCAAATATTTTAGCCCCCAAAAGGTGGTGTCTTGTGTTTTTATGCTGTGTTTAACCACACACACACACACACACACACACACACACACACACACACACACACACACACACACAAAGCCCTATATATATAGGATTACAGCCAGGCAGCCCAACTCTAAACTGTTCAGTGTACAGAGGAGCAGCAATGCCAAAATGGCTACTGCTGCATCCTGTGGGTGCCTGAGTCTCCGCGGAGGAAGGGAACATTCATCCTCTTACCGTGAGTGAAGTCTGCATGGACTATTTGGCCGGCACAGAGTCATGTTGGGCTGCCTGGCCTGAAGTAGGGCATAGGTTCTGGTGGTGGTGGCCACAGCCAGCTCCACCCTCTGCTCAGACATGATCCTCCCCTTATCCACCCAGTTCCACCCTCTCCATGCCTCCCCTGGCCGGAGTTGCTGGAGCACTGGCTGGCCTCCCACCCAGTGCTAAGGCCCAGTGCTGACCGGCTTACTTGAGCAGTGTCGTGAATGTGCTTTATGGCGTGTTCACAACACTTTTAGCTGGCGGTGCGGGCTTTAGGATTGAGCAGTATTTAGTTGCAGATATATGTTGATTTTTAAAAACCCAAACATAGTTACGTGAATAATTTAATGTGAATAATATAGCTGTATATTTCTTTAACCAGGGCAATACAGTACTGCTTGTTTTAGTTTCCTTTGTATGAGATACCACTAGGATTTATGATGTCCTTGCAATATTTGCTTTATTTACAAATACATAAGCAGGCAATTCTTTCAGCAAGCAGCAAAAGCCTAGAGAAAGCCCAGCCAGCACAGAGCTCCCAAAATGTCCTTTGTCTCTCACTGTTCAAATCCACACTACAAAACTCTTGTTTCTCATTTAGAGATTGGCTGAACACTTGTCTTGATTCCCACCCCTTTCAATGAAGTGCCCATTCAGGCAATTATCCACAGTCATTCTGAAACATTAATACTTTTTGTCGGGTTCCTGACCATTCGTTTCTAGTGGTTAAGTCAGCCAAACTCACATTTTAACAGCAGGCAACATCCGCAGCAGTACTGGCACAATGTCAGTAGCCCAAGCCATTTTTCCCTATCTTTCTCCCTTTTGCAGCCCTCTGATACCCTGAAAAGTCTTGACTGTCGTGGAATTCTATGTGGGAAGACATGCTAGTTTCTAGGAATTCTGTCTCCTGTTGCATTCCCCATGTCACAATCCATAATGTTACTGAGGCTTCTTCAAAATATCAGGAACAGCCTTTTAGGGGCTGGTTTCTCAGGGGGTTGCAGTCAAGAAGTGGGTGGTATGTGCTGGCATTGTTGCACTCGTGTTGCTGTGGATTTTCTCCAGTGTAACTGATGTTGTTGCACAGCCCAAGTGACTACATCTTCAAGCTAAAAGAAAAGTGTGAGTGCCATTAAGCAAAGCAAGGCTGTTTGAGGTCACTCAATAGATTCCATAACTGTTCTTCTGACCAGCATTTTGGTTCCATGCCCTGAGGGAGCAATGAAATGGGTCTGTGCACGTCAGTGGCGCAACAAGGGCTGCCTTGTGTGCGTGCGGTTGTGTTCCAGAATATTGCTAAAGTTATGCAGTAGGAAAATGCAGTACAGACACATTCTTAAAATACACAGCTTTTGTGCCACTTACAGCACAATCCTATGCATATCTATTCAGAGAAGTGAGGGTGCAATCGTAACTTGGAGTTAGGCTAGCGTATTTGAGCCAGCCCAGAAGTGTCACAAATGCACCATAAAGTGTGTTTGCACCACTCTCTGAGTCAGAGGCCAGCACACAGGCATGCTCCATCTCTCCTGATTCAGAGAGTGGTCCAGACGTGCTTTATGGTGCGGTTGCGACACTCCTGGGCCTAACTCCTGGTTAGGATTGTGTCCTATGTCTTGTTCAGCTGGGTGGGACTTAGTCCCTTAGAACTGTGCATAGGATTGGACCCTTACAGCTCAGTCCTAAAACCGGCAGTGCCCAGGGCTCCAGTGGTGCTAAAATGGCTACCACTGGACTTTATGGGCACCGCAGCAGCTGCCATAGTCTCTTAAGGGACAGGGGACATTCATCTCCATACCCAGAATAAAGCTCCAGCCCCTGCAATGGCTCTACTTGAGTCTGTACCTGCTATTTTGCCAGTGTAGACTAGAGAAGCCCTGTGTTGGGCTTTTCAGCTCAAAGCGGAGCATAGGACCCGGCAGAGGAAGCCTCTGCCAGTCCTGAACGGGACAGCATTAAATGTACAGTATAGACAGAAGATAGCATAAAAAGAATAATTATGTAATGATAGGAAATCTTTGTGGATCTTAGCACAAATTTTAAAATTAAAACACATCATTTTCAGTTTATGTCATGCATACGAAGAGGCACTTTTTCTACAAGATGTGTTTGCTTACATACGCAAGCTCAAGTACTAATATGCAATTTATTTGAGCCCTTTGCTTTAAATATGGAACGATACAGCCTAGAACTGGGTAAGTTACTGATACCATATCCTTCCTTGCAGGGCATGAATGTATTATAAAATGTAGATAGTTTGGAATTACAGTTAAATTGCAGTAATCTTACAGAGTTACAATTAAGACATAAAATGCAATCATGAACTATATACACCCCCCCAAAAAATGTGAGATGCAGTTTGCTAAATTATTATATAGTTTGTTGTTATAGTAGCTCTGATTTTTCGTGAAGGAACATTCAGTGGAATAATGATTTTCCTCCTTGAAGTGAAAACATATTATGCATTCTCTGTGCTCTGAAGCAAAAATGTTCCACACAGATTAAACAGAAACCAGCCAATCAGTCCAGTTGGCATTTACTCCCTGGAGGACAAGAGAAATAATACTGCCAAATCTTGTACAGAAAAAGCTAAAGTTTAGTCAGTTTAGACACCAGAGATTTTTGGAGTGTGTAGGGAAAATAGTGATAAACATCCCTTCATCTTTCTGTGCTTAAAAGTGTACTTAAAAGTGCATATTAATAAAATAGTTACAAACTTCCCTTCACCTTTCTGTGCTTAAAAGTATATTTAAATAGTATAAATATACAACAATACAGCAAAAAGAAGTTGATTACAGCATTTTGCACTTGGGCAGCCCAATCCTATTGTGGGTTTACACTGTTGGATCTCGTGAGCCATCAGCATAAGCTGGCTTCTGGAAGAGTAAAAAGTGTGCTGTCCCCATGTGCTTGGGAGCCCTTCTAGAGCAGGTAATGGTGGTGGAGGTGGTTTGGGGAAGGATTCAGGCAGGTAGTGGGCTGAACAAGGGGAGAGAGAGAGAGAGAGTGAGGTTCTTTTTCGGGCTCAACATGCCCCTTGAGTCTCCCGAGAATTGTTGTTGTTCAGTCGCTAAGTCGTGTCCGACTCTTCGCGACCCCATGGACCACAGCACGCCAGGCCTTCCTGTCCTCTACTAGCTTCCTGAGTTTGCCCAATTTCATGTTCATTGCTTTGGTGACACTATCTAACCATCTCATCCTCTGCCGCCCCCTTCTCCTTTGCCTTCAATCTTTCCCAGCATGAGGGTCTTTTCTAAAGAGTCCTCTCTTCTCATGAGGAGCTTGAGAAAGTATTGGAGCTTCAGTTTCAGGATTTGTCCTTCCAGGGAGCAATCAGGGTTGACTTCCTGGAGGATTGACCGATTGGACCTCCTTGCAGTCCAGGGGACTCTCAAGAGTCTTCCCCAGCACCATAATTCAAAACTCCCGAGAATTACACCAGCAAAATAGCTGGGGTAAGTCCAAGTAGACCCATTGGAGGCTAGGCAGCCTACAGAGCAGTAAATAAAAAATACTAATTAAGTTTCACTTAACGTCATCTGATTAACATTCATCATATAGGAACCACTGTCTTAAGGGTGTCAGAGCAGACCCAATTGGACTGATGGACCAATTGTCTGACTTGGTATACAATTTTATAATCTATTAGGAAAGACGTTGGAGAGAATTTGTTCACAGGTATTATATTGCTAGGGAAGAACTTGGACAAATGGGTCTAAATTACAAAAAGGAAGGTTTTGGTTAAATGTTAGCAAGAACTTCCTGATGGTCTGAACTGTTTGGCAGTGGAACAGTCTGTCTTGGAAGGTGGTAGACTTTCCCTTGTTAGAACTCTTTAAGCAGGTGCTGGATGACAATCAGTCAGGGATGTCTTAGTTATGGATAGCATGCAATCGATCCCTTTTCGATCCCTTCCGTCTCTATGCTCTGTGCTTCAATTTTGTCATCCTCCTGGCGCACTGTTCCTTTTCAAAAGTCAGTCATGGACTTGGAACAAACACATTCAGGATCACATCTAGTTTGACAAAGTCATGTGAAATCAACACTTACCATGGAAACATTGGAGATGACAATTACCATCCAAAGCTGTTATGCATGGAGAGATGTTTTCCGTAAGTTTAGAAGAATTCCTTATTGCGTCAAAAGAATATTTCTCAGTTCATTAAAAAGAATGGGGAAGACCCTACATACTTATGCATAACTTACTGAACTGCAATTTTGAAGTCATTCACTCATTGCAGTATGTTCTAATTTTAGAGAACTAGAATTATAATTGACTTATCCATCTTTTTGGAACATCAGAATATAAAGTAACCTTGTACTTCTTCCTTTTAATGTTTCATGATTAAGTCTTAACATGGGTCTGCCTCTGAACTTGGAATCCATTACTTTCCCCAATAAATTCTGGGTATAATAAACCTGTCGACATGCTCTCATTTCTTTTTTGTGGATTTGAAAGCAACTCAAACTTCCAGTTTTATTTCACATATTTGTCTTTGTTAATGGTGATTAATGCCAGCCATTTTTTCCAGCAAATAACAACAGCAACAGCTACTAAGAAGCTAAAGTCCATCCTATTTGTCAGAATATCACTTTACAACTGAGACTGGGATAAGGGATAACTTCTCATATTTGGCCTAGGGTCTTTGTTGCAACTGATTTGATTTTGATGTGTGTTTTCTGATTTGTTTTTTGGCATTTAATTAGCAGAACTAAATTAACTTGAATCATTAGAGCGTTGAAATGACGTTTCTGAGACTTAACCTACAATCAAATGAGAGTTTGGCAACCCAGAGCTCTGTCCAGACGCATTTGTCTTTTAATTGCGTCAGGAAAATATCCAGCAGAATAGTAAATGGGAATGACTTCAATTGTGAACTATTTCGTTTACTTGAGACTAAACACAACATACGATTCTAAATTATTCACTTTCATTTCTTCAGTGCTTTTGTTGATGTCAATTCAGAAGTACCTTGCTCAAAGTATAGGAATGAGTATCAGTATAACTAATACTGCCCTCCATTAAGCTCAGGGGGAGTTCTGTATGTTGTCATTGTCTGAGGTCCATGAGGATGAAGGACATGTGCTTTTCTGAGGTGGCCCCTGACATTGGAACGCCATTCCCTTCCCTCTACTATCTCATTTCTTTTGGGAAAGTCCAAAAACTCCTTCTCCATTAGGAGGTTAGTTGGGGCTAAATGAAATGGCAGTTACCGACTGTTCTGCCAAATTCCCTGCCGGGCCGCCCCAAGGGCCCTAATGCCCACACTAGGCTAACTAATTTCCCCACAGAGCGGCCTCAGAGATAGGCAAGAGGGAGGGGGTTCATTCACCCACTGGGCTTCCTCTCTTCCAGCATCTTTGTTTGGGATCACTGGCTGGCGAGCCTCCTCCAGACTGCCCTAATCACTGGCTTAGCTCCAAACTACTCTAAGTCTAGCACCAACAAACCCCACCACCAAACAATAGGCAGTTAGCTTGCCCAAGCCATAACTGCCTCCTCCACTTGGTGGCTTCAGGGACGTGGCAGACATACAACTGTTCCCCACAGTTATTCCCCACAATGAGCTTACCTTAGCCAGTCAGTCCATCCATTCAGTCCTTCAGGCAGGCAGTCCAGCCAGCACTCCAGCCAGCCAGCACCTACCTGGTGCTCTCCTCCAACACCTTCCCAGGGCCCTCATCCAGTACCTTCCCAGGTACCATCCGCCAGTGCCTATCCAGCCCCTTTTCTCCAGCTCCTGCCTCCAGCTTTATACTGAGGCCAGCCAATCAGTGGGCAGGCTTTAATTTATCAGCCACACCCATCTGCACCTGTGCTAACCTCCCTTCAGAGCCCTTATCAGCCTGCAGCTGTGTTCCCGAGGCTTGCAAAGACCTTGGGGGTTAACCAGCGTCGTCATCCGCAAATGAACCCAAGGAACGCTGGGAGGGACATGGGCGGGACTTTCACGTGATTGGCAGCCCGCATGTTTCATTCCGCGGCTGCCCTGGCCTCGAGGGGGGGCTGCCCCCGGTTGGCGCGGCCCCCCGCTGCTTGCCCAGGCACCCGGCGTGCCCCCCACCTGTCTCCCCCGGCGAGCAGGCACCCCTCGAGGCCAGGGCAGCCGTGGAATGAAACGGGCGGGCAGCCAATCACGGCGAAGCCCCGCGTAAGTCCCTCCCAGCGTTCCGGGAGTTCATTTGTGGATGACGACGCTGGGGTTAACCCTATAATCCCTGGTTTATCTGGGACAAGGGGCCATTTCTGATACCATTCCCTATCTCCTCGGGGTATCTCCTGCCTTTTCCAATACACCGACTCTCTTTGATTATACTCTATGACTAGTTTGATTATGCTTTTATTGTGCCATTGTTTGACTGTATTTTTCACATCGCTTGTATCTTTTTATGAACTACTGTGAGACCTGATAGGCAGGTAATAAATAAATAATAGTAATACAAGCAGCTTTGGATTAATTAACAACATCCCATCCTCGAGGCAATAGATTAGAAATTCTAGTTGTACCCACATGCTGGAGATAATGACTTGATAATCACATAATGGTAATGATAAAGTCAAGCACCTCTAGATGGAAAAGAGGCAGCTCAAACATCTCTAACAATTCAAGGTCCCTTTGTTTTCAGCATGCGTAATCTGTGTATCAACAGTAAGTTAAGAAGTCATTACCTTAAGATAATAGTCCTACCAAGTAAAGCAATGCACTTTGATTTAAGATTAAAACAAATTTTGAAAAAAGAATTATATGCACATTCTGGCTCACAAATGCTTGCCTTTCCTGCTCAGTTGCCCACTGATTATGAACGCTGTGTAAGAAAGGAAGGCTTATCGACTCACAGGCTGCTGTTGGGAAAACTGCTTTCATGCACATGCGTCTGCCTCTACACATGAACACACACTCACAGCCCAATCCTTGATTGAGATATATAAAGTGATACATGGGATGGATGGAGAGGGAAGTTATTTTCCCTCTGGCACAACTCCAGAACCAGGGGACATCTACTAAGTGGTGGGAGAATTGGAACAGACAAAAGAAAATATTTCTGTACCCATGAGTTATTAATCTATAGAACTCCTTGCCACAGGATGTGGTGATGATAATAGTATCTAGAGTATGTAAACGTGGCCCACCGATCCTCCTTAGCACAGATAACTACACAAACGTTGCACTACTGTAGAACCCTTTCCCCCCAATATATCCTGTTCTGTTCATTGTGGTTCCAAAATGCTGCAATTTTTAGTTCTGATCTGGCAGCCCTGCTGTGAATAAGGCCAGGCTGTACACCTGGATAAAGTTTAATACCTTTATGCAAATCTAAAGTATCAAATTGGTTTTTGGTAATTTTATAAATGCACCTCCTCAGCCTAAAAAAATATTTCAATTGGAACTCCATGAACCCTGTTTATTTGTTCACACTTAACAGGTTTCCTGCAGACTTGAATGTACACCTGTAATGTGCATGACCACAGCTATTCTCCTGCAAAAAAAAAAGGGACGATTGAGAAAATTAGAAAAAAACCATGTTAAAACCTGTCTTCTCTTCTGTTCAGGGTGCTTTGAGTGCTGCATCAAGTGCTTGGGGGGCATTCCCTATGCCTCATTGATTGCCACCATTCTGTTGTACGCCGGGGTTGCCCTCTTCTGTGGCTGTGGCCATGAAGCACTGTCAGGAACTGTCAACATTCTTCAAACCTACTTTGAGATGGCAAGAGCTGCTGGGGACACCATTGATGTCTTTACCATGTAAGTCTTCGCTTAACGTTTGATAGCTCTGCTTTTGATAGCAAACGATGATTCTTTTAATGCTTTGTTTTATTTTATGCGAATGGATGCAAATAACCGTTTCACACCCAAAATATTTAATAACAAAGAGAACAAAGGCATAACTTGAAGTTCATTAATATCTGTTGGATGATAGATGGATATAAAATATGTGTATAAAATATAAACATAGGGAATTAGCAGAAATACTTAATTTTAAGTATTTCTGCTAATTCCCTAATTATTTCCCATTCTACAAAGCTTAGGGGAAATTTGAATATTGGAAAATGGTTCCATGCAAAACAATTCACCAGAGCATATAATGTTAAAATGTGTTGCATTACAATTGTGTATTAATTGGATTAAATGGTTACATATTTTCAACTGTAAGTTGTTTCTGACTGTATTTAGGGTACAATCCTTAGCAGCGCCATATCTGATGCTACATAAGAGAGGCTGGAGCCCCCCCCCCCCACGGCAAGGGAGCGTTCGCTCCCTTACCATAGGGGAGGCTCCAGCCTCCCCTATGTGCTCCTTGGATCTGCGCCTGCTAAAGAGCGGATCGGGGCCTCGCAGCCAGGCTTAGAATTTGGCCGTATGGCCACCTCCCAAGCCCGCCCACGTCCTGCCCAGGTCCTGCCCCCAACCTCCCTCCCTCCCTCCCACCAATCCCCGTCCTGATATGGGACAGAGCCTCCCTTGCGCTGACCGGCTTCGGTCAGCGCAAGGGAGGCTCTCCATCGGCGCTCTGAAGCCAACGCTATGAGTCGCATCGGCTTCAGAGCTGGAGAGCAACGCGGGGGTGCTGCTCAGCACCCCCGCGCCAGCGCTCCATCCCTTGCATCGATGCTATGATGTAGCGTCTACGCAAGGGCAGGGGTTGGATTGCACTGTTAGCCTCACTTCCTCAGGCCATCCAGCTCTTGTTACAGTTTGTTTTGTCTTTTTTGTATGGGAATCCCCTGAAATCTCAGCACTCCTGGACAGGTCAGGAAAAGAGGTTTCTAAAATGGCTTCTCCCTGTCCGACTTTTCCCAATTGTCCATAGTGGCAGCAAAGACTTACCAAATCCCCAGATAAGTCCAGAACAACTAGTGGGAGAGGGAAAGAGAAAGTGCAAGGGGTGGAAGGGCTGTTGGTAACAGCTAGCCATTGAGCCTCTTTTGCTTTCCATCTTGTCTTCTTGCATGCTCCCTCTTCTGTCACTGAGATGGGATTAGAAACCAATTCGATGACTCAGAAATAAGCCAATTCATATTGCAAGAATGGGCTATAGCTCAGTAGCAGTGTGCCTGCTTTGTATGCAGACAGTCCCAGATTTAATCCCTGGCGCTTCTCAGTAGGATAGGGAAAACCATTTACTAGAAATCTTGGGGAGCTGAGCTAAATGGACCAATGGTCTGAATCAGTATAAGGCAGTTTCCATATATTCCTATATCCTAATTTCTGGGGAATCACTTGGCCTATTTTGAGCTATTTTTATTTCAATCTGGGGGTGTTCTCTCAATTCTAGTGCAGAAACTGCTAGTGTTGCTGCTGTACTACTGTGACATGTTTTCACGTAAAGGTACATACACAACTCCAGTGGATGCAGGAAGGAGGTGAGGTACTCTGTAGTTATTCAGGATTCATTAGAGCCATAGAGACCACCCTTCTCACCTTGTAGTCAGGATTTCCCTGGCAATTCACTGCTCCTTCCAGCAATAAGAAATGGCCTCAGCGGCAGTTCAGCAGAGTAAGGAGGTGGGGGAAAATTCAGATATCATAGCTTGATTGCTTCATGATCAGTGCTGTTTGCCATTGCCTATATTCCTGTTGTTAAAAGGTTGGGTTATATTTTTAGACTCTCATTAAGAATCAGGCTCTTAACATTCACTTCACAGCTAACGTTCTCATTTGTTTCTGAATGAAAGCTACTCCATTTTACGAGATTCTTCACTTAATGAGTCTCTGGGTAGCCATTCTTTAAGAAACACAGTAAATCAATACTTTAAACTCTTCACAGTTTACCAAGGCTTACTGTGTCAGAGATATACAGACAAAGAACTCCATTAAAATGTGAAGAATTCATAGAAAATGATAAAAAAAATTTCAGTTTAATTATTCATCAAGTTTAATTGATGCCCAAAGATTCCACCTATTACTTAAGAACTCTCCGAACCAGCCCTATGGTGTATTTTAGTTTCACTTACTTCAACGAGATTTAGTCCTGATTAGCTTTCAAAATATTTGCGACATACATTTTGTACAGGACATTGTGAACAAGCCAAGACTACACTTGATATCAAGTGTTCTGTTTGCAGAGACTTACAGCCCAGTTCTACCTCTCTCTCCATGCAGGCATGCCAAAAAGCGCCTGCCTTGTCTTGCAGGGGAGTTTTGCCCTCCAGAGACCTACTCAGGAGAAACAACATTTGTTCCCTTCTGTCAGCGTAAATCCCTGCTACCGCCGTGAGTCTAGTGGACCTGTACCAGCTGTATCAGAGGCGGAGGAAGGGTGTAGCCCGGGGTGGTGCAAGCCATGGGCAGCGGCGGGGCGCTGTTGCATTTGTGACAGCCATAGAGCTGTTTATGGCACCAGATTGCTCGTTCTTGTGACATAAATGGCCCATTTGATTGGGCCATTAGATTTTTTGTATGGCAGACCAGTCAGCAATGAGAGCCCTCAGTTGTAGTCAGCTGTGCTATGGTCAGACAGATTTTTCACTTCATGTAGAACTAATCCATAGGCTAGTAACTTGGTTGTTTCAGTTATTGTAATCCCTTCCTTGCGTTTTCCACTGTAGGAGCCTGTAGCATATTACAAATCAATAGTGTTACTGTTTTTTTGTTAGCAATTATAATTTTGTAATATGTTGGATAAAGGTGTTAGTGTGTACTTTTCTTAAACCAAAGCATTTGTTTCCTTGTTTAGAATACTGTACCTTATTATGTAGTGCAGCTTTCATAGAAAATCTTCTAATTTCATGCTGTCTGATTTCTAATTTTTCATGACCCATGATTAGAAAGCGCAAGAATTTAATCTTATTTCATACAATAGCATCAGGATTCCTTCAGCTTTTAATCCTTTTAGGACATACTAAAACCAAAACTGGTTCAGAATCAATGTAAAGAAAAGAACTCTGCCTATATAATTTATATGTCTCTATGATATAGAAGTAGTACTTTTTAAATAAACAACTGTGCTAATCACATCTTTTTGTACTCAGACTGTTATTGCTTCTATTGATTTAATAGATTACAATGAAATTATTCACTGTCACAGCTGGTGATGGGGCTCACCTATAAATCTCTCAAAGAATGGTTGCCGGTAATTTGACTTGCAGAATAGCCAATATAGAGGCTGCAGTGTACACATTACAAATGTTATTGTGATTTATGTCAAAGTAAACAGGTTGAAGTATCTTCACAGCATGCTTACATCAATAGCATATCTAAAAACATATACAGATTGAGTACCTTTTATCTGGACTGCTTCGAACTGGAAGGTGTCTGGATTTCAGATTTGTCTGAATTTTGGAATAAGTACATAAATATGAGAAATGATTTTTCTTTTCATTGCTACCTATATGGCTAGCTGCTAGAAGGACTAGAATATCTCTTTGACATTTTCCAACAATGTCTGTATAGATACATACTACAAAATAGAGGCTAGAACTTACAGCCTGTTTTTTTGGAAATGAGCACAGGACCTTTTAGTGTTCACACTACAGAAAGCTTTTCTCAAAAAGTCTTGGACAAAAATATCTGGATTTCAGAATAGTCCAGATGGCTGGATCAGGGGTAATACAAATATATAATTGCACAGAATGAGATCTAGAGCAGTCTCTACTGAGCTCCCTTAGGCACCTGGTGGGCCACTGTGAGATACAAGAAGCTGGACTAGATGGACCTTTGGCCTGATCCAGCAGGGCTCTTCTTATGTCTCTATTGGTGGAAGTTCAAGACCATTTTGGACTGTGAAAATAGCCTTGGCAGTGCAAGTAGATTACCCCATATCCCAGTGGTTCTCAAACTTTCCAGGAGTGCCTGCAGGGCAAAGGCAGCGACACAAAGGATCGTGTTGCTACCTGGGGCTACGGGGAGCCCTGTAGAGGCCTCGGCAATGCTCCCCACAGCTCCTGAAGCCCAGTGACACAATACTGGGGATCACATCACTGTCTTCCACCTACCCTTAAAGGCCCCTTAAAGACTTTGTGATGCTCCAGTTTAAAACCTTCTGCCTTATCTGAACATCTGAAATCTGGACTATTCTGAAATCCAGACATTTCTATCCTTTTTTTTTTAACTTTCTGTAGTGTAAATACTAGTCTTGTATATACAGTCTGCACTGTAGAGTGCAGGCAGGTACAGGCTGTAAGTGCTATTCTGTGTTTGGTGGTGTGTACCTGTACCGATATTGTTGAAAGATGTCAAAAAGGCCAACCGATACCCATACGGGCAACAGTAAAAAGAGCAAGAGAAAGCATTTCTCATGATGTTCATGCAGTTATTCTGAGATCCAGACAAATCTGAAATCCAGATACCTTCCCGCCCCAAGCAGTCTGGATAAGGGATTACACATCCTGCATAAGTGTCTTTATTTGGAGGCAATCAGCGTTGTTTACATAAAAAGGTTACATAAAAAGGTTGAGTTTATCGCAGCAGCTCCACTGCATATTCCTAAGCACCATAATGTTCGAAGAGAAGCATGTTTGTAGAAATAGATCAGATTCATCCACTGATTCCTGGGCCCATGTTTACAGAAACTGTTTTCATGCATAAGTGTTCGGGTGGGAGGTGATGCAGGGGTGAACATGGATTGATGACTTGTGCGACATGTCCCTAAATTCTTCTTCACACTATGTGAAGCCCAGGACGTGTGCTCCGTTCGTGTCTATTCTTTTTTTTTTTAGAAACTCACTTACCTCGTTGGACATTGTCAGGCAAGCTAAACAAGAGGCAGAGCAGCTTCTGTGCAGGGCTGCCACTTCAAATGGATTCGCTCATCCAAAAACTGGAGATACGCTGAAATCTTGTGAATTGGGTCTGAACCCTTGGATTAAAAATAGTTTCCCCTGCCAAGATGGTTAAGCCTTCCATTACGTGCCGTGGGGAGGGGTTAGTTGGTCATGATTTTCATGCGATTCAGTGTTCCCAAAGGCCGAACCTCTGGCGGGGGGTAGTCAGTGGCGTCATCCTACCGGTTCGCTGGGCGGAGTTTCTTCGCTCGCTGGGAGGGTTTCCGTGGTGATCGGCAGCGTGTTCGCTGCCGATCACCATGGAAA
>JAJKFI010000003.1:19224487-19290130 GCA_029204185.1 Lerista edwardsae
TTTCCATGGTGATCGGCAGCGAACACGCTGCCGATCACCACGGAAACCCTCCCAGCGAGCGAAGAAACTCCGCCCAGCGAACCGGTAGGATGACGCCACTGGGGGTAGTCCTGTATAAATTAATAAAAAAAAAACAGTGAAAAGAGAGCCTCTCCCCGTATATTTAACTTCTGCAGCAGCATGCGGTGTTCTAAAGGAAGCATGGCTTTATCAGATTATACTTTCGTATGGTTGATTGTTACTGAAGATAAATAATAGCTGCAACGAAGAACAACCAAGGAAAAATAGAAAATGTATTACTTTTATACTGTGTGTAATTATACTATAGGTGAGTGTGTCAGGGATGTGCATCCTGGGACCTGAGGTTAGAATCTGGCCTAACAGCCTCTCTCCCACCTTGCCCCTGCCCTCCAGAGCCTCCACACTGGCCAAATTCAGCCGGAGTGGGGACGACTTACCAGATGGTCCTAGCTGCATGGCTGGGTTGGCTCTGCTCTCTGCACCGATCCAGCACATACTAGCCTGGCATGAACATGCCTTAGGGCACGTTTGCAGCATCCTTCAGCCAACGCAGCATGCATCGTCCCGGGGCACAGTTTGGATCACGACCTAAGTCAGGAAACTGACATTAGGCCTCTCCCCCCAAGACTAAGGCCCAGATTAAGGCCTGCTGCTATCTGTTCAAGAAGGGAATTGCACTGGTAATTTATGTAGCTCCACTGTGATGTGTGATCAGGAAAGAGTTGCTGCCTGTCTCACCCTTTCAAGCAGATAATGCAACTGTCCTATTGTGTGAATGCATTGAAGGAGCATCCTCTGTGCTCTCCCTTTACTGGATGAATATCTTTTGACAATTGGAGTGTTTCACAACTTGTTAAAGTCAGTGAGCAAAAGTTATTGGGTCACAATAGAGCTGCATTGAATCGAAGCACCATAATTTGCTTTGGATAATTTGCACTGAAAAAAGTCTCTGTTAATTGCACTGAGATTTCACTGGTCCTGGAACTTTAAAAAATGATAAAGAGTTGGACATTAAAGCCTTACTAACATGAGTACCTTTTACTGACAGGATTGACATCTTCAAGTATGTGATCTACGGAGTAGCAGCTGCCTTCTTTGTCTACGGCATTTTGCTGATGGTGGAGGGATTTTTTACAACTGGTGCCATCAAGGATCTCTATGGGGATTTCAAAATCACCACCTGCGGCAGATGTGTCAGTGCCTGGGTATGTTAATATGACAGCCTTGATTACCTTTGCTAATGTCAACTGGGTCGAAGTGCTGTAATTAAATTATACTAACTTACAAACTCTCAGACTAAAAATCTGTCGCTGGGACTGTAGGTAGAACAGGCAATGCCATCCTTTTTCGATCTAAAGATTTTTAGATTTACAGAGCCGTGAGGTGTAACGCTTTGAAACACGATGTAGAGTTTGTGTGCATTTTTGGCACAAGGCTGATGATTCATAGTCCGTTGAGAGGCTGCCAAATTGTCATTGTTTTGTAGGTCAGGGAGGGAAGGATCCTGGCAGTAGTGACTTGTGTTGGGATCCTATCCCCTTCCCTCTCCCATACTCTCCTCAGACTCAACGGCAGAAAAATAGATCTGTACATACCTACTGGGGAAATGGAGGCTGACCTCATGGTGAAGGAATGAAAGTTTCTTTAGACAAGGCCTCCATGACTGGCCCTATCTCGACCCCAGGTTGCAGTGTGAGCCCAGTTGGCATGGCTGCATCAGCTCAAGGGGAGTTAGTTAGGGTTAGGCTCATAGTCTGCAATCCTATCCACACTTTCCTGAGAGTAAGCCCATTGAACACTATAGGGCTTACTTCTGAGTAGACAGGAATAGGCTTGTGCCCTTAGCTTGCCAAAAGCTGCAGTTGTTGATGTGCAGAATGCTTCTATCAAAGATTTGCTGCTCTTCAGGAATGTACATCCCACCTTCTTGTCGGTACCAAACTCAGCATACAGTAAATATTTTTATTTTAAAAGAAATGAAATATTAACAAGCAATAGAAACAGAAACAGCAGACAGCTGTTAGAAATGTTAGAACCATAGCTGATAGAATGTTTGAATATTAAAATAACAATATATGTATGATGCTTTCTGAATGTGCAGATCTCCTCATGTGTATTGTGTTGCTGTAACCCTTACCCCAATGCTATGAGGTGAATCAGTATTATTATTCCTGAATTGCACACAAAGAAGACTGAGGGCACAATCCTAACCTAATCCTAACCACAAGTCTTTTGTGCTGGCCCAGCAGTGTCGCAAACCACTGTGAAGCACCTTTGGATCACTCTCTGAGACAATGAAGATGGTGCATGTCCATGTGTTGGCCTCTCTGACGCCAAGAGTTTCGCAAATGTGCTTTATGGCGCATTTGCAACACTCCTGGGCCAACACAAAAGACTTGTGTTAGGATTGCGCCAGGGCCAGCTTTAAGCCAGTGTGACCAATGTCGTCACATCGGGCCCTGCGCTTCAGGGGTCCCCGCACTAGCAGGGTGAGCATATTGCCTGTGGCTGCAGCTGGGATCTCTATGGGCTGTAAGTCAGTGGGGCGAGAAGAGCAGCTTGACCTTGGTCTCTCCCACCTGCCTCTGCCTCTGAACAGCCCAAAATGGGCCACCTGGAAGCAGTTGGCGGTGATGTTATTATATCACCACCAGCTACTTCCACATGCCATGCTTTGCACGTGGTACGAACAGAGCTCTTCTTGGTGAGTGGGGGGCCCCACAGGGAGGGTTGGGGCCCCCCACAGGAATGTCCCACATTGGGCCCCGCTGCTGCTAGAGCTGGCCCTGGATTGCGCCCTGAGGCTAGAAGGGGTAGTTTATTCAAGACTTACGTCTGAGTTCAAAGTGAGATTCAAACCAGATAAGTCCTGATTCACAGTTCAGTCTCTTAACCATTGTGTTCCACTTCAAAACCCATCTGAGTTGATCAGTACATCATACAAAGAGAAAAGAAGCTCCAAAATGCACCCCAACTCATCCTTCACATGGTACTATAAAAATAAAGGGGTAGATATTAATTTCAGATCTGCAAGTAATCCTACTTCATAGGAATTAAGACTCCGCAACTCGGAATACTAAATGTAGTCAGAGTCAAGTAAGACAGCTGCTTTCAGGTATAATGAATCAATGACAGATCCAGGTTAAAGAATGAAGCCATAGATTTGCACATAAAAGTGTTTCTGGAGCCAAGAAAATAATAAACTCAATCATCTGTCTGTTTGTGTACATGAAAGTGTGTGTATGTAAAAAGAAAAAAATATGTAAAGAAAACGGCTGAGTTTGCAATTGCTCAGTCAGTTACAATTAATCTGACATGTGAAAAAAGAAAGTTGTTATATGTTCTTCAGTTGCCTTGGTAGCTCAATGCAGATGATTTCATACCAGGTAATGATAGAATAATTATTTTATTTCATTACTACCTTTTTGTTACCCGGCGTTGCCCGGGTAACAAAATGATTTTGCAGAGCTTATGAGTTTTGCACCCCTTCTCACCCCCCATGCTGACGGGGGCCGAACCCGGACTCCAACCGCGTCAGGAGCGTCGCCGCTCACCTTGGTGACCCTGGAAACTACGGTTCTGATGCCGATTTTGGCCATTTTTGACCGTTTTCACGTGGGGCCCCCTGTGCACCCCACCCCCGGGGGCACTGGGGGGGGGGCTGACCCCTGCAGTGTTTGTCACCAGGCCGCAAGGTGACAACGCCAATTGCTCCAGGCGTTCCAGCATGGCATGGCAGACATCTTGTTTCACACCCCTTCCCACCCTCCATGTTGAGGGGGGCCGAACCTGAACTCCCACAGCGTCGAGAGCGTCGCCACTCACCTCGGCGACCCTGGAAACTACGGATTTTCGACCGTTCTCACACGGGGCCCCCACGCACTCCCACCCCCGGGGGCGCTGGGGGGCCTGACCCCCACAGTGTTTGTCACCAGGCCGCAAGGCTCCAATCTTGCCGAGTCTGGCTCCAATCGCTCCAGGCATCGCATGACGGACGTCTTGTTTCGCACCCCTTCTTGCCCCCTACGCCGAGAGGGGGCCGAACTCGGACTCCAACGGCGTCGGGAGCGTCGCCGCTTGTCTTGGCGACCCCAGAAACTACGGACTTGAAGCCGATTTTGGCCGTGTTCGGCTGTCTTCATGTAGGACCCCCTGAACACCCCCACCCCCGGGGGCACTGGGGGGGGCCTGACTCCCGCAGTGTTTGTCACCAGGCCGCAAGGCACGCGCGTGCCGAGTTTGGTGCCAATCACTCCAGGCGTTCCAGCAGGGCATGGCGGACGCTGTGTTTTGCACCCCTTCTCGCCCCCCATGCCGAGGGACGGCTGAACCTGGACTCCAACGGCGTCGGGAGCTTTGCTGCTTGCCCTGGCGACCCAAGAAACTACAGATTTGATGCCGATTTTGGCCATTTTCGACTGTTTTCATGTGGAGACCCCCTGTACCCCCACCCCCGGGGGCGCCAGGGGGACCTGACACCCGCAGTGTTTGTCGCCAGGCCGCAAGGCACGCGCGTGCCAGGTTTGGTGCACATCGCTCCAGGCGTTCCAGCACAGCAGGGCGGACCTTTTGTTTTGTACCCCTTCTCACCCCCCACGCCGACAGGGGCCCAAACCCAGACTCCAACTGTTTCGGGAGCGTCGCCACTCGTCTCGGCGACCCAAAAAACTACGGACTCGACGCCTATTTTGGCCGTTTTCGGCCATCTTCATGTGGGACCCCCTGCACACCCCCACCCCTGGGGGCGCTGGGGGCCCGCAGTGTTTGTCGCCAGGCCGCAAGGCATGCACGTGCCGGGTTTGGTGCGCGTTGCTCCAGGCGTTCCAGCACGGCATGGCAGATGTTTAGTTTCGCACCCCTTCTGGCCCCCTTTGCTGAGGGGCCCCCGAACCCGGACTCCACCAGCATCGGGAGTGTCGCCGCTCATCTTGGCGATCCCGGAAACTACGGACTCGATGCCGATTTCGGCCGTTTTTGGCCGTCTTCACGTGGGGCCCCCTGTGCACCCCTTCCCCCGGGGTGCTAGGGGCCCCCAACCCCTGCAGTGTTTGTGCCCAGGCCACTAGGCTACCGCATGCCGAGTTTGGTGCCAATTGGTCCAGGCGTTCCAGCAAGGCATGGCTGACGTTTTGTTTCGCACCCCTTCTTGCCCCCTACGTCGAGGGAGGGCTGAACCCAGACTCCAACAGCATTGGGAGCATCGCCGCTCATCTCGGCGACCCCGGATTTGACGCCGTTTTTGGCCGTTTTCATGTGGGGACCCCTGTGTACCCCCACCCCGGGGGTGCTGGGGGCCCCAACCCCCACAGTGTTTGTCGCCAGGCCGCAAGGTGTATGCATGCCAAGTTTCGTGCTGATCGCTCCAGGCATTGAGGAGCCTATGCGAAACACACACACACACACACACACACACACACACACACACACACACACGCTCTTCTTTATATATATAGCTAAAGAGCTGGTGCATTATCATAGTACAATCATACCTTCAAAGATGATGCTTCCCTTAGCACTGGCTCTTTATACAGGTGGAGCCTTTTTATCTGTGAGGGATCTGTTCCAGGAACCCTCATGGATGCCAGAAAAACGCATTAAATTAAATCCCTTTAGAAAACAAAACACGTGCCATTAATTAGAAATTAGCTTTTTAAAAAAGTTTATCTTACCATGGCAACAGAGTTACAGCCATTGTCCAGGGTCTTAGAGTGGATTAGTATCCTTTAGCTCTGTGATAAGACTGCTTCCCTTCGCCCTGGAGCTAGGCAAAAAAAATGCAAATGGAAGTGATTAATCACACTTCCTGGGTTGGGGGGGTTTGATCTCAGAGCTTCTGATTTGCTCTAAGCCCCTAGAAAATCACTATAGCCGCGTTGTCATGTAAGAGAATCATTTTTAAAAACACTGACTGCTAATTAATAGCACATGCTTAACTTAATGAACCCTTCTCTTCTGCAGGTGGCTCCGTGCTGAGTCAAATCAGCAGATGGGAAAACTGCAGATGAGAAGGCTCTACCTGTAATGCTCTTTGTCCTGAAGTGACATGACAGCTATTCTAACCAATGGGAACAGGGAGCTGTACATTCTGGGCCAATCAGTATCCATTTCCTGCCTTTTCATACTCATGCATGCATATTCAGTTAACTGGGGTTTGGAGAGGCCAGAATTATGGCAATTGACATGTTGCCTCCAATCTTGTCCCATTGATCTCTGAATAGGTGGGGTCTGTCCATTACTGCCTAATCCTATCCCCTGCCACATTATAGCATGCAGCTGCACCAATGGTGTGTATGCTGCATACTATGGGTGTGTGTGTGATTGGACAGCCTGCAGGAGGGAAATAAAAGTACTTACAGTAAAAAAATACCCTCTAGTAGCCTATCCAATCATCTATTTGGGCAAGATATCTGACAATCCTGATATCTGCTTATGAAGCTGCCTTTGTTGGATCAAACCCCACTATCGCAACTCTTAACAGTTTGTTGTTTAATCTTAGTTGTTTCCCTATTAATTCCCCTCTTCATGGCATAGGGCGGTTTCATCAGCTTATCTGTGGACACCAGATCCCAAGCCTCTCTCTTCCAGCTGTCAAGCTAAGCAAGCACGTTAAAGGCTCCTTCACAATCATTCCACACTATGCCAATACAGTAAGCTTTTCATTGATTGCCTTTTCTTACAGCCATAGCTTCGGTGGGCATATCATGAATCTGCAGACCACCAGGAATGAATCAATCGCAAACACAATTAGCATATTTTGAACTGTACATAACTCACTGTGCTTCTCCAGAAATAGCTTGCAAAGTAAACGCTGTGCATTTCTCTGCTGGTATCTAGTCATCTTCTTTCGATTAATTTTGTTGTGGCGCTGTGTCATCCCAGTGCTCTCAGTTAATTGTTTTGCCTTTACTGCTGAGTTATTTATTACATTTTGCACCTACATTTGCGGAAATTGCTGATCATTAATAAGATTTCAATCTCGGTGTATGAGATAGCATTTATTGGCCACATATGTCTTCCTCTGAGGTACTCACACCAATTTAGTGTGATAGGTAGGTGTCTTTCAGCACCGTTCTCTTAATGCTTAGTGAAATATTCCCCCATGGTTTGATGGCTAGGAACAGAAACAGCTTGAATTTTTTATTTTTCAGTTTTGTTGATTTTGACAGGCAGCTTCCCAAGGAGTTCTTTCTCCACATGTGCATTCTTGGACTGTACTCAGAGCCAGCCTAGTGGTGGACGTGGCTTATCAAGGCGGCAAAACCCATTTACTGTTCCACAGTGACAGGACTGTTGTGCCCTGGACAAATGGGTTCTGGTCAGATGTGTCCTGGTATTGGACATTTGCATCCTGAACACTTGCTTCCTGATATATGTATGTATTAATATACTTTTTAGTTTAAAAAATACAAAGGTAGGGTTAGGGCTGAGATAAGAGGCTTTGGATACATAACATGGTTTCATAGTTATGGTGGGATGCAAATAATCAGGATACACACAGACACCCGAAACCCAGACGTGAATGTCCAGGGACGCTAATGACAAGGGCACATTTGACCAGGACACAATCCTGGTTGGTGCTGCTGTGGCTGTGGAGGCCTCATTCTCAGTGGCTCCCTGTATTCCACAGCAGCCATTGGTGTGTGCCCTTTCTGACCCCTGCAATAGCATATCAGTGTGGAGGATGCACGCATGCAGCCTCTGCTGCTGGGGAAGGGGTGTGGTTTCCTTGGTCTCTCTCTCTCTCCTCCCCCCCTCCATCCACTCTTTTCCGTATTTTCCACACTCCGTTTCTTTCTCCTCAACTTCTGCCCCCTCTGCTCTGGATTTCTAACCTGGAGTTAGGCTGGCACAAGGGAAGTGTGTCAGCCCAGGACTATCGCAAACATTCCATAGAGTGTGTTTGCACCATTCTCAGAGTCAGGGAGGCTGGCATATGGACATGCACCATCCTCCCTGACTCCAAGAGTGGTCCAAATGCTCTTTACGGTTCATTTGCAACACTCTTGGGTCTCCACAGGGTTTCCGTTTTAAATGCTGCTATCAATTTACATAAACAGCAATTTTTTAAAAAAAATCCCAGATAAATCTTACCCCATCAGACACACCAAACATTGAAAAGAAATTATTTATTTATACTTTAGCGCAGTAGTACCCAACCTGTGATAACCTGAAAAGTGGTCTGCAAGGTCTCAGAGCACAATCCTAAACTAGAGTTAGGCCGGCATAAACTCTGGCAAAGTCTGGCGAGCACAAGGGCCACCATAAAGCGTTTTTGGACTACTCTTGGAGTCAGAGAGGATGGCTCAGGTCTGACTCCAAGAGTGGTCCAGACATACTTTACAGTGTCCCTTGTGCTGACCAAACTTTGCTGGCTTAGCTTATGTCGGCTTCACTCAGTTTAGGATTGTGCCCTCACACACGAAAATAAGATTGGCCTCTGGTAATTTTTATTAATGCTTCTGATCAGAGGCATCCCAAGAGGTAAGTGACACTGGCCATCACCCCCATGGCATGGTGTCACTTCATGGCCACCCACACTTCCTCCAGGCCATGCCTACCTGCCAAATACCTCCAAGGCCACCCGGTTGGATGTGGTCCACAATGATTCCAATTTTTGCTTCAGTGGTCTAAAGGTCCGGAACCACCGCGCTAGAGGAATACATGCAGGCATAAATTCAGAGTTCAAATTAACAGCATGGAACAAAATTAGCATCCTTAGTTCCGTTGTAATCTGACCTAGTAAATTTTACCTGACATTATTAGATCTACCCAGCAAAATGTATTAATGTTTTAACAAGCTGTCTTTCAAGCTGGCTTAACTTTAATGGAGTAGTGATAGAGTTGTACAGGCAGGGATTCATGCATTTTGCTCTGTATAAAAGCAGAAATCCTGGCATCACCCTAGTAACTCACATTTCACAATGTATTATTTGCATATGTGGTGGGAGGAGGGAAAACTAACAAACGTCCATGAGATTCTTGCTGGCTGTACTTCTGCTTGGCTGCTCTTACCCTCTTCTTTTTTTAATGTCTTGTGGAAGTGATTTTTGCTGTTAGGTATCTCTAGGGAGAGACAAGTATGGGACACATCACTATCCAGCATGTTTATTTGAAGAGTTTATGTAACGTGTCTGTGTGACAAGATGGCAGGGGGTTGTTTTTATCTTTTTTTTTCCCCTCCAAATAATATAATCACTGATTAACCTTGCTATTTTGCTGCGCACTTCACTTATTGCAGACATTAGAAGCCATCAAGAGCCACATTCATAGCAGTGATGCCCTTTCCTTCATTATTCCCTCCCTCAACAACCAGTAGCATAGCCAGAGGGTATGGCAGCACAGTAAATACTGCAGTATTCACTTCACTGCCATCCCTTCTGGCTACACTACGCCCAACAGCAGATAACCTCCCTCACTCCAAGTGTGGGGAGCTGCTGATTGGAAGCAAACGTCCCTCCCCACCTGCATAGCAAGTTTTTTATATTATGTTTATTTAAATATTAATAAAACAAATAACACACAGAATACAGAAACATACTGAACACCAGCAAAATTTTAAACAAATAAGGTCTCTCTAAATGAACGCATGCATAGAGCAGAATATCATCATTGCATCAGATCTCCCTAGCATCCAATCCCTTCTTCATAATACTTGACACCGACTCTCTGTCAGCCAGTGTTTTATATCTTCCTTCCTTATCCATTTGTCTATCACACTTCTAATCTGTTCATGTTAATTTATTATAATTGTCTTTATTTTTCATCCACATACATACAGCCAATTGAATAAGGGTGAAGCAAGTGGAACTAGTGCAAAAATAACACCTTTTGGGTGAGTTTTCTGCCCATATTATTCTGCACCTTGATGTCATTAGGTTGTCTGTTTCCCCATCACAAGTCATTGGCAGCCAAGGACAAGACCAGGAATGGTGCTATAATGTTGGGGCATGGAGAAAATTAAGTTCAGTATTCCTTTTGCAGGACAAAAGGGGCTCCATCAGTGCCTGTGGAGAGAGGCTTCCTTGTTGGGCTCTCCCATGTGACATGCTGGGCTGCCATTGGGCAAGTTCATGGTAGGAGGGTCTTTGCAAGCTGCTTCACTACACTGAGGTGCTCTGCAGCCTCTTTTGTCTTGGCTACAAAAGTAGGCAACAGCCTGAGGGTGCAATTCACAAGGCGCCCTTGGGCTGAAACTACGTGCTTACATCGGCCCAGCATCACTAGCCCACATCCAAGCCTCTGTCCCCAGACCACAGGCCCCAATTTGGCCAGTGCAGCTTCCTCCCACCTCACCCGGAAAGCCCGTAACCCTGGTGACCAGTGGACTCATCACTCACTGGCTTGTGGAGCTCCCTCCAGGCCACACAGGGGCAGTTTTGCCATGGTGGCAACCCAGCATGGCTTATTGCCAGCACTGGAGATGCTTAACAGTGACTGCGCAAACAGTGACATGGGCAACATGCTCATACCGCCCACTAGGATCGGGCCCTAAGATTTTTATGGAGAATAGTCCATTTTGGGCTGGAAGGAATAAAGTATGACTACACTTCATGCACTCGCCAAGCCAAATTCAGCCCAGAGCCACAATACTTCTGTCTTTTCTGCCTGGGTGATGGTTGGCAAACTCTAGGCGAGCCACAATATATGGCTAGAGGGCTGTGTTTGATTTGGTGCATTTCATGTTGCGCAAGATAAATAAGCTAAATAATGGGAAAGCAGTAGCAAATAGGCGCTAGAACGGACGTTTGCTTAAACTTAGGATATTTTTTGTGTTGCGTCATACAACATATTAGGCTTCTCCCAATATACAGAGACACAGTATCAATTCCTTTTGCAGATGTGAGAGAATGGAGATGAGAACATGAGCACCAGTCCATTCTATCTTTGACCCATGCTGTAATGTGCAAAGTCTTTCTTATAGCCCAATCCTGAGCTGCTCAGCTCCTGGAGGAGCAATGATACCAGAATAGCTACCATTGCATCCTATGGGAGCTGCAGGAGTCTCCTTGGGGAAATCATCACCCACAGTAATGGGGCTACTCAGGTCTCTGCTGGCTTGAGCAGACCAGCTCCAAGTCGGGCATCCAGCCCAACGCGGGGGTTCAGCATGCAGCGGCGAGAGCTGTGGCCAGTCCCACCTCCTTCCCGGGGCTGCTCTGCCCTTCCCCATCCCCTCCCCTTGCCCTCAAAAGCCACTCTGCTGGCCCACTGTAGCACTTACTGCAGAATGGCAGGCACTGAAGGCGTTGGGGCACAGCACAGGCGTTGGGGCCTTCGACCGTGCCATGAATGTGCTTTACAGCACATTTGCAACACTGGAGCAGGCTGTAACAGCTTACTGCTGGCTTCAGGATTGGGCCCTTAGTTACTACACAGAAGGCTATATCTAAGAGCAAATAATGACTCTTATCACTTACAACTCAATCTTTCCTGCAATACCGTTGGGTAGACAGATAACCAGGCTCTTGTCATGAGACAAAACATAATGTTATGTCAGCATTGCCACAGAATTGCACCAGCAGGTATGCCCAAGCAAGTGCTGAGGTTAGAGCATCAGCAAGTTCTTAATTGCTAATTCAAGAGATCAGAAATCTAATTTTCCATAGACTTATTCTCTCAGGAGTTAGTGATTAATTGTACAGCAGAATCCTGAACAGTCTTTTGAACACAATTTCTATTAAATTTGTCTTGGTTCTCCCCTCCAAAGCATGTGCATATGGATTTCACAATAGATTTAAGTACAAATATGATATGATAGATGGCACAACTATGTGCTGACTCATTATTAATAGTGCACTCCACGCATGATTCCCATCTTCTGGCTTTTGAAAAACAGTTGGTGGCGGGAAAGCCAACCTGGAAGGATCCATCACGTTGCCGTCAATTAATAATGTCGATGGGAAGAGATGAACATTTCAAGAAGAGAGAGGAAAAAAACTAATTTAGAAATCGTGCCTTTTGGTGCATTGCACCTCCCGCTGTAGTTGCTTTATCTTTACAAGGGTGTGAGAAATAGAGTCATACAAATCTTAAAGCAAGAAGGAGAACTGATATGGAAATGGAGTGCGCGATGGAGTGTTGGCCTTTCTGCATGCACCAGCTGCTGCACTGTCATTCTGCTGTAGTCTTCAATATGGCAGCTCCAGCTGCTTCGCAACCCACCTGAAATTGGCTTGCGACCCACCGGTGGGTCCTGACCCACAGTTTTTGAACCATTGCTCTATTAGACAAAATAGACACTGTGTAGATATTCTAATACATTCCTTTGGCTTTTTTAGTATTTCTTTTGCGCTCAAACCTATTGTGAGCATTACAAGCCACATCTCATGAAGCTATAACAAATTTAGTCCCAATGAATTCCACAGAAGAAAATTGCTGTAATTCCATGTACTGCATTATAACTGAGTTGTGCATGTTAGCGTTAGTTTGGGAGTGTAATGAGAAGAGTCAGCATGTAGATGAGGAATTTTCCTTTGATTCAAAACTGGAGAACTCATGAATCTGAAATGAGTAAGGCAGCCTCATTGTGGATGGATTACATTAGCTTGTTATGGGAATTTCTTCTTTGAGAGTTGAGGCAATTCTTTAAGCCTTTTTGACTTAGGGCGCTGACTGACAACAATCCAAAATTCCTCTTGTCTTTAGTCCTGAGGCAAACAAGGTACATCCAGCATTACTGTTAGAAGTATTTTTATCTGAGCTGGCAGTGCTGCAACTTGTGCTACTCCTGCCTCCTTCCTCCACCCCGCTGGTCAATCAGGTTGCTTAGCTGAGCGCTTTGCTCCACTGCTGCCAAGTAGAGGTGGATGAGCACAGAGGCGTAACAAGGGCAGAACCCGAGGGGCACCTGCAGTGGTCGCTACACCAAAGGGGGAGCAATTTTTCCTCCGCCAGTGCTGCCTCTTCCTCCTCCTCCTCCTCCATGACTTCCTGGTTCCCTGGAGAAGGAGAACCTGAGAACCCAGAAGTGACGTCTCAACATCACATGACAATGTGACATCACTGCCCTGGGCGCCAGGGCCGTTAGATATGGTCCTATGTATCTTATGGTCCCATGGCTTATATCTGCTATGACCCTGGCTGTATACCGTGGTCATGAAAATGTAGAAAATTATGTTGGAGGGCTTGATAACAGTTACTTCCCTCATGACCAAACCTGCTCTCGCTCTCTCTCTCTCTCTCTCTCTCTCTCTCTCTTTCTCTCTCTCTCTCTCTCTCTCTCTCTCTCTCAGGGAGAAATAATCATGATGCTATTTTTCCCTGGGTTGGGCATCACTGCTACAGAAGAACTCCTTGTAACAAAAGTTATATGACCAGCTCTTGGCAAAAGTTTCTTTTGAGTTCTACCTGCTGCTAGGATGAACTGTACAAAATCATAAAACTCTGTTGTTTTGGTATGTGGATTCTGACAACCTGGGGCCAAGCTGCTCAAAAGCTTCACGGTTGTGGCTCTCATGGCATGGAAAGGCAGTTTGTGTGATTCAGCCTGGTCTTCCCATCCCTCTGCTTCCCCATGCAGTCACAGGCAACTACGCAACAAGCGTTCAAGTAGTGATCACATGACTCCCAGTCTTCAGCTCCACACCCACCCTTCAAGGACAGTGCCATTGTAACAATCGGAATATTTTTAGTCCCCAAATTTTGTGGAATCAATTCAATTAACGATCCATTTAGAATCTCTTTTGTTGTTGTTGTTGCAGAATATCCTAGCATTCAGAACAGGTGTTAAGGGCTGAAAACACAAGACAATTTAGTCTGAAAAGTAATTGAAGACCAACCTTTTATTTTTAGTCTACAATGTGAGATTCTTAAAAGACTCTCTTGCTGCCGAGTAATTACTTCAGCGTGAGTGGCTGGGCTTGGCAGCGATGTCTCATCTGCTTAAGTAATGCCGGTGTGGCAGAGAGCTGCAAAACAGAGATGACAGAGATAAAAATGTACCAGGTTTTTGTAAAAGGGGTTGTTTTGCCTTTCTGTGTGGAAAAATTCTGCCGCCCCAATACTTCCTGTCGTCATTTTCTTTGTCCAAACGACGGGAAATATTATGCCACATGGGACATGTTCTGTTGAAAAATGCAGAGGGGTCATTTAGGTGCCTGTTGTTTTTCTGCACTGCAGCAGCCAATCAGAACCTGGCGGGATCTCCCTGGAACTTGAGTGTCTAAAGATATTCAGGGTATGGATTGAATTCCCCCCTTTGTTTTCATTTTGGTGAACAGCCTAAGCCTGCCTTGCTTACTAGACAGTGTTGCTGGGATTTTGTAGAACCCTCTGCAAGCCCAGTTCTGCATGGATCTTGCTTTGCTTAAATTGAAGGGTTGTTTTTTAACTTCAGTAAGTTTTTTGCTGTCTGTTTTAACAGACAGTAGGAATTAAGCAATGTTTTGAATCCATTGATAGAGGACATTATGCCTCTCTTTCTGACCTCCCCATTTTTTTAAATATTTGTAAAACTTCACCACGCTACATTTTTTTTGTTAACATGTTTTCAGATGTGACAAGTATGTGTACATGTAACATTCATAAGCAGTGCAGACATTCAGCTTGCAATTGTTATGCATGGTCAGACCCAATGTACAGAAATCACTTCCAGGGAACATTCAAGTGTTCCTCGTGACAAAGAATGCTTCACTCAAAATGTGAAGAAACTAAACTTTATAATGAATATCAGCAATTTGCTTGTTCTCACTTCACATACCATGCTTAAAGCAGGGAGAAACCAAAAGAAGACCTATTCAAAGTCTTGCAGTAAACAGACTGTATTACAGTGGGCTGGATAAATCTTTGTCCAAAGCCCCACTCAGGCAGGAGGCTCATGGGGTGAATTTGGCACCAGTCAGGAGCTTTGCTTCATGTACCTCACAAGGTTATGATAGTGAAAAATGGGACAAGAGCTGGTGTAGTGGCTAAGAGAATAATCCTCAAATGGAACTTCTCTGGTTTGAACCTCATCTTTCCCATGAACGCACTTAGGTGACCTTAGGAAGCGATATCCCTTCAGCCTCAGCTCCCCAGCTGCAAAATAGAGCTCCTTAACTTATAGGGCAGTTGTTGTAGCGATAACACCAAGATAATACATGTGAATCATATTGAATACTTGAAAGTGAATGCTTATTCCTATTAGCCCTTTGGACGATGGGAGAATACAGATTTGATAGAAAGATTAATATGGGGTCATTATATGCACCAGCGGTTTGCAACCAGTGTGCCTAAGCACATTGGTGTACTGTGGTCCATTTGTGTGTCACGAATGGTCCACAGGTGTGTTGTGAGAGTTTGGGGGAGGGTTATTTATTAATAGGGCAATTGAGGGATATGAGCGTCCCCCCCCCACCAGCAGCATGGAGTGCCTTGTCAATGGTCCAAAAACTGATGGTGTGCCCTGCCAATTTTAGCGCCTTGTCAAGTGTGCCGTGAGATGAAAAAGGTTGAAAATAGCTGATATAGACAAACAAGAAATATGTCAATTGTACTAGTGAAGTTCAGGGTTTAGTGGTAATGAATCATTTCACATTTTAGTTAAGTGGAAGTTGTTTGAGTAAACCCACTGAATGGAAAAGGCTGAAGGAGAGGGCACAGTGGATCTGTGGAGATGAAAGGTGCTTGGTATGAGGTAGATATTTTGTTAACGCATCTGTGTTTCCCTGAGTATCCTGAGGGGCTGATAGTTAAGCATGTGTGCTGTCCTCATTCCTGGTAGTAAAGAGCAGTGCACAAACATAAGCTCTTAGTCAGCCAAAGCTGAGGTTTGGGCAAACCAAGTGTTTCCCTTTATCCGTGGGCCTCAGGCAGGAGGGAATTAGCCTTAGTGCTTTCCCATACAGGGTCTTTGAGAGGGGCTGGCTTCACCATCATTAGAGCACAGTGGGAGGGTTGGCGATGGAGGTTGTGCCTACCTTCTAACCTTCCTCAAAACTATGAAGGAAACCTCTGGGCAAGAAGAGAGTCTACGAGGTGACATCTATGTCCTGAGCTCTTAGGGTGGGACTAATTTACTTAAGTGTAAATGTGATGATATGTGTATTTAAGTTTTATTTTTCTTTCTCAAAAGATTATTTACATGAATCCAGCTAATGTATTAAGTTGACTGGGGTCTAATCATATGGTGTATCTTAATTTTGTGAGGTAAGTTAAACTTGGTAAAGCAGTGGTTCCCAACTCTCTGGGAGTTCAGGAACTGATGTCCGTTGTTGCAGGGGAGGGGCGAAGGCTGTGATGCAATCGCGCTGCTGCCGGGGACAGAAGGTTTTACTTATTTGTGGCAAAGCTGGTCCTCCAGAGGATCTGAGGAGCCCATGGACCCTTTGCAGGGGTTCACACACATTCAAACTGCTGTAAAATAGTGAAAAATGACCACTTCTGGTTTCTTGGTGAATGGAAGTGGCCATTTTTCACCATTTTACAACAGTTTGGACATTCAGGGAGCTTTGCAGAGGGGTCCACAGGCTCCCTAGACCCTCCAGAGGTAAGTAAAAAAAACCCCTTTTCTCCTTGGTAGCAGTAGTGCTGCCTTCACCATTACCCTGCCCCTTAAGTGGGCAGGGACAAGGCTTGCCTGGTTGACACGTCACAATGCTCCAGTTTGGGAACCTCTGTGATAAAACTTTCACTAACAAGTGTAATCACAAGCCTGCAAAACTGAAGATCAGAAAAACATTTTTTTTTCAAAGTTTGTAGTGATTTTATATGTATTTGGGGTGCTGCTTCAAAAAATGGCATCAGTTTTGCCTTAACACATCTAGCTTCAGAAATATGAAATAGCTTCAACTGTAAATGGTTCAAGCAGCTTCCTTGTGAGTGAGGAAACCATGGCATAGGCTCACTCATGAGGCTAATGAGGCTATGCAGTTTCTCCCAAACCAGACGTGATAGGGCAAAACTGATGCCATTTTCCCAGGATCGGTCTAACTTTTAAGACTGCAAAGTGCGCGTTGACCTGTGTAATCAGTTATTCGTATTTTGAAGAAAAGTATTTTTTAAATGACGTTTCTTTTGAGCGTTTTATGAAAGAAAATGGTCAAATCTTTTTTCCCCTTATACTTGTTGCAGTTTATCATGCTGACGTACATCTTCATGCTAGCCTGGCTGGGGGTTACAGCGTTCACCTCTCTTCCTGTTTACATGTATTTCAACCTGTGGACAATTTGCAAAAACACCACCCTAGTGAAAGGGGCGAACCTCTGCTTGGACCTCCGTCAATTTGGTAAGTGAATTACTTATTCATAGAACTGTTATTAAAATGCCTAGATTGCTGTTCTAAATCGTGGTTCACTTAAATAACTTTCAATGCCAATGAATGTAAATTTATTCATAAGTGAGTTTCAATCTGGCTGGCTCGCCATTGCAGAACATAGTATTTGGTGATGTGAAGGTGAAAGCCTATGAATCACTCCGCTATCATCACTGGTGAATGCCACTCTCTTTGTATATTTACCTGGGAGTAAGCCCTATTGAGTAGCCTTCATAGTGAGCAAGAGAGTGAGAAAATGATAGAATGATTTCAAACTGGATCCAAGGCATACCTTTCAACATCACAGTAGTCCAGGTCTAGAAGTTGACCGTTTTTATGAAGACCTACAACACTTCTAGAATTAACACCAAAAAAAAGATTTCCTTCTCATCATAGGGGATTGGAATGCTAAAGTAGGCAGTCAAGAGGTAATAGGAATAACAGGCAAGTTGGGTGAAACAGGATGAAGCAGGGCAAAGACTGATAAGAGTTTTGTCAGAAGAACACATTAGTCATAGCAAACACCCTTTTCCAGCAACACAAACGGCGACTGTATACATGGACTTCACCAGATGGTCTACACCAAAATCAGATTGATTACATTCTTTGCAGCCATAGGTGAAGAAGTTCTATACAGGCAGTAAAAACAAGACCTGGAGCTGACTGTTGCTCAGATCATGAGCTTCTTGCAAAATTCAGGCTTAAACTTAAAAATGTAGGGAAAACCACTAGGCCCTCCACGTATGACCTAAATCAGATCCCATACGAATATACAGTGGAGGTGACAAATAGATTTAGGGGCTTAGATTTGGTAGATAGAGTGCCTGAAGAACTTTGGACAGAGGTCTGTAACATTATTCAGGAAGCAGCAACTAGAACCATCCCTATCATGAACCGGGGGAGGGGTGTTGTAACCTCTGACACACACACCCCATTCGCCCACTCGGTTAGGACACGCAGCCTAGTGGGAAATACATTGATAGGTTAAATCTGCTGCCACCAGCCCAGGTATCAGGTTACCAGAGGAGTTTCCTGGGCTAAACTCCTCTCCACTGGAATCCAGAACAAGGCAGATTGATTAATGAAAAAGATTTTATTAACAGTTTGCTAACCATAAAAGGGGCTGTCACACAGGGCCTATGAAGATACAGAACAAAAATAACCATAAACCTGACGGGGTCTTGCTCCCACTCGGATCCTGTCTCAATCTCCTCACTGCTAGGCCTCTCCTAGCAGCAACACCTCTGTCTCCTCACAGAGCGGCTCTCCCTGCGACCATTTTGTAGTGAAGCCAGCAGGAAAGAGAGCGAGAGACTGTGCTAGTCCCAGGATCCTTAGCCGGAAAAATAACTGATTGGTTGGCAACCTTGATATGTGATCTGTTCCTTCTACCTCCCCCCAGCTGGGACATCTTCTAAAGATCAGGCCCTTGGAAATGCACTTTAACAAAGTAAGTAAACAGAAAGTATAAAACAGAAATAGGTACATGAAACGTAACTGTTTCATCACAATCCCAAAGAGAAAGAAATGCAAGAAGGCAAAGTGGCTATCTGACGAGGCTTTACAAATAGCTGAGGAAAGAAGGGAAGCAAAAAGCAAGGGAGAAAGGAAAAGATATACCCAACTGAATGCAGATTTCCAGAGAGCAGCAAGGAGAGATAGGAAGGCCTTCCTAAATGAGCAATGCAAAGAAATAGAGGAAAACAATAGAATAGGAAAGACTAGAGATCTTTTCAAGAAAATTGGAGATGTCAAAGGACAATTTCGTGCTAAGGTAGGCACAATAAAGGACAAGAATGTCAAGGACCTAACAGAAGCAGATGAGATTAAGAAGAGGTGGCAAGAATACACAGAGGAATCTAAATGAATCTAAGGCGGATCTAAATGTTCCTGATAACCACAATGGTGTGGTCACTGAGCTTGAACCTGACATCCTGATGTGTGAAGTCAAGTGGGTTTTAGAAAGCATCACTAACAACAAAGCTAGTGGAGGTAACAACATTCCAGCTGAGTTACTCAAAATCTTAAAAGATGATGCTGCACTCCATATGCCAGCAAATTTGGAAAACCCAGCAGTGGCCGCAAACCTGGAAAAGATCAATTTACATTCCAATCCCAAAGAAGGGCAATGCCAAAGATTGCTCGAACTACCGCACCATTGCACTCATTTCACATGCTAGCAAGGTAATGCTCAAAATCCTACAAGCTAGTCTTCAGCAGTATGCGAATCGAGAATTACCAGAAGTGCAAGCTGGTTTTCGAAGAGACAGAGGAACTAGAGATCAAATTGCCAACATTCACTGGATCATGGAGAAAACAAGAGAGTTTCAGAAAAACATTTACTTCTACTTCATTGACTACACTAAAGCCTTTGATTGT
Source organism: Lerista edwardsae (assembly GCA_029204185.1). NCBI lineage: Eukaryota > Metazoa > Chordata > Lepidosauria > Squamata > Scincidae > Lerista > Lerista edwardsae. The sequence goes on from JAJKFI010000003.1 coordinate 19,244,118, forward strand.
GTGGATCACAACAAACTGTGGCAAGTTCTTGAAGAGATGGGAGTACCAGACCACCTTATCTGCTTTCTGAGAAACCTGTATGCGGGCCAGGACTCAACAGTTAGAATTGGACATGGAACAACTGATTGGTTTAAAATTGGGAAAGGAGTACGACAAGGCTGTCACCCTGCTTATTTAACATATATGCAGAGTACATCATGAGGAAGGCAGGGCTGGATGATTCACAAGCTGGAATCAAGATTGCTGGGAGAAATATCAACAACCTCAGATATGTAGATGACACCACTTTAATGGCAGAAAATGAGGAAGACCTAAAGAACCTTCTGATGAAGGTGAAAGAGGAAAGTGCAAAATTGGCTTGAAGCTCAACATTAAAAAAACTAAGATCATGGCAACCACTCCCATCACTTCCTGGCAAATAGAAGGGAAGAAACGGAAGCAGTGACAGACTTTATTTTCCTGGGCTCCAAGAGCACCGCAGATGGTGACTGCAGCCATGAAATTAAAAGACGTTTGCTTCTTGGGAGGAAAGGTATGGCGAACCTAGACAACTTAATAAAAAGCTGAGATATAACCCTGCCAACAAAAGTTCACATAGTCAAAGCTATTGAAGCTAAAGCTCAAATACTTTGGCCACCTCATGAGAAGAGAGGACTCTTTAGAAAAGACCCTCATGCTGGGAAAGATCAAAGGCAAAAGGAGAAGAGGGTGGCAGAAGATGAGATGGTTAGATAGTGTCACCGAAGCAATGAACATGAAAGTGGGTGAACTCCGGAAGCTAGTGGAGGACAGGGAGGCCTGGCGTGCTGTGGTCCATGGGGTCGCAAAAAGTCAGATACGACTTAGCGACTGAACAACAAGAAGCTCTATTGAACAGTGTGAGATTTATTTCTGAGTAATGTATGCATTGGCTGAGATTATGACTGTGTTCAGGTTGCTGGATTGATGTCCCCCCCCCGGCTTTTCATTAACATCTCATAGCCACATAGCCAGCCCATCTGTGAAGAGAGTGATGTGGCTCACATCAAGTGGCAGATTGTGGGGAACGGCAAATAGATTCTGGATGTCTTTGACGCTGGGTTTGAAGCTGCCTCCCTCCAGCCCACAGCAGACAGACCCACTAAAAGCAAGAGGGGAGCAGATTGGAAGGCAGCCCTCTTGCTTCGCCCCTTTCTTGTGAAGCCCCTTTAAACAAAACACGAAGGGCAAGTCACTCTGGGAGTGCTTAATAGGCCATTCTAAACTTCCTGTTTTCCTAAGGGACCACAAGTGGAAGGAGTGAGGTAAGAAGCTAGGTGGCTGGATTTTCCACCCTCCACATGTTTTGGGGGGCATGGGTGGGTGGGGGTGAGCAGTAGTGGCATTTGCAGTCACTTCAAGGAGAACATGGGCTCTGGCTGGGACTGCATAGCTGTGGTCTTTTGTTGGTATCTTAAGCTTCTCCTGCATTCCAGAGCACCCTCTTCACTTTAGTATTCATATAGTGAGTTTGATGAGAATGTAGAGAAGCATTCTTGGTTGTTGCCCCACACTTGGAAAAATCATTTCTCTCTAAAGATGTGTACAAGCCTGAAACGAGTAGCTTTCAATCGTCAGGGGTGTGTGTGTGTGTGTGTGTGTGTGTGTGTGTGTGTGTGTGTGAGAGAGAGAGAGAGAGAGAGAGAGAGAGAGAGAGAGAGAGATTTGCATATTGTATATGTTTTACATACTATAGATTACAGTGTCCTCTTTCATATTGCTGATTTATTGCTTTTCATTTTTAATCATCATTTCTCTTTTTGCATGTTTAATTGTTCTTACTCTGAAGGATGGGATCACCCAGATGAAGGGAAAAACCATAATACTGTAATTAGGCAGATTTGTATAAGACTCTATGATAGTTTAGATATTGCAGTCCCAAGACTATTTGAGTTTAAGGGTCAACACTGGCACTAATAATGCTCAGAAACAAACTGGTCATCAGTGTAGACTTTTAAGCATGGTCATGAAATTAAATATTGATTCAATCATAAATAACCTGGAAACAGGCATAAGTACAGAGGTGGCCAAGTTTACGGATGACACAAAACTTTTACAGGTGGTGAAAACCAGAAGGATCTCCAGAAGGATCTCTCCAAGTTGGGGGAATGGGCAGCAAAATGGCAGATGCGTTTCAGTGTAGACAAGTGTAAAGTGATGCACTTTGGGGCAAACAATCAAAACTTCACATATAGGCTGATGGGTTCTGAGTTGTCTGTGACAGCTCAGGAGAGAGATCTTGGGGTGCTGGTGGACAACTTGATGAAGGTGTTGACCCAGTGTGCGGCAGCAATTAAGAAGGCCAATTCCATGCTTGGGGTAATTAAAATAGGGGTTGAGAATAAAACAGCCAATATTATCATGCCATTGTACAAATCGATGGTAAGGCCACATCTAGAGTATTGCGTACAGTTCTGGTCACCACATATCAAAAGGAGCTGGAAAAGTGCAATAGTGGAGCTCAGTAGTGGAGCTGGAAAAGGTGCAGAAGAGAGCGACAAAAACGATTGCGGGGCTGGGGCAAGAAAGACTGCAACACTTGGGGCTCTTCAGTCTGGAAAGAAGGTGCTTGAGGAAGGACATGATTGAGACATACAAAATCATGCACAGGAGGGATAGAGTCGATAGAGGAATGCTCTTTTCCCTCTCTCATAACACCAGAACCAGGGGACATCCACTGAAATTGGGTGTTGGGAGAGTTAAAACATATAAAAGGAAATACTTTTTTACCCAGCGGGTAATTAAGCTATGGAACTTCTTGCCACAGGAGGTGGTGATAGCATCTGGCCTAGATGCCTTCAAAAGGGGACTGGACAGATTTCTGGAGGAAGTCCATCGTGGGCTATATGCCATGATGGGTTGGGCAACCTCCTTATATTAATAGTAGGCTACTTCAGAATGCCAGGTGCAAGGGAGTGGCCACAGGATGCAAGCATCTTGTTGTCTACTGAACTCCCTTAGGTACCTGGTGGGCCACTGTGAGATACAGGAAGCTGGACTAGATGGGCCTTTGCCCTGATCCAGCAGGGCTTATGTTCTTATTATCCACCTATCTAATAATAGTGATTTCTCATTATTATCATGTATGTTTACAGCTGAGAAATGAGTATCTTAAATTTCCTAACCCTGTTAGTAAATGAGCCAGGCCAGAAATTATCACCATCTGTAAATAATTATGATAGTGATTTTGTGTGTGTGCATGCAAGGCATGCATCATGAGAAGGGAAATAATGTTCCAAGGTTTGCATGAAAATAAATGGAAATAAAATTCATTTTACCTTGACTTTACTGGAGACCCATTCTGTCTTCTGAGCCTATAACTTCAATATTGCATGATATTTCAGGCATTGTATGATTGCCTTTAAGGTATATGAAAAGTTTGAGAGACAGAATACAAGGAATCCATTTCATAGGCAATTTCAAGAGGTGCACAATGATGATAATTTCCCGCTTTGAACACTGTGGCTTTTGTACCAAGTCCAGAATTCAGATCCTTGAAACAAAGTGTCTCTCTGTATTGCTCCCAGATAGCACATTACCAAGTCGTTTCATCTTTTTTTAAAAAAGGGAAAAATTAAAACATCAGAGCACATTCTATACAAAACCTGCTGGGCAGATGTGATTGGGCAGACCAATCCTATCAAAATCCTCCCATGGCAATGCAGTGGTGCCAGCGCGACTACTGCTGTAACCTGCACGGGATTTTCAGCTGCTGGAGATCTCAGGGTAAGAGGACATTTGTTCCTTTGCCCTGGAGTAAGCCCCAGCAGCCTCTATGGGTCAGTTCAGACCTGTACCAGCTCAATCATTGGTACAAGTCCACATTGACCCAGAAAGGTGAACTGGACCCAGGGAGGGGGTTAGGATTCAGCATGTGCTATTGCCACCAATCCCACCCTATCCGGGACCTGCTCTGTCCTCCTGCCCACCCCTGTCACTGCCCTTTCCACCCATCCCTTCTCCAGTTCTAGCCACCCCACCCCATTCAGCCTCCTCCCCGCTTCCCTCCAACGCTCTGCATGGGCTTTCCTGCTCTGGCAAGTGTTTTTGAGTCCACTGGTACATGGGAGGCTGCTCTGGTCTCCCTGCCAGCAGGCCCACTGCATGTGACACCGAGGCTGCTTTGCGACTGCCGTACAATTGGCAGCCAGCCTCTGCCAGAGCTACACTAGTTACGCTGGCAGGGAAGGGGGGATAGGATTGGGCCGTACGTTTCCTAATGGAAATGAGTACATTAAATGTGTGTCCAAAAACCAATGAATATACGATCTCTTCCAGGAATTGTAACAATTGGAGAAGAAAAGGAGATTTGCACCATGTCTGAAAACTTCCTCAGGATGTGTGAATCTAATGAGGTGAGTAAAAGAACCAACGTGTTGTACTTGTGGGTAGAAGGAACTGGCACCTTCTCCTTCCACTTACAACTTAACTATTTTTAATCCTGAAAATACTTTTGCTGTGATAGCCGATAAACTGCTCAAGGCCAGTGTCACAGACAGAACCTATAATACCATCATTTGCAACCAGACATTGACTCATTCAGCTCTGACACATTCCATTAGATATTATAGGCCTGCACATTAATTATCATCCATGCCTAAGCATAGTCCATTATAGTCAAACCTTCACTGCAATATCATATTATATGCTCTGAATACAGTTCATTGATAGGGTCAGTTCAGATATAATGTCTTCAACACTACAAATCATAGTTTGGTAGATTGGGAACAAGCCTTGTGCTCAGCCATTTTCTCAGTCATATCTGTGCACGTCCTAATCCTTTTTGTTAGCTAGGATTAGTTGCAAACCATGGCTTGAGTAGGGTTTGCCTTTGAGGGCCAAGCAATGGTTTGGTCAAACTACGGTTTTCCTGGTTCTGTGCAAACCTGTGGTTTGCTGCTAATTCAGAAGGGAGGGAATCGGAGCTTATGCATGGAGGACAAACAAGCACGAGGCTCCTCTACATAATGCCAAAGCATGGCTTGATGTTATGTTTGAACAGAGCCACTATCGCCAGAAATAATTCCAACCAAATCAGAGGGCATATAGTGCAAATGAATTTTCATTTCATGAAAATGAAAATCTTCAGGTGCAGTGCAAACAATAAAGGATTGTTCATTGAAGTCGTAGAAATAATGTTGATTTTTTCAGAGTAGTAATAGCAAAGTAATAATTATTGTGCAATTTAAGCTGTGCTCTGTGACATTTGTATTTTGATGTCATCAATTTGCAACTTCTTTTCCTTGTTCTTTTTGCAGCTGAACATGACATTCCATTTGTTTATTGTGGCACTTGCTGGGGCTGGAGCTGCAGTCATTGCTATGGTAAGATTGAGCAACCTTTGCCCACGAGATAAATGAATATTGCTGCTACAGCAGTGTTTCTCAAATGTGGGTCGGGACCCACTAGGTGGGTCGCATAGTACCTAGGGCAGCTATCATTGAAAATATGGGACGATGGGATACTGGAAAGGGGAGGCTACGTGGTTATTTTACTTGTGTCAAGGTTGTAAATAGGCTTTTCCCCCCCTTTTATTTCTGATTTACTTTGCTATTGGACAATGGCCCAACTTATTGCTGCATTCTCAGGAAAGCAGGAGGGTCTGGCGTCAGAGTGATTTCACTTTTGGCCATGACATCACTCCCGGGGGTCCCAGACAGATTGTCATTCTAAAACATGGGTGCCAGTGCTCAAAGGTTTGAGAACCTGTTCTAGAATTCTTTGGGCGTGTCAGCAGACATGTAGATAGGGGTGTCCCAGTGCTTCCCAAACTCTACAAGGGAGTTGCAAGCACGGTCTTTGCATGGATTGTGGGGGGGAGGGAGGGTGCTGTTACTGAGCAGGGAAGAGTTTTTTTCAACTTACCTGGGTGTTGCTATGGCTCTCTGAAGGGTCTGGGGAACCTGAAACCCTGTCTGCAGCCCTCCCAGAGGCTTGGCAAAAGCCCTCCCTGCTTGGCAGCAGCACCGTTGTTGAGATTACACTGCTGCTGCTTTCTGGGCCATTCCCCTTAACAGGGGTATGCTCTGAATGTAAGTTGCCATGGAGCACTGGTAGGAGAGATGCATGCTTTCCTGTCCTGCTTGTGGGCTTCCCACAGGCAGCTGGTGTGTCAGTGTAGATAACAGAATGCTGAACTACAGGCCTTTGACCTGATGCTGCAGGACTTCTTTCATTCTTATCCATTCATATTTTAAGTGCTTCTAGTTTGAAAAGTGCTGCATACACATTTATCTCAATTTATATTGTGGGTTTAGTTCATTTTTCTCTTGGCTCTCCCCAAAGCCAGACTGGCCAAAAGGGCCACATAACTAGAACTTCCAGAACTAGATAGCAGTGTAAGGTTTCAAAATAACTGAACGTGGTGAAAGTGGGGAAGGAAAATGGTGCCAGTGAAATTCCTTTCCCTGCTGAAATAACAGAAAACCTAATGTCATGAAAACTAACAGAAAAAGGGGTATTTAGTTTCAGCTTCTTTAGCTTTAACTGTCCCAGATGATTCCATTCTTCTAGTCCAGCGGTTCCCAAACTATGGGTCCATGGCTTACCAATTGGGATCATGTCCCAATTTTTGGTGGTTGGTGATACTGACAGGGTAGATTAGGCTATGCGCATCAATGGTTAAACAATTTGCTACTTGGGGAGGAGCACTGCTGCCCAATCACCATTAGAGGTACGGAGACTTAAGCAGCTGGTAAAAGTTTGGGAACCACCATTCAAGTCAATTTCTCCTTTGTTCAGGAAAAGGTTTGTACAGTGGCTCTTGTTAGCCACGGGGCTTTCTGAAACCCCTGAGGGCTAGGGAGGCTATATGCTGCTGCATGCAGCCTCCCCAGCTCTCAGAAGACCATTTCTGGCTGAAAAATGTGACTCCTGGTTTCCTGAGGGAAACAGGAAGTTAGGTTTTCAGCCCAAAATGGGTATTCTAAGGCCTGTGGCAGCCTCTGAGGGCCTTCAGAAGGTTCGGGGGGGGGGTCCCTTCCCCAAGGGTTTCAGGACCCATGGATTCTGAAATCTGTGGGGTCCCAAATTCACAGATATTGCAGGCCCAGCTGTTTACAAAAGCGATTCCAAAAGAATCCAGGCTGATGTGATGAAATGTGCTATGCAATCAAGTACAGCAAGAATTCTATAACATCTGTGGTTTGTTTTTGTTTTTGCTTCCCGGTTTTTTCTTACAGGTTCACTATCTTATGGTTCTGTCTGCCAACTGGGCCTACGTGAAAGATGCTTGCAGAATGCAGAAGTATGAAGATATTAAGTCAAAGGAAGAGCAAGAGCTTCACGATATTCATTCTACTCGCTCTAAAGAGCGACTCAATGCATACACATAAGAAAAAACCTTGCTTTTACTTTCTACCATTGAATGCTTTGTTGTTTAACTAATGGCCATTCATCTATCCATTAAAAAAAACAAAATGTAAAAGTGCTTCTCACAAAAGATAGTTAGGGTGACTTGTAAATCACCCCTGTACAATTCTTGGTTGTCCAGCACTTGGTTTCCTAATTAGTTAATAGCTTGTGTGATCAGTCTCTACTACAAAGCTCCTGAAACAGCCTTTCCTGAATCCTAAACTGATTTATTTTCTGTTAGATCCAGAATACTAACTATTGTCAAATACGGAGATGTGTTTGATTTTTTTAAATCACTTTGTATGTGTTATGCATAACACTTTTTTGCATTGTTTCTTATATGTTTTTGAAACGGAAAACAAAATAGCTTTTTATACTTTTTAGTTTCAATTTCGGTAAGTACTTTAACTACAGGTATACTTCAAAGGGACCATTGCACACCGCGTACACTTTCTCGTGGAGGCACGCTGCTGACATTCCTTCAGATTTGGAAATCTTGCCAGATGGACCAGTGAACATCTTGCCCTGAAGGTCCTGTGAACATTTTAAAAACAATCAAAAGGTGCAATTTCTAAATTTGTAAGAGTAGGTAAAAAACAAAAGAAGTGCTTCTTATCTTTGTTAACATTGTATGATTCTTGATGTACCTTAATGGAGTATTCTCTTTTGCGAGTCTCATTGGTGGCTATTCCTGTCAATATTGTGAGCATGCAGACTGTGGTGCTTGTAAATGCATGGCCATTTGTCTTTTTCCAAGCGTATGATACCGCAGTTACCTTTCAAGAGTTGCCGTGTATAGACAAACGTTACATAGAGCTATGCGTAGGTTTCTGCAGAATGATCTCTGTAATCCCACAATGGTTATGCTGAACTGGAGCTATTCATGTGCCGATTGCTGCTTAGCTACATTTATGGAAAGTGATATATCTATAATACAGCAACCTTTAAGAGTCCGAAGTCTTTTTACCTGCTTTAAAAATTTAAGTGGATTGCACCTGTCTCTGAACTATACATATAACTGTGTGTGATTATAATTAAGGAGGCTTCCATATGTGTCATAGCTTGGCTTGTAGCTTTCCTACACACATACTGGTTTACCTGTATTATGTTAAAGTGAGGTTCATGGCTGCTACTGGAGCTATTGTTTGGAAGTGCTAGTAATATATTTGAACCTTTATTTTGAGTAAAAAAATATTAAGAGAAAAGTCAGTCATGTTAATCTGAAAGAAGTACCTGTATAAAAAAAAATGACAAAAACACAAAAAACAACAAAAAAGAATTCTACAAAAAGGAAAAAAAAATCAGTATTATTGGACCAAAATTGGTGTTTTTTATTTTTTGCCTATTTCTAATGCTACAAGAATGCTGTAAAGTGTCTTTTAAAGTGATGTATCCTGACAAGACATTTTTGTCAGTGTTTAAAAAAAAAAATCCTAGCTAGTTTTGTGCACTTATTGGACCATTGTGAATTCTCTCTCCGTGTAAGTGCATTTCTAATAAAAGTTCTTGAGTAAAACTCTTCTTTGTACTATAACTAGTCATGCATCATCAGTAATTTTTAACAATTCTTGTAGTAAGTAGAGGGTAATAATACTAGAGTTACTTGTGGCATGTTTATGCATCAAGTAGTATTAATTGATTTGGATTTTTTTTTGTTTTTATTTTTTTTAATTTTATTTTTTACACTTTACTGTCTTACGGGGTCAACATTTTCTAATACGTGCAGTACCAGTATTTACAGTTCTGCAAAAAGTATTATGAATCTCCTTTCAATTCTATATTGTAGTGTTTCAGTTTTGTGTCTAAACCAGTTTGTGATAATTTTTAAAACAATGTCTTTTAAACTCATGTAATGATGTTGATGCTTTTGGCTTTTCTCTGGTATTAGAGTTTGTATTTTCACAAAGAATGCTTTGTAGCAGGCATTACAATTAATCTGTTTTGTACATAAATGTGCCAACAGCTTGATGGTGGCGTTTTTGAAATGTAGAACCAAGTGCTTGCAAAAATGTAATAAATACACTTGTGTACTTTGTGTATTTATTAGTTGTCCTTGCTTCATTTTTTTTCCTCTCATGCATGGTCTTTGTAATTGAAAACATCATGGAAGTGTTATGCTATTTTCTTATTTTTCTAAGTTTTCTCTAGCTGATAGGTATCTCAAGTATGTAATATAAAATCTTTCTGCTTTATTTTAAAAATGTTCTTTACCCCTCATGTGCACACAGTTCTCCTGTGCAACTAATGGTTTCTTCATTTATTTCCATGTTGGAAATCCCAGTGAGGTCCTATACTAATAGAAACAGGCTATCCATAAGGTGACCTGAAGCCATCACATTAGGCACTGGGGAAAACTATTTTGTACACCCCTCTGTGTAAGTATAGAGACTTGGTGGCGCTGTGGGTTAAACTGCTGCTGCTGAGCTTGCTGACCGGATGGTTGGCAGTTCAAGACTGCATGAAGGTGTGAGCTCCTGTTGCTTGTTTCATCTCCTGCCAACCTAGCAGTTCGAAAGAACGTAAAAATGTGAGTAGATAAATAGGTACCACTTCAGTGGGTGTTCCGTGCGTCCTATTGTATAGTCATGCTGGCCACATGACCATGGAAACTTGTCCTCAGGACAAACATTTAGAAATGGAGATGAGCACTGCTCCTTATAGTTGGTCACGACTAGACCATTCGGTCATGGGGAAACCTTTACCATTTTACCTATGTAAGCCCCACCACCATTTCTTCCACACTGACTTCCACCTGTTTTGGTGGTAGCATCAGTGCAGAAACAGCTTCTACTTTCCTTCCCCCATGTGCTTGTATCTAAAAAGGAAAAGGGATTGGTGCAGAAACAGAGGTGGCAACTAGGGAAGAGAGATAGGTGGGGCCTTACACTCACCACACACTTCTTCTCATGTCTCACCTGTTTCTGCTGTAAGCCCATCTCCTATTGGATACAAGCACCTGGGGGAGGGAAAGAGCAACTCTTTGTGCTTTGTACTGCTGTCACTGAGGCAGGTAGTAGTGGCCAGGGATGGAGAGAAAGAAGAAGCAGGTGTTCGGGCACATGCTGATGCAGGCAAGTGAGGAGGTAGCAGGGGGAGCCTCATGTTGACAGCCCAAAGATCTTGGATCACCATTGGAATCTATAAAACTTGGAAGAAGGCTAAATGGCTTTTGAATGCAGTTTGTGAGTATCAGATGAGATTGTGCCCTGCCTCCATTCCCACTTCCTGCTTTTTCTGTGCACTCAGGTTATGAGGCTCCTTCTCTCTAAGGACCAATGTGGAGTACCCTTGTGAAGGGGTTCCTCCTTTGCATGTAAGGTTATTCCTACTCATTGAAACTGGGAGCCAGCTTCTATATTTTCAGCTCCCTTCTTCCTTAAAAGCTTAGCTTCTGTCATTTCTTATTGCCATTCTCCAATTTTATTTCAGTGAGACATATTCAGAATTCATTTCAGTAAATTGAACCTAGAGCTTTTTAGGCTATTTTTCCTTGTTGTAGGCTGTGGGAGTTGGTTTTGTTCCATGTCCTTTTCTACACATTTACAGAGTGTGCCACTTCATTAGAGCACTGATCAAAGCCTAAAAGGCGCCACTGAGTTCTTTAGTATATACTAGATACCATCTGGTAAGTTCAGAAATAAGGTCTCTAGATATACTGGACACGAACAGCTGTGAAACACATATTCTTAGAGGTGGGAGAAAACAGCGATAATGAAATAAAAGCACATAATACCACTTTCTGCAGATCTGATTTTTGTAAAAAAACAAAAAAAATCTATTTTAAAAAAACCATTTTATTTGGTCTTTATTTATTATTTAATGGGGTACATGGTAATGTCTGTGGCTTCATCTACTAACACTATACCACATATATCACCTACCTAATTCACATTTAAAGCAATTATATATAATATATAATATATAAAATTATATATAATTTATCATAATAATGTAAATTTTGAATAAAAGCACATAACGTTGCTTTCTGCACTTCTGCCTTTGGAAAACACTGAATGCGGGGGAAAATAAAACTGTTTTCTCCCATGTCTACATATTTTGGATGCAAAATATAGTTATAGCACAGTATATGGTGCAACCTCTCAGTGACAGGCTAGTAAGAGCTTTTGTTTTCGATGAAACATGAAATGTAGTATATGAAAAGTGGAAGACGAGGGTTTGTTTTTTAAAGCATCTTGCTTTCAATTAAAATGTAATATTTTATGAATCTGACATAGATTCTCTAAAAAAAGCTCTTGTGCCAAAAATTCAACAATAAAAAGACCTTTGTTCAGGGTAACGTGGGGACAAAAAGGATAGTCTACTTATGCCATCAATAAACGTTACTTCTGTGTAATATTATACATGTAAGCAGTTTTAATGCTATGAAGATATAACTACCTAAAGAATAGTCACTGTTATCAAGTTTATTGGCCATTTTGTATGTAATGGCCAGGGTTAAAATTCCTCTCAAGCTAATTTGGACCATAAGACCTCTGGGCTTTTGAAGGATCACAATGATCTGTCACTTGGCATTCACCAGATCTTATTTCCATAAACCACTGCATCAGTTTTGTAAACAGCCACCTAGTTGGGAGATCAAGTGAAACTTGAATCCATCAAATTTGCAAATGTCCACCATTGGCCCACCACTCTGAATACTATCATGTACTTTTTGTGTTAAGTGTTCTTTTTGTTATCCAGTTTGTATGACTTTCTGGAAGTCCGCCATATCAATCAACCACTGTTGTGCAATATTCCAGTTCCTTGTTTGATTTTTTAATTGTTCTTTGGAGGAGAGGTTCATTTACAGGATGCGCACACATACTTTACTGATACCTTTAACTGATACTATTCATGTGCAATTCAAATTTACAGTACTGGTCCTGACCTTCAAAACTCTAAATGGTTTGGAAATAGCATATCTGAAAGATCACCTCATTACCTCATCCCATAAAATCCTGTCCAGGTAGTCAGACCGATATTGTGTTTCATTTAAGACGTTGCAAAAGGCTAGCTGACTTTGTACTTTTTCAGTTGTGGCACCTAAACTGTGAAATGCTGTTCCACAAGAGTGCCATCTGACTGGGGTGGTGTGTGACCCCCTCCATGGTAGTCCAGACCCTTGGGTGGGTGCATAGCAGTTGTCACTTAAAGCAACGAGTACCATTAATTTGGAGCCACCGGCCCTCCCTCACCCCCATTTGACTATGAAATGGAGCCATTCCAGGAGGGTGTCAGGCGTAGGGTGATGTCAGGGCCAGCCTTAAGCCAATGTGACCAATGTTGTCACATTGGGCCCCGCACTTTGGGGGGCCCGCACCAGCACAGTGAGCTGCAGCCAGGATCTCTATGAACTTTAACTTGGGGGGGAGGAGCAGAGTAGCTTTACCTTGTCCCCTCCCACCTGCCCCTGCTTCCGAACTGCCCCAAATGGGCCTTCTTGAAGCAGTTGGCAGTGATATCATCGTGTCATCACCAACTATTTCCAGATGTCATGAGTGGCACCAGAAATGCTTTTCTTGGTGAGTGGGGGGGCCCGCGTGGATGGTAGGGGCCCCATGGGAATGCCCCACATTGGGCCCCACTGCTCCTAGAGCCTGCCCTGGGTGATGTATTGTTGCAAGGGCTCCCAATCCTGGGTTCCATTAGGCTCCAGGAAGCTTCTGTTAACCACTCCTTGTTCTGTGACAGCCGATAAAGATGTGGTTGGTTTATACAACATTTGGATTGGCTGTTAACCGATTTCAAATTTAGCTGCTTATTCATGGATTAATCTTTGTTGTGGGGTTTGTTACCTCCTTTTAAATTGCTGCCTTATGATTAGTTGTCAACAATTTGGGGGGGACGGCTTTCAACAAAAACTGAAATAAAAATAATTTAAGGTTTTTTTTTTAAAAAAACTTGAATATTGGTGTTTGATCAGAGAAATCCCATGCTGTGATTATTTTGGAGATACCAGTGCAAAGCGGAAGTTGATGGGTTTGAACACTGGTAAGATAAAGGTCACCAATTGTGTCAAATGAGAGCAAGGTTTTGCTATTTTAGATTGCATAATGTTTAAAACAAATCTCAAAATGTGGATGTGCTAAGGAAGATGTAGAAAATTTGGTCTCTTTGAGCATGCTGGAAAGACTGGAACTGGGACTGGAAAAAAAGACTGGGACTGGAAAGACTGGCCTTGATTCATTTCAGGCTTTCAGTTTGCCCCAATCTACCCAAAATGAGTCCAAGAAATGCTTAATCAGATCTTGAAATCTGCCATGACAGCCATTTTCTATTCTGCATTTGCTCTAATTTTAGGTCATGCAAATGCAAAATGAGCGCAGAAACGTATCTGCTCCCTTAGAAGGTATTTGCCTTCATACACTTGGGGCGCAATCCTAAGCAACTTTCTAGCACCAGGGCAAGGGCAATGCAGCTCAGAGTTAAGGGAACAAACATTTCCTTATCTTGAGGAGGCCTCCATGAATACTGCTCCACTGATGGATGCAGCACATGCCCTATTGGTACAGCTATGTCAGTGCTGAAAAGTTGGTTAGGATTGCGCCCTTAGAAATGTTGATCTAATGGGTATGCAGTAAAAGCTATTCAAGGATTAATAGTGCATCAGCTTGATGTATTACACAAAACTAGATGGAAAATACTGCCTAGAACTGGCTAGGAATCACCTGATTTGGAGAAAGTTTATCTAAACAGAACCTAACAGATTATATTAGTTCTGCAGTAAAAAAAGCTCATTTGTTATTTAAGTTTGGATAACTGAATATGAAATAGAATGTAGGTAATAGAACGTGTCTTGTATAATGGAAGAAAAAAGGACCCCATTAATCAGTCTTTGTGACAGTGACTGTAGTTAAGTTCTAAGTTGCACTTACAGGAAACTCTGAGATTGTGTATTGTAAATACTCAGTGATGCAATCTAGGGCAGTGTTGATAATGTATTTGTTGAAGCACTTGTGTTTAATTATACATTTTTATTTTTTCCCCAAAGTATTCAGCTCAGCTAACCCAGGAAAATTACATCCGAAGGGGTCTTTAAGCCTCAGGCTGGGGAAATTGTCTTTGCATAGCTATTTTTTGAAGGAATTACAGCCCAATCCGATTGAGACCCTGAACTGGTGGAACACACATTCCACCTCTGCACTCACAAAGTGCCGTAAAGTGCACGCCATATTCAACCCCCCTTCCCAGGCCTGATCTACCTGCACAGATCATCACAGGCCTGTGCCAGTTATATTGCTGGCTCAGATCCAAGTTAATGCATTGCAGCTGCTGGGGCTTACCTGGGGCAAAAGTACAAATGTCCCCTTACCCCACGGAGACCTCCAGCAGCCAAAATTTCCCTGCAGGATATAGCAGAAGCTAGTCCAGCACCACTGCATTGCCACACAGGAATTTAGTTAGGATTGGGCTGTTAATGTAATTTTGGCAGCAACTGATGCTGTGTTTATGAAAAACTTGAGATCACAGTTTTATAGAGCTTAAGTATCCCTTATCTGGACTGCTTGGGTGAGAACGTGTGTGGATTTTGAAATAGCTGCATAAACTATAATGTAGGATATAAATATACTTTCACTGCTATCCATATGAGTGCCTGCTCGCCCCCTTGACATTTTACCACAATGCCTGTAGACCCACCACAGAGCAGAGAACAGAACTCACAGCCTCTTCCTGCACTGTATGTGGGAATAAGCACAAGACCTTCTAGTGTTCATACTACAGAAAGTTTTGTTTTTAAGTCTTGGACAAAAATGTCTGGATTTTGGAATAGTTTGGATTTTGAATGTCCGGATAAGGTGTAATCTACTTGTATTTCTATCAGTAAAGATAAAGGTTTCCCCATGACCGAATGGTCTAGTTGTGACCAACTGTAGGGGGCAGTGCTCGTCTCCGTTTCTAAGCCTGTAGAGCCAGCGTTTGTCCGAGGACAAGCTTCAGTGATCATGTGGCCAGCATGACTTTATGGCAAGGTGCACGGAACACCATTACCTTTCCACTGAAGTGGTACCTATTTATCTACTCACATTTTTACATGCTTTTGAACCGGTAATAGTGTTTTATCCAAAATCAGAAGATACAGCACAAATGTAACTTGCAAAGCTGAAATTCTTCCCTTCTTATGAGGTTGCCTACACCAGCGTTCTCTCCAATTTTTAACAAGGACTTCTTCCAAATATGACTGTAGTATCCTTCTTAGCAATCGTATTATATGTTTTCATTCTTCATTCCTGATGTAGGAATCAGTTGGGTTATTTCCCAGCCATTTTCCAATAGGGGAAAAATGCTAATTTACAACCTTGACACAAGCAAAATAACCCAAAGCCCTGCCCCTTTCCAATTTCCCATCTTCCCATATTTTCAAAGATGGCTGCCTTAGACACTATGTGGCCCACCTGAAATTGGCTTTGAGAAACATTGCTCTAAGCAGCTGTGAAGCTTTGAATGTAAAGCTTCTCTTAAAATTAGATGAATCTGATTGATCCTGCTGGCAGTTTAAACCATCAAGAATTCTGTGATTGCTACTAAGCAATATGTTGTTGAATGTGGCTTCCATTCAGTCACCGCTCCACTTTAAGGGAATCAGAAAAAAAAGCTCTAGGAATGGGTCAATAATTACTCCATGCACATTCTACATGATGGTTATATGAAGTTAACTGGGATGCCACATTTAAAAGTTGACCTGAAATGCCAGATTAAAATGAAACATCGGGAACAGTTGGAAAACCACCCTCATCAAAGCATCTTAGGAGAGAAAACAAAACTTTATCAAAGGGCTCAGGGTGTCCATATTTCTTAACATTGTTTCTTCAGGTCAGAAAGCAACCCCACAAAATACCCTCCCCTCTCATTACCTTAGCAGGGCAGAGATCTCCCTGACAGAAACCAGCACCAGAGCCATAGCAGTCTCTTGACTGCGCCCAAGGTGGGGCGGTGGCAAAAGACGTCACCGCACCCTCCGCACAGCCTCGCCACGCTCCCTGCTTCCAAAACCATTCCATTTGAGAGCGATACAGAGGCGAGAGTGGGTGGGAGAGCCCAGCCTTTGTACCAGTTTTCCCCGCTAGCATGCCCAGCTCCTTTGGCAATGCCGCAGCAGGCGCATCACCACACCACATGGGTGTGATGCCTCTGACCAGCACCCACCCCGATGTCTTTTAAAAACACTTCTTTACTATTGAGTGGAAAAACTGGCAAAATGTAGCTAGCTATGCATAAGCATCCCCAAGGATGACTTGAATCAAATGGTTACACTTCTCAGAAGTTGGGCACAACTTGGCCTGAACAGCCATGTAAAGTGGCCCCATTGCCTTTAGAGCCATTCATGGCTGTGAAAGCAGAGTGGCGGAGCCACCCGTTTTGCTTTTGCAGCCACGAATGGCTCTGAAACTGAAGGGGAGGGCCCACTTCACATGGGTGTTTAGGCACCTGAAAAAGTATTTTGCCCCCTCCTCTAGGAACGCCATTGCCAAAAGCGCTAGATTGGGCTGCAGAACACAGAACAATCCATTCTAGCATTACATGTTTAAAGAAATTTAGAGGTCCATCCTATGCTTTCCACTCCCCCTCACCCGCCAATGCAGCTGCGACAAAAAAGTGCACACTGTATCCAGCAGAGGGGTGGTGGATTGGAAGTCTTTGGAGAGGAAAGGGGAATTATTTCCGCTGATTCCCCTAAGCCTCCCATGCCACAATGGGTCTCCTTGGACCTGTGCCAGTTCTTTAGCTGGCACAAGTCCAAGGAGAAGAAAGGGATGGAGAGGTTGTTAAAAGGATCTGTGCATGGCATTGCTTCTGGATCTACCCCTCCCGACCCCAAATCTCTCCCCTCCCACCCCCTACTGCTGCATTGCCTTGTTAGCTGGGTGCAGTGGGAATTGGCAATGGCGTTGCAGCTGCATGCACAAAACGGCCTCCAACACAGCACGGCATGTGCCATTGCCAGCCCTTTTGCAATGGGATAAGTGCTATCTGCTGACACCACATGTTCTGCAGGATAGCCCAATTCTGGATAGTTTTGGGCTGTCAGTTGGCCTTTTTGCCGTATTCCCAGCATGTGTACTGGGACCCTTGATTGAGCAAAGGGCACCATCCAATGCCTTGCATGATTGCATCTGGGGTGTCATGAAACAAAAGCAAGGTTTTGTCTGATTTGAGCAAGCAAGGTGATATCCAAATGGGGCTCATAGAGTGCAGCATGTGAAAGAATATTCTAGAACACTCTTAGAAAACTGTTCTACTACTCTAGTTCCAAGTCTGCCGGTGACACCAGCAGTTTTCCCCACGTACTGTTGTGCTGGATGCGATCAACACATTTTTGAAGTGCAATGAACACCAATGCAATGTATAGGATCTGTTCTCCCCCCCCCCAATGCTTTCACTCCAGTAGGCACCTGGAATTCCACTGCAAATTATCTCTGCAGTGGAATTTGGGATTTTAAATTCTCCACCCTTTTCTTTATTAATTCAAACAGTGAGCAGGAGGCTACACTGTAAGAGTGCTGCTTTGTGAACTCTTGTGCAAGTGCCAGCAGAAAACTTACCTGGAGCACCATAATGAGATGGCTCACCAAAGAGATGAGGTAAAGGGGTTGCTTCACATGGCATGAGTGTGCAGGTGGCACCTTTGCCCATTGGTCTCCTCACTGCTCTTCCATTTCTCTCTTTATCTCTTCTTCTTCATCCTCCTTTTCTCAGTTCTCCCTGATCAGCATTTGAAATACAGTCAATACTCTTTATATACAACCTCACTATCCTCACCTGTGACCTCACCTGTGAGGAGCAGAATTGCTACTTTCCTCGTTATCTGCACCTTTGTCCTCATAATCCACTATGCAGACACCTTCCAAAGGCTGCAGGGACCTTTGGAATGGCACCTGTGACCAACACTGGCCTCTTTAAAATGGGTAGCAGAAGCATTTGCCGGCCATGTTTAAAGGGTCCATGCTGGTTGTGGGTGTCATTCTGAAGATCCCTGCAGCCTCTGGAAGGTCTCTGCAGCATTCAGAGATCTTTTGGCAGTTCCTGCTGCTCTCTGCTGGCTTTCTGAGGGTCTCTGCTGGACTCTTCTGATGGCAGATAAAATACCCCTTCCATCTATTCCAGTGGTGTCATTCAAATGATTTAGGAACAGGAACTCACATTTGATTGGCACTTGTCGGGAACCCGGAACCAGCCACGGAGCCCGTTAGGATCCGGAACGCCCGTTCTGGTCCATTCTCCCTGAATGACATCACTGATCTATTCCCACTATTCCCACATTGATCCTACAGGATCAATGATTCATTATCTGCGAATTCACTATCCGGATTTCCAGGAACCTAACCCTAGCAGATAATGAGGATTGATCGTAACAGGCAGCGGCTTTTCTGAAAAAGAAAACAAATCCTGAACTGCAATTTCAAAACACAGAGCAGCAAAATGGGGTGGCCAAGAGAGGAAGAAAGATGTTGCTGAAGGGAAGGAGGTGCTAGAAGGAAAAGGAGCAGCAGCAGATTCAGGATGTGGGGTCTGGGCCAAGTGGGAGATCACCCTAGGCCATCTCATGTACACTTTGCATTCTGAGGAGCGGGAGGAAGAAGAAAGCCAAGACTCAAGCACAACTTTGTGTTGGGTCTGACAGGGGGTTCTACTACAGTACAAGAAATATGACAAATAAAAATGGCACAGGGCAGGCTTTGCATGTAACCTTAATGGGCCTGGAAAAAAAGTCTCAAAGTTTTGTGCAAGAGCTTGCACAAATGAAAAAGGCCTTTTTTGTGAGAGCGGGACTCTTTTATAATGCAACACTTTTCTGCTAAAATAGCCCTTCGGGAAGTGGAAGAGATTTTCTATTAGGACACCTTTTGATCCAAGCTTATATTTTTGCAACTAGAAAGTGAAGTATCTTTTTTAGCCTCAGTGCAATAAACCTCTGATCAAATGTGGAAGGTTTTTGGACTGGAGATGACACTCACATGGGGATTAATGTAAGATCCTCAGTTGTACTGGTTTTCAAGGGCAGAGGCTTAAGCTTCACTCGCACACTAAAATCAATGCGGGCCAGAAATGCTTAACTTGGGAACATTCACCATGTTTGCTTCTAGATAAGGCTTCTGCCCAGAATCTGTATCCAGTGTTTATCCATCATTACAACAAGTGTTTACAGCTGTAAAACATACTTGTTAGAATTTATGTGTTTATCAACAGCCAGAATAAATGGAGAGCAGCCCAGCCCTCCGTAGCTGAAAATATAAATATAAAATATAGATCTACACACAAATAGGTTTCTTCATGCACCATAAATTAAAGCAGATTGTGTTCTCTGCAGGATTTATTCTACAACTGGTATGATAAACTGTGAGATTCTCATTCTGTGGTCAGACTTATGTTCTTCTGTGTTTTAATTATCATTCAGAGGATGTTTTGCCTGCAAATTAATGCAGTGCTTGTTCTCTAGGTAGAACAAGAAAGCAATCTTGTGCTTCATCTGTCTCTGAAAAAAGGTAGTAGAAGTGCATCTGCAGTGTATTTCAGAATCATCCGAGACTGAAAACACTGCACAAATACTTCACTCAAACATTAGCTGGTTGTTTTTTTGCTTAGTTGGTAATTGGAATGCTAAATCTAAAGCAATTTCAAAGCTATTGGAAGAATGGAGGCACACCAGGTCTTCCTGTCTCTGTAAAGCTTGATTCGGAATTTCAATGGCAACAGGAAAATGGCTGAACAACAGAAGGATGTGGAGGAGGAAGAAGGGGAGAGCTGGGGATTTGAAATTTGTAAAATACAGACACCTAGTGGCCAAAAGCATGGAGCACAGATTCAAGCTTGGAGAGTGCAAATCATGTTATTATTATGTAATTGATGGAGCAGAACAGCCTTGACTCTCTACCTACTATGCGGGTTTAAAAAGTCAAGTTTCGGTTTAATAAAAAAGATTGTATCAGTTGTTAAATTTGTGCAGGTTCTGTGGGAGATTATTATTTCCACAATTAAGATTTTTTTTTTCATTCACAGGTTTATTTCTAACCCAAGATCTCTGAGTATTAAACTGATGAGCAAAGCTCCACCCGCCTGCTTCCTTCTGAATTCCTGTCCTAATCCAGGTGATTAGTAACATGGAAATGCAGCAACCGTTTCTTTTTCCTTTGAGTGCTGAAAAAGGAAGTCCAATGCTTGCTCACAGTTTTTTAAAGCAGCTGAATTCTCACCAGCACTGGTACAGCAGGCTCTCACATGGTATCCAGCCCTGGGAAGGGGCAGGCTCAGTGGTGTCATTCAAATGATTTAGGAACAGGAACTCACTTTTGAGTTCAAATTCAAATGTTGAAAAAACAAACAAAACAACAACAACCCGGAAACAGCCACAGAGCCCGTTAGGATCCGGAATGCCCGTTCTGGTCCGTTCCCCCTGAATGACATCACTGGGCAGGCTGGAGGTCTCTTTGGGGGTAAGAGAGCATTTGTTCCCTTACTCTGTGTTGCGTTCCAGCGTGCACAAAGGGGCTACTCAAATCTGCGCCAGCTAAATCGCTGGTGCAACTTTGCGCATTACGGCACATTTGAGACACTGTAGGGCAGCGCAGCAGCTGCTGCATTGGCATAAGGTAAGTTTAGGATTTGGCCCTTAGCTTAGAGCCCATTCCTCTCACCTGCTGCAGTGTGGCATATAGCCACACCCAAAAGACGAAGCACGCTATGCTGGGGTGGGGCAACCTGAAGGCAAACATTTTACATATGTAAACATGTTTAAAAAACATGCCCACTGAGGTTCTATTCCAGACCCCTCCCCCCCCATTGCATACCTGAAACCATGGATACTTGGGATGCCTTATTAAAGATAGGGGAACATCAGTGGTTTTACTGCAACAAGGTAAAAAAAAGAGTTATGTGTTTAATGTGTTTAATGTGTTCAAAGGTAAAAAAAAAAAGTGATGTATCTTTTTAATGGGCGTCCGAATATCCATGGTGTCCATGGATAACTGAAACCATGGATACCGAATCAGTGGATACCGGAGCATTCCTGTACTTCTCTCCAGGTAAGCCCTCCAGTCACCTATGAGCCTTCTCAGATTTATGCCACCAAAATGAATGGTGTGTGTCCGAAGAGAGAAAAAGGGAGAGGGAAGTTTTAAAAAGAGGAGATAAGATCCAGCATGTGCGATTGCCACCAGATTCAGCCCTCCTTCCCATTCCCCAACTCTTTTCCTTCCTGGAAATGCCCATTCATTCCCCCTCCCTGCCACCTACCAGTGATCTGGGGTGGGGAGTGGGCAGTTACTGTGTGGCTGATGCTGCTTGGCATTTCCTGGAGCTGCAGGGCTTGCATGACAGCAGCCAGGAACATGGGGAGTGATAGGATTGGGCCGTCCGGTGGCTGTCACAACTATCTGGGAATAAGCTGCATTGAAGACACTGGGACTGGCTTCTGAGTAAATGTGTATAGGATTGAGTTGTTAGTGCCAAATTAAAGGCAATGCCTTGGTTTCTCTGCACTTTTCTTATATCTGTTGGTGACCTTTGATTGATTAAAGCAGACCTTTGATTTAAATCACGTGTTTGGCTGTTTTATTTGTCTACAAGGTGATATCTCCACTGGACATTAAGGACACAATCCTAACCTGGAGTTAGGCCGGCACAGTTAGGCCAGCAAAATTTGGCTGGCACAAGGGACACCATAAAGTATGTTTGGACCACTCTCAGAATCAAATTGGCCAGCACACAGACGTGGGCCATCCTCCCTGATGCTGAGAGTGGTCCAAACACATTTTACAGTGGCGCTTGTGCCAGCCAAACTTTGCTGGCCTAACTCCAGGTTAGGATTGCATTCTAAGATATTTCTGTGAAATTGTAGTATGTATGTTCTTGATCAATTTTTCACTGCCTGATTTTTGAGAAGGGAATAATGTCATGTACAGTTCCATATTCTACTGTAATGATGTGTCACTGAAATGATGGCTCTGTTCCTTTTCCTCCCTCTGTTGTCTCCTATGTGTCAGTATCTAGTTTGTTAACCCTTGGGGGTTGTCACTTCAGTCTTTGCAAAACACCACACACAGAGGTGGCACTATATAATAGGACAAAGAAATAGGAAGTTTGGACACTAATATTTTCATCATGAACTTGTGTGTCCCAAGCATTCTAACTGCTCCAAGAATGCAGCTCTTGGTGACAGATTCCAGCTTCTGTTAAGGGAGCACACATATAATTGGGAGAAAACACTTATAAAAACAGGAAATGCCAGGCACGAACACTCAGAATCAAGAAGCTGTAAAATTCAGGGCAGGGCACAGAGCCCAGAGGCAGCCCAGCTGAAGATAGTTGTGTAGTAGTAGGCTATGGAATACAAAATAGGAACCCCAGGGAAAAATACATTAAAAAGAGAGGTAGAAAAGCAAAAAGAACAAAAAGGAAATTGCAAGCTAACAGGAAAGGGAACTGATCACTGTGGAAAATGATCACTGATAATAAGACCCAATCTAAATGTCGGGCAAATATTTTAAAACAAGAATAAGAGTGCAATCCGAAACTGGAGTTAGGCGGCATAAGCTAAGTAGCAAAATCTGGCCAGCGCAAAGGCCACCATAAAGCATGCTTGGACTACTCTCGGAGTCAGGGAGGATGGCTCACGCCTGTATGCTGGCCTCTCTGACTCCAAGAGTGGTCCAAACATACTTTACCATGGCCCTTGTGCTGGCCAAACTTTGCTGGCTTAGCGTATACTGGCCTAACTCACCTTAGGATTGCGCCCTGAGTTGTGGTAGAATCGAGGTGGATTCCTGAGGTGTGATGGGGAAGACATGGCACATGATGACAGAGCTTAAACAAAAACCAGTTACGTGAATTATCTGGTCACTTTGAAGTAGTATATCTGGGTCTAAAGTCAGAAAGAGCTATATATTCTTGACAAAAAGGGAGAGCGAGAGCGAGAGCGAGAGAGAGAGAGAGCCTCTAGTTAGCCAGCTGGACTGAATCATAGAGCAGTGAAAGGAAGTAGGGCATAATAGCAGTGGGCTTTAGGAGGCTAATGGGTAGGACGGCATATAGAGAAGAAAGGACCTGTTACTACATGTGCTCTAGAAGAACACATGTAATAACATGCACAAATGTGGCAAACACATATGAAAGGATCATATGCCCTAGGCTGATGGCAGCCCTCAGTGGAGCTTGGCATTTAACAAGAACTAGTTAGATGAAGACATACTGTAGATGCAAACAAAGTAGTATTTATTGAGAAACTGTCAAATTTTACACAAGGAAGGGAAGTCAAAATAAAAAGCAATAAACAAGTACTGACTTAGGGTGCAATCCTAACCTGGAGTTAGGCCGGCACAGCTAGGTCAGCAAAGTTTGGCTGGCACAAGGGACACCGTAAAGTGCGTTTGGATCACTCTTGGAACAAGGGAGGATGGTGCATGTCTGTGTGCTGTCCTCTCTGACACCAAGAGTGGTCCAAACATATGTTAAGGTGTACCAGCCAAACTTTGCTGGCCTAAGTGTGCCAACCTAACACCAGGTTAGGACTGTGCTCTTAATGTATCATTTTACTTTTTGCTGCACACAACCTCAGAAACATTGTCAATATATATCCTTGTTGTTTGGCGTTTATCTCCAATGGACCTTTTTTGTTGATAAAAGATTTTCATAGAAACATAGAGTTGGAAGGGGGTCAACAAAGTGATCTAGTCCAACCCCCTGCCTGTAGCAGGAAATCTTCCTTGAGCAGAGGTCTCCAAACGTTTCAGTAACAGGGCTACATCATAAGTTTTACACATTTTCATGGGCCAAAAAAATCAGTTTTATAAATGAATAAATGAAATTTGAATGAATGAAATTTGAATGAATGAATGAATGAATGAATGAATGAATACGTTTTATTTGGATCTTATTTTTTTGGTAATCAGCATGACATGATTCAGTACAAAAGAGAAATGTGACAATTACAAAGAAATAAGGCTGTACTTAAACTGAGAAATGACACTAGCAAATGTTCAATTTTTTAAATCGATGTCCCAAAAGATGGAATAAGAGTGAATCTGAAAGTCCAATAGAATCGCATGCTGGCCTATGGACATAAAACCCCTATAAGAAGTCTACCCCTAGCCACCACTTCCCTGCGCAGTCTCTCTCCATGTGCCTTCACGCATTTGAGGATTACCTATTTGGGCTGCATCAAGCCAGGGTTGGCCCAGATATAAGGCTGCCTGAAGTGCTCATCTCAAGCAGCCAGCTGGGGTAGGTCCAAGCTTGCCCTCCATGAGCAACCCACCTTCTTTCTCATCTCTTCCTTCTCCTCCATTTTGTGTCTGCATAATCCCCCCTTTTTTAGAAGCTAGGCTTTCCCTTGCATTCCTATTCTACCTGGTAACTGATGCCCCATAGGTTTTATTACTATAAAAATGTACATGTTAGATCTGTGTTTCCCAAACTTTTGAGAGGCCTTAGAGGCCTTACCTGATTTATAAGTGCCAAGGGGGGTGGTTGTAGCAGGGCTCCCCCCCCAAGTAGCAATTTGTTTAACCCTTGATGCTCATAGCCTAATCTGCCTTATCAGTTTCGAGAACCACCACAAATTGGGTCACAACCCATTAGTGGGTCCCAGAACCACAGCTTGAGAATCACTGAATTACAGATGTAGCCTTTTTAAGCAGGCCTATAATGCATTGGAATATAATGACCAAAGGGTTGGGAGTTCAAGACTGCGTGACGGAGTGAGCTCCCATGCTTGTCCCAGCTCCTGCCAACCTAGCAGTTTGAAAGCACCTAAAAATGCCAGTAGATAGAGATAAACAGTAGATAAATAGGGTGCCAGTAGATAAATAGTTCGGTGGGAAGGTAACAGCGTTCCGTGCGCTATGGCATATAGTCAGTAATGACATCTAAATGATTTAGCAACAGGTACTCACTTTTGATTGGCACTTGTGTCGGGGCCCGCCCACTGGAAGTGAGGTCATAGCCAGAACCCAGGAACCACCCCCAGGAACCGCCGCGCCTCCTCGGTAGGCTGTGCGGTGGCCCGGGAGAAGGCCCGGGAGTCCTGGGCCTTCCCCGGGGCCGCCGCATGGCCTACCGATTCCCCCCCCCCCCAGGAACTGCCACACCTCCTTGGGAGGGAGCCCCCGGCAGCCTACATGCTCATGCTGCTTCTGCCGTCGGTCTCCCTCGCTCTGCTGCCTGCCTGCCTGGCTCTGAGAACGTGCAGGCAACTCAAACGTGCAGGCATTCAAATGTTGCAGGGGGCGGAGCAGAGCACCGACGGAGTCGACGAGTGGGTGGACGAATGGGCGGGGCCAGCCCTAATCCTAGGAATGGGTACTCGCGTACTCCCGCGTACCCGCTACATGACATGTCTGCATATAGTCATGCCGGCCACATGACCATGGAAGCTTGTCCTCGGACAAAATGCCGGCTCTACAGGCTTAGAAACGGAGATGAGCACCGCCCCCTACAGTTGGTCACGACTAGACCATTCAGTCGTGCGGAAACCTTTACCTATAGGTGGGGAAGCCTATAATGCATCAGGTCATACATGCATAAGGTCTTTTTATGCAAATACATGTGGCTGGATTCTGGGGCAAAGGCAGGCAGATGACATCTTGCTGCCTCAAGCATTCCACATAAGGGCCTAGAAGGACTAACTCACTGGTTGTGACGGGTGCACAGATGCCTCCCTTTCTGTACTTGCAGCTGTAGCTGCATTTCCAACATTCATACTAGGAGTGGAGGTTGCTGATAAAATTCTTTTCTTCCAGCCTGCACCCCCATTGCTATTTGTGTAACTATTTGTGTGAGACACCTGACAAGATAGTGATGTCATGAGCACTATGATTAGATACAGTCACCCGCTTCACGCAGACACTCTGCCTACACACTTATGGCCATTTGAGGAGGGATTTGTTTCTGTCTTTCAAAGGCAGAAGAAAATCTGTTTAAGAAAAAAAAAATTGCTACCCCTCATACCATGGAGCTCTGGTGAAAAAGAACAATTCAAGCAGTTTAAAGCACAAGTGATTAAAGAAAGAATCCATAAATCTGTTTTGGATTGCCATAGCACCTGGAAATGGATTCTGGAGTTAGAACATAGAACATAAGAAAAGCCTTGCTGGATCAGGCCAAGGGCCCATCTAGTCCAGCTTCCTGTATCTCACAGTGGCCCACCAGGTGCCTCAGGGAGTATGCAAGACAAAAAGATACTTGTATCCCGCTGCCACTCCCCTGCATTTGGCATTCTGAGGTAGAGAGTTGATTCAGGTTGCCCAGTTCTATTTGCTTTTTTCCCCGCCCCCTTGTTACAAGGATAGCCACAAGCGCCTCCTTATTTGGGTAATATCCTTTTATGTATCTCTCACCCAGAGAAAGCACTGGGCTGGCATGGCCTTCGGGATTGAACCAAAATCTGCTTGACCAAAGTTGGAAAATTTCAAAAGACTTTGATTCTCTGCAGTCTTCCTTCACTTTTGTTTGCACAGAGAAGTCTCTGCAGTCAGAATTCACTTGCCACTATATCCTTGCAGAATATTTGGCATAACTTGGAAGTATCATATCCTTCAGGAGTCAGGAACCCCAAAAGCTCATTTTTCCAGACATGGATCCTTCTTGTTTACATGCAGAGTTTGGTCTTATGTTAATTTTCTGCCAGGCTCCTGCAAAACAAGATACTTCATGCAAATCCTTTCTTGGAGCGGAACTATCATCCATCTTGCCAATCTTTAGTTTTTTCCTCAAACTATGGCACCCACTTGGTGAGTCCTGACCTGATGTTAGGTGGGTCACAGAAAGCTGGGAGCAGCCATCTTGGAAGCTGCAGCCTTTACTCTTGCTATATTCCTTTTGTGAGTGGCAGTGGCGTTTCTACAGGGAGGGCAAAGCTCTAAGTCTTGCAAGAAGCCTTACCTTGCAGTGGAAATCACTCCTCTCCTGCACCGTTTTAGCCAATCCTCACAGGGAACAGCAACATCTTGGCGTTGCTTACTGGCTACAGCAGCAATGGAGAGGAGGGATTTACATGACAGGGTAAGGCTTCTTGCAACACTTAGAGCTTTGCCCTCCCTGTAGATCCACCTCTGCTGAGTGGTCAGGGATGTCAGGGATGTTTCCTGGTTCTGCAATTGCTATAGTCCAATAATGCCAGTTTGCATTTCAGGAGTGTCATTTGATTATGTCACAGTGACGGCACTTCCTGAATGATGATGAGCCCCAACTGTACTTGCGAAAAGAGGAGTCAAACCAAGTTTAAATTCAATCTTTTAATGAGTAGCTGATAAAAATTAACAATGGCAATAGATTTCCACACAGTGGTGCTGTTGCAGTGTTAACTTCAAGCTCGGGTTGTATAGTTTCCATTGTCAACATTATTATTCTTTATATTATCTAATTCCTCCAAAATCTCAGAAGCAAATTCCGGTACTAATGTCCTTCAAGTATCCCAATCTATAAACCCTGTATCTCTCAGGAACAATATGCACAGGACCCTTTCACCATCATGCCATTTTTCCAGGCTGCAAAAAGCTTTGCTTCTTGATTTCTGCATGTTGTGTTGCTGGCACTAGGCATCTTAATGTGATAAACTATGAAAGCTCTAAATTTAAGCCATATCACTCAACCAAATAGGTGATATGAGACTAGCAATATGAAATCTTAATGAATAAAATTTCAACAAGCAATGTGATGTATGAGCTGCATCACAAACTGCAATTTTAGTGATTTAAGACCCAGCACTTGCAGGAGAGGACACCATGGATCAAAGCAGATCAGTCCACAGCAAGCTGGAGGAAGACGGCAGCAGATTTGGGATGGAGCATGCCCCAAATCTTCCAGTCCCCCATCCACTTGCTGCTGATTCAAGCCCTATCATTTGCTTCACAGCTGGATTGGCTTTCAGGCGGTCTTAGGCCTCCAAACTGTGCAACAAGAAAACCCTCCCCGTCCCAAGTAGTGTGTACTGTTGCGCTGTTCTGTCACTGCAGTTTTGCCCAATCTGGGCACAGGGATGCTCTGGACAGTTGCTTCTATGGCACAACAATACAGCTGGCTTTGCACCAGGACGACACCATAGACATGACTGCCCAGAGCGTCCCTATGCCTAGACTGGGCGAAGACTGCAGCGATGGAGCAGCAGAACGTTACGTGCTGCTCATGGAGGCGGGGATTTGGGTGAACGCCAGATCTGGCACCTGGGATGGGTTTGGCAAGCCCTACCTTAGGCAAACCACTCCCTCTCAGTCTCAGCCAAAATAAAGGGATAACATTCTTTCATTTTTATCCTGCTTTTCACTCAGTGGCATAGCTAAAGAGGGTGAGATGAGATCTCACACCTCGAGAGATGGTGACACCACTAGGGGCCAAAATTGTGGAAACCTTGGTATTTATAAATAATGACATAAGTTTATATATCATTCAATAGGTAATTTAATGCAAAGTGTAATGAATCAAACAGTGTTGCAATATCTGCGTTCTGTCAAACGTTATAGCCAAATAATCAGTAAAATACGCACAACTGCCTTATGTAACAAAAGGTGGATTTCCTTATGTCAAAACTGACCGATGAGACAGATTATTCTGAAAGCCAATGAGGTATTATTATGACACAGCAGGGAACCAATAAGGTGTTAGTATGAGTCAATGTATCAGAACTAATACTAGAACTCCTGTTCAGTTGTGTGAGTGTCATCAAGACTGCAGCAGCACAGGTAACGCCCTTTGTGGCTCCGCCCTGCCCTGTCCTGCCGCTCTTCCCCACATACACACCACCCCCAGGCAGTGAGTGAGGTCATGGGGGTGGATGGGGCAGAGCCCACAAAACTCCTAGCCACCCCCTGACCTTCCCTGGAGCCCAGGGGCTCTCCTCCCATTTGCATGAGGCTGCACCATTCCCACCCCAGTAGTCATCAAGTGGGCTATTAATTTTTTGCTGGTTATTGGTTTATTGGGTGATTTTTTTGGTTGGTCACTTTTTTGGTACTATTTGTTGGTTATTATATTGCTGTATAGTAAAATAAATAAATAAAGTTAATGGGAGTGACACTATGAGTCACTGCATCAAGTGACACAAACTCTAGTAATGCTACTGGTGGGAAGTTTGGGTGTTGTTGGTCACTGGCTTGGAGGCCTTTTATAGTCGACCCTGGAAGCTGGTGGGAGGAAGGATAATGGAGAGGGGGACATGAGGGGGACTAATATTGGATGTAGTGTTGAAAAATTTCTTATGTTGGAAGAAGGGAGATGGGTAGGAGGGTAACAGTGTTGTAAAAAAGACTCGTGACTCATGACTCATGACTGTAACTTGAGTTTTGACTTTTGGCCTCACTCTCGTCTGAGTCGAATCACGCATGTCATTAACTCTGACTCATGTCATTAACTTTCCTAATTTGGCCAATGACTCTCAATGAGTCAGCAATTCTGGCAACTCAAATCAGTGAGTGCATTTCATTACTTTGTTGCAGCTTCTGCTTCAGAAAGAACTATTTCAGAATCTGGGAGGTGCTGCAAATATTATAGGACATGCCTATAACATGTCCAAGGTGGAACCAAGAAGAAGCCAACATGTCTGAAAAACGGGGAATTAGAACATCATATTGCTCTCATAGACATGTGAAAACTTAATGAGCATTAAAGCTCACAGGTGACGGATGAGTCCTGGAGTGGCTGAGGTTATTGGTTAAGATGATAATTTCAATATTCTTTATATCCTTCTCTTTCTGATGTTCTCTGCCTGAAATAGCAGACTAGCCAATGAGTCACCTTCACAGAGTTCCATTCTGCTGATTGGGATTGATGGTTCTAGATTGTAAAGTACTCTACAGTGATAGCTTTACTGAAACTCTAGATTGTCTAAGCTTTTAGGTGTGTGTGTGTTGCACTGAACATTTGCAATGTGTCAGAGCTTTGGCAGAGTCAGCTGCCCTGAGGCTTCATGTTCACCCATTAAAAAAAAAAAACTTGCATAACAAGATTTGATTCATTATAGCTTCCCATTTCAGTGTTCAGTGGCCACAAGATGTCATCCTAAGCCTACTGCTATAGGCATTGCCAATGATATTTCTCAGAATTCAGAATGAATGCCTTGACATCTCATATAAGTAGATTTAGAAAATAGGGCACGATTCCAACAACCTTGCAATTAGAGGGGGAAAAATTTTTACATTTTTCAATGGACATGGATTTATCAAATGTACGATTTTCTCATAGCTTATAAATTGTGGTTAATCATGCGAATTGAATTGAAAAACACGCATATATTCAAGCCATGATGTATGCAAATGTTCAGAGGGGTGGTCGTGTTGTCTGCTGCAGAGTTTTGTGACACCTTGCCTTTATCATATATCTTATGGTATTATAAGATTTCATGGAAAAGGACTACTCCACCAGGAAAGCTTACGGTGTATTAAATTTGCTAGCCAACAAGGTGCCACAAGACTCTTTGCAATCCTTGTGTACATTCACTGGGCCCCATGGAGACTATCTGTATGTCAGCAGCATCCAGAGGAGCTTGTTTGGTCAATAACATGCATAGCTTCCAAGAGGTGGTGGAAGGTCTTGGAAGTCATGGTATTTCACAAATTGGCTGGCTTGAAAAAAGAAGAAAGTGGTCTGATACTTATCCCGGGTGCTACTCGGCCAACTTTGTGGATAGAGGAAGGAATGGGGAGTAGGCAGTAGGCAGTGGCATAGCTAAGGCATCTGCTATCCAGGGTCAAAGAAGATTTTGTACCCTTCCCAATGAAATCAATTTTAATTAAGTAAATAAATGTTTTCTAGTTAATTGGCCATAACCTTTCATGGAATATAGACATTCCAATGTAATTTGTTCCATTGCATTCTTCATTAAATTACCTTTCCAAAGATGTAGAACAGGATGGTATTTTTTGTACTTTTCAAGATTTTTTTGTACTTTTCAATTTTGGCTACTAGTCAAGTTCAGCTTGTTGCCCACCGAAAGCTTGTGCCTGGTGCAACTGCCCCCCTGCATCCCCTTAGCTATGCCACTGCCAGTAGCAATCTTGAGCAATCCACAATTGGCAATACGTGAGGGTGAGTAGGAGACATGAGTGATCTGTGACTGAGCGAGACAGAACAACCAGGCTATTGTAAGGCGATTTCTTTACTGGCTTTTGATGATGCATCACTGTTTGGAGATGGGCACCTTCTGTTGTTTTGTAGGGTGTAGCAGGAGATTTCTTGATTACTCAGGAGGCCTGAGCCCCAATTAGTGTATGATTCATGACTGAATTTTCATTGATGGATATGAAGGAAGCCAAGCTTGAAGGTGCTTCTTCTGTGATCACTGGTGGTATGGTTTATCTCAAAGTCAGGAGCATCAGCAAAGTTTTAATTTGCTGGCCAAGCAAGATGTGGCTAATAAAGGAATTTTCCCGAAGCCTCCTCCTAACACAGCCAATAAGAGAGAGGAAGGTTGCTCTTTGACCCATACGCCTGATTGGTCTATGCAAAGCAATAAAACCATTTCATGAAATCTAGCTTCTCTGATTAACAACACGAAATGATTTCTTTGGCCCTGAACAAGCATAGGCCTTAGCGCATAGTTAAGTGTTCGCTGATGCTTTGCAAAATGTCTGGGAAGCAAAGCATTCTGGCAGGAAACTCCATCAAAGATATTGTTCTGCAAATTTCCAGCTCTCAGAGACACTAATCAACACTTGGAATACATGCAGTATATAATTTATACATCACCATGTTTGCTTATCTGTCAAGTATAGCTTAATTAAGTCTATACTTTCTGCCACATTCTGGCTAATCTTGTGCTATAGAAATTATGGGACATTACTGCTAAGTGGGGTTCTATTCAGAGACCTAGTTAATGGAGCAATGAAAAGCACTTCATCAGAACTTCCATCAGTGAAAGAAAATCCATTCTGAGCTATGAGCAGAGTTGTTCGTGTAATTTTACATTTACTGGTTAAGGGCAGGTTGAGAACTAACACTATATCATATAAAATCAGTGGTATTCAAACTTTTTAGACCAGGACCCACTTTTTAGAATGGCCCCCATGTCGGGGCCCACCGGATGTGATTAACTTGGAAGTGATGTTGTGGTAGGAAGTGACATCATCAAGCAGGAAGTGCTATCATTGTAACATAACTGACTTAAAAGCAATTTTTTTTAAAAAAAACACCCTCAGTTGAAAATTCAAACTGTTAACACTCATAAAAGAAATACAACAAGAGTAAGGTCTGAAGTTTTCAAGATGGCTGCTCCCAGCTTTCTGTGACTCACCTGACATCAGGTCACAACTGACCAAGTCCCCACAGTTTGAATAACACTGGTATAAATCATTAAGGGCGCAATCCTAACCAACTTTTCAGCACTGACATAGCTGCGCCAATGGGGCATGTGCTGCATCCTGCAGTGGAGTGGTAGTCACAGAGGTGTCCTCAAGATAAGAGAATATTTGTTCCCTTACTTGAAAGTTGCATTGCCCTTACCACGGTTCTAAAACGCTGGTTAGGATTGTGCTTTAATATATTCCAGGAACTAAGGAAGTCAAATTCTTAGGTACATTATAGGTAAGTAGGTATGTTGTTTATCGTCCTGTTTCTTATTCATAGAGATCATTATAACACAGTGGTTCCCAATCCTTTTTTGCCCCCACAACCCCCTTTTTAGGTACAACAACCTGGTGGGACCCCCTAAGACCTAGGGCAGGAAGTGAGGTCATTACGCAGGAAGTGAAGTCATTGTTTTTAATAAATCACACTTTTTGAAAATCAAAAGAACCCCACATTCCTTTTAGGATGTTGTGAATGCTTTGTATCTAAGTGACGTTTGAGTTTTTATTATTATTATTTATTTATTGTCATTGTATTACACAACGAGATTCACTGACACCCGGAGACCAGACCAACACACACACTAAGTTCCCAACAGTCCCCCCACATCCCCCACACCCCCTACCCCTCCTTGAAATTCCTCTTTATAAAACACAAACATCCACACAATAGACAATAGTACAGTCCGACTGCCCCCATCTACTGGTACTTGAGTTCGTTGTTCAATGCTGTTATGGCTCTAGAGTAAAAACTGTTCATGAAACGTGTTAGTCCAATGATTGATTCAGCACTGAAAACAACATTGCACAGAACACATTGTGGCTTATCTGTGCCATTGCTGATCAAGATGGTAAAGCCAAATTTTAGATAGTCTTCAGATTGTTCCTCTTGCCTGTGTGTAGCGGCTCACCTAGGCATGCGCATGGATGCATGTGCGTGGGAAGGTCAGCAGGCAAAAGAATGGAGTTCAACTTTGAGGACCTGTTCAGGCTTGACTTATGATTGCCTGCTGAAGCTCGATGGCTCACAGCCAGAGGAGAGAACCACACTGTGAAGGCTACATCCGGGACTGAGGATTTGGTGAATCACAGAAGACTGTATTTTTTGTAAAAACCTCATTACATTGGAAAATGGTGGTTTACACTAGTCTGCCCATGTAAGCCACCTTGGGCTTCAGTATGGAAAAGGCAGGATATAAAATCTTCAATAAATAATAACTAAATAAATATGCATGTAAACACAGCCTAGCCACATAATTCAACAGGGCACTCACTTGAATATATGAAAAACCTGAATTGTGTAACATTGCTCAGGATGAATAAAAGGTAGACTGTCTTGAGTTGATCTATGATTATTGTGGATGCCACGTAGAATATTCATTTGTTAGATGCGTGCAGATTTCTACATTTCACTGTGCAATAATTATGCCACAACAGTCTCAACTTCCATTGGTTTGAAACAGAAATGGATAACAAAATACTAGGTCGGGCTTTTGTAGTGGATGTATTTTTACCTAGTATCAGCTCAGATGCAATATTTATTATAAAACCAGCCCAACCACATCTTTCATTTTGCACAGTGAAAATGTAAATGCCTTGACATTTAATAGAAGTAAATGTCCTTTTCTGAGGGACAGAAGGCTATAAAATTGATTTAATGCACTTCAAAATTCAGTTACTCTCCCTACCTAAGAGCCAGTGGGATAGAACATTTAGAAAAAAGGGGGAAGGTAAAAGTTGCTTTCTTGTATGAGGAATATTTTATTAACAGTTGCAGGAGATTGGCTTTCACAGTGTTGCCATTCAATCCATTGAGCCTCTATTTGATGTGGACATTGTCACTTATTTTTCCTGATGAAGAATGAGAATTGATGAGCCAAATGAACCATTACTATTTTAGTAATTATACTTTTTCAGCACTTCTGATTTCTTTCCCTGTTGGGGGCGGGGGAGAATACAGAGCTGGACTTGGAGCGTCCCAAACCTTTAAGCAGGCAATTAGTGTGATCGAAGGTGACAATACTCACTGTTAGGGTTTGTGTATCAGTACTGGCAAGCAGGCAGTAGTGTAATTGGCATGCTAAGTATTGCAGGTGCCTCAATGAACTGTGTAAGCGGCTCCTTGCCCTTGGTGATGGCGCCATTCTGGGTGGTGAAAGCACCATGAAAGCATTGCCTCTGCGTTGCTGTTGCCACCTGGAATGGATCTGATGGGAAGGGGAGGCACCTCTTACACGGCACTTTGAGGTACCTGCAGTATTTAGTGTGCTGCCCCTCGCTGGTTATGCTATTGTGAGAAGGTTGCTAGGGATCCTGAAGCAAAGCCCTGGACTGGGCCTCCCATGATGGTACATTGGGCGCTGCCCAGTTGAGGATCTGGAAACAGTCAGCCAGCTGAAGCCTCTAATTCAGGGCTGGTCACAACTGAGACAGTCATATAAGGTTGCAGATTGGTGAAGGTGTACCTACTCATCTCCTCTGCTTCCTCCACTCCATGCATTGGAAAAAGAAGGGGGTGTGGAACAGAAGAGGAAGTGTAGAAGAAAGACAAGTGCTAGGCTAGATTGCCTCTGCCTTTCCTGTTCCACTCTCTCACCCTTCCTTTTCAAATCCAACAAGTAGGAGGAGCAGAGACTGGCAGCATTTGGCACATCACTTCAGGTGTGGTCTTGGGCCACACCTGCTCTGATGTGCAGTGTTCCCTTGGCTACTGCCCAACCTGGCTAATGCCACTGATATCACTGATGCCACCCCAGCCTAAACTGATCCAGCAATGATCAACATGTGCCTAGCTTTCCATTCCAGGGGTGTGCATGTGTGTGCGTTTGTGTGTGCACGCGTGTGCATGCATGCATGCGTGTGTGCACGTGATGCAACATTCCTTTGTATGCTCAGTTTCCCTGTGCCAACGTGGCCTAAATCTGCAATAAATCCAGTGACCTAGTAACCAAACCAGGAGAAAAATCTTTACATCTACTGTTGCGGTGAAGTATCTGAGGAGGGCTACTCCAAATTATCTTAAAGTCATGAGGATTTACATGGAGAGAAGCATGTGATCAGGTATTCCAGGGACATACTGTGTAGGGCCATGATGACATATAAACTTAAAAAAAGAATGCAAACAGGCAAGGAAGTAGTGCTATAAATTTAACAAAACCAAAATGTTTGGCTGGGCCTTATGCTGACAGCATTTTGACAGTACTCAATTTGATGAATAGCCTTTTCATGTTAGGTGAAGTCAACAGGAAATTCATAGTATATATATATATATACTTCTTCTGAACTGATATCACCCTTGACCCTCTTTCATTTGGTAGTCGACATTATAACTATCATTGCAAAAACCTGCAGGGAATGAAATGCTTGAAAGTGGAGCTGTTGAATGGGGAGGATGTAGGGATTTAAATAATAAATAATGTGGTGAAAGGCATATCAGCTGCCTTTTAGATGGCTGGAAATGGTCTGGGTGCCCCATTCCCAGCATCCAGCAGCAGTATAAGAGGTGCAGCCATTGGGGACATAACAGAGTAACAGCCCAATTCTACCCCCTGCCATGCTGTAGCACACAGGTGGAATGGAATAGAAAGCTAGGCACATGCTGATTATTGCTGGATCAGTTTAGGCTGGGGTGATATCAGTGGCATTAGCCAGGTTGGGCAGTAGGCAAGGACAGACTGCAAATCATAGCAGGGCTGACCCAAGACCACACCTGAAGTGGTGTGCCAAATGCTGCCAGTCTGTAGTATGTGCTGCATACTAGTGGAGGGGGATGATCAAGAGGTCTATAAGAGAGAAGGGAAAATATTTCTGCTTTACCTCTCCTACCCTGGGCCTCCTGATGGCCAACTATGTAGACGGGTTTCCTATATAGTCTATAGCAGTGGCCTTCAACCTTTTATATGCCACAATCCCCCTTTTACTTATAAAGAATTATTCAAGAACTGAGCTTTGACAAGGCAGTACCAATATTGGATTGGGTCCTAACTCTCTTTTGCTTAGGCTTTGCAAGGTGGCTGTGCTCTCCCCCCCCCCATGGAGGGACTTCACAACCTCTTTGGGGTTACAACCCACAGGATCAAGAGCACTGTTCTATAAGGCAGGAAGGGACCAGGCAAAGGGAAGAGGGTAAGACAATGGGGCATGCTGGTGCTACTGGGATCCTCCCCCCCCCTCAAGCTGTTAGGCCGCATCCAAGCCTCCGCCCCCAGGCCGCGCGACCTCTCGGACCGTGCTGCGTCCAGGGCCAGCCTTAAGCCAATGTGACCAATGTCATCATTTTGGGGCACCCACAACAGTGCAGTGGGCATAATGCCTGCTCCTGCAGCCAGGATCTGTACAGGGGTGAACAGAGCTGCATTTCCTTGGGCCTTCCCACCTGTCCCTGCCTCTGAACTGCCCATAATGGGTCTCCTGGAAGCAGTTGGTGTTGACACCATCATGTCTCCACTAACTATTTCCAGGTGCCAGGCACAGCACCACAAGCAATTTTCATTGGGCCTTGACGCTCCTGGAGCCAGCCCTGGCGGCGTCCTCAGCTCTGCACCTGCTATACAGCAGGCACAGATCTAAGGAGCAGATCTAAGGGTGTGAATGTGCCCTTGCCCTGGGGAGGCTCCTGAGTGCTCCCAAGCTGTGCTGGATACAGTGCAGGCCTGCCGGCCTTGCTATTCCAGGGCAGTTTAGGATTGCCCTCTAAATTAGGATTGTGCCCGAATTGTGCCTGGTACACTGTTGCTTGGACCATAGAATCTTATGGGTTTTTTTTTACCTGGGGTGACTAAATCAAGGCAACTGTCATTACTAGGCAAAACACCCTACTGGCTTCTGCCTTTTTTTTTTTTTTTTTACTTTTACCAGTAAAAAGTGACCCTATTGCTTTGGGCCAATTTTTGACTCTGGGCAGTGATGTCATGCAGGGGGAACGCGGGGGAACTCAATTCCACTAGTTAAAATTAGGGCTGACTCCGCCCACTTCACTCTCCCTTCTCCCCCCTCCCAATTCCTCTGCAAGGAGCTTTTTTTCTTGGTTGGCCGGCACTCAGAGGGTTAAAGGGAGCGAATCCGGATTCCTAGGGGGGGCGAAGACAGTGATGTCATTCAGAGGGAACGGACCAGAACGGGCAGTCCGGATCCTAACGGGCTCCGTGGCTGGTTCCGGGTTCCCGACAAATGCCAATCAAAAGTGAGTTCCTGTTCCTAAATCATTTGAATGACACCACTGACTCTGGGGATTTCTACTGAATGCAGAGTTTTCAAATTCCAAAGCACAATTACACGATGCCACAAAGTTACAATGGCCTGCTTGCCGGTGGGGTGTACTGCGGGCTGTTACATCTTTTATACACACAGCGATTAGCTGTCAAAATGAAAGCCTACAATTCTACCAGAAAGGGAGGCACAAAGAATATTTCTGGACATGGTTGACGTTTCCCACGCAAGTTGATTAGGAGTGTGAGGAGACATAAATTTAAATCAGCAGTGGGGAAAGCTCTGGATTTAGACAATCAGAAGGGTCCATCAAACAAAGCTTTCAGTTATATCCACATGTTTGGCAAGAAGATGCAGGCTTGCACTCAAAATGCAAACAGGGAGAGGAAAAAGTCTCATCATCTCTTCACAGTTGTTGAAGATAAACCACTTCTTTTTCCATCCGCATCGCAATACCTGATGTCGGCAGAGATTTTACATTACACATGGAGATTAAACCCTAGCTGAAGCCAGTGGAAAGGGGAAAAGAAAGCAAAGCATGTTAAGCAGAGCGCACTCTCTGTGGTTGTGTGGAAGAGCTGCTTTCACACATGAATAATGCATGTGGTACGCTTTCCTTCGCAGAAGAATAAGCTGCTTAATGAAAAGTTTGAAAGAAGCTGCAATTTACCTGGCTGGAGAGAACACAAAATAGATATTAGTTGGCTCGTTATCGGTCAAAAGGGCTGTGGGGTTGTATTGGGCAACCCACAATTCAAGCTCCAACATCTAGAGACAGCCTAGAGATAAATTTGGTTGCATTTATTTATTTGCTCAATTTGTATTCCACTTTTTCCCCCAAAGCAGCTTACAAAAAAGGTGACTGGGTGAATATTGGTTACTTGGGAAGTGAGATACATCCCATGTGCAGAGGCGTTTCTACAGGGATGGCTAAGCTCTAAGTGTTGCAAGAAGCCTTACCCTGTCATGGAAATCCCTCCTCTCCCTTGCTGCTGTAGCCAGTAAGCAACGTCAAGATGTTGCTGTTTCCTGTGAGGATTGGCTAAAACGGTGCAGGGGAGGAGTGATTTCCAGTGCAAGGTAAGGCTTCTTGCAAAACTTAGAGCTTTGCCATCCCTGTAGAAACGCCACTGCCCATGTGCTGCATTGTATCAGTTGTAATCTCAATTCAGAAGGCCATTATGAAATATTAGGTGAGAATGCTTGCATGGGTGTATTTTGTCTAACAGGGAAGTATCAGCTATGGGTAACGGAAAGCCTGAGCCAAGCAGAGAGAGAGGGCTGAAAGGAGGAGCAATGGCATAATTGAGACTGGAGCTGGGTTAGAGGAGGATTCCTGGAACGCAATGCTGCCTTAGGGGGGTCTTCCCCAAAAGAAGGAGGGCCACCACATACATGAAACACAAACAGTCCATTTGGTGATGATTGAACACAGGCCAAGACTGGGAAGGAGGGATGGTTTGTTTCACATTTTACAAATTGGTCACTAATATTTACTGAAGTTGCCCCAGTTAAACCCAGTTGCAGTCTGGTGTCTTCATTGGGGGAGCAAGGGTGAATAAGCTACTTAAGAATGCCAGATGCACGGAGTAGCAGCGAAGTGCAAATATCTGTTGTCTTGCATGCTCCTGAGGCATCTGGTGGGCCACTGTGAGACACAGGAAGCTGGACTAGATGGGCCTTTGGCCTGATCCAGTGGGGCTCTTCTTATGTTCAAGCCAAGGAATCTTTCTTAAGTAGACTGGAACTGGGACGCCAGAAAGCAGCAGTGGTAGAGAATGGCTGGCAGGGAAAAAAGAACAGCCATTGGGAAGGAGAGACAGGTTTAGAACAAACAGCTGTGTGCAGAGAGAGGGGGGAGAGAGGTCAAGAGCTGTTAAGAGACTTGGGCTTCCTCTAAAAGTATGTATATTCATGCCAGGTTACAATGAACTGACAGGATCCCTGATAGAGTGGAACCATGCTGGAGGCTAGGATGATAAGTCCATTGTTAGTCCTGCGGCTCACCAAGGGGCATTACTGCACAGTTTGTGAAGGTCCCAGTTCACGTGCCTGTTGGGTCAGAGTCCTTACCAGTCCTGTTCCAAACATGTCTTCCTTCTCAGCCCTGGTCCATGTCACACAGCATCTGGTGCTGACAACAGTGTACGCTGTGGATTCACTGTCACCCGATCAAACCATTTTCCATTCTTAACCATAGTTTTATGTGATGTCTCAACTGAGGAAGTGTGCAAATTCACTGATGCTCCGGTCCTAACAGGCTGCTTTGCCATCAGAACACCTGTTCCTGTTGTAGAGGGTGTTCAAGTGTCTAGTAAGCGGCTAGCAGTAATTT
Source organism: Lerista edwardsae (assembly GCA_029204185.1). NCBI lineage: Eukaryota > Metazoa > Chordata > Lepidosauria > Squamata > Scincidae > Lerista > Lerista edwardsae. Next base: position 19,284,297 of record JAJKFI010000003.1, read on the forward strand.
TTTGTGGGAAACAATTATTGGCTGGAATCCAGCTGTTGGCAGCCTCTCAGATGTCTCTCAGCTCTATACCCCGTTGTGGTTATTTTGGCCCTCCAGGAAACACTTGCATTGCTATGCTCAATGGTCAGATGCACATAATGCAGGATTTGGAAAGGGGAAGGTCAGACCAGGATGTCAGGGGACCCCATCAAGGGGGGGGGAAAGGTTGTGGACACCCTCCCTTTCCCAAACACATGTACAGACCTGACTCCATTTTGGGTCCCATCCTGAGAGTTAAGGCTTGGTGCCAGAGACACCTGTAAGTCTCCTTTCCCCTCAGTCTTAAGAAATGCAAATCTGGTCTCTGACAAAAGGTGTATAGTATACAATGACAAGTCCTGCCTGAAATTAAATCAAGTTCTTATCTGCCCAGGAGCTAGGCTCACCTGGACAATTCTTTTCAGACTCTGCTAAGAAGCCTCCCACCCTGAATCTGAAGCAACACACACCCTGCTACACCCCATTGTATCTGTACTGCTTGATGACGTTAAGTATTTGCTCTTTTTGCACTTCGGTAGACTTCTTGTAACATGAAATTGTGCCTTTCTAATCCCCTTTCTCCCAGGGAGGGGGGACTGATAACAACAGATTACATTAAAAACCTATAAAATGCAACGCCAAATGTAAGATCTTTACACAAGCCATTCCTTCCGGGCTGTGCTTTTTAGCTGCTTGTGTCCTTTAATATTAAAGTCCATATTTTTGATTATGAATTCAAAATTTAACATAAATTTTGTTGAATAAATTCAATTTAACATCAAATCCAGCGCTGGTGTTCTTAATTCCATTCGCCATCCATTTAGAGGGTCCGCATTGTGGAAGGATAACTATTAAATTCTTTCCTCCAGGTTGCACGCCAAGTAGAAGCCTTCGCATTTCTTAGGACTCTGGAGGGACACCGCGAGGTCATCCATAGGGACCCGCTCTTACAACATTCCAGCAGAGCAGCAGGGATGGGGCAGGAATTGGGCAGGGCTGTGTTGAGGGTGGGCAGTTATCAATGTCAGTGTCTCCATCGATCTCCTTTTCTGGCCTTGACTCAACCCCCCCCCCCTGCATTCACTGTGTCAGCTAAAGTGCTGGCTCAGGTCCAAGTAGGCATATCAGGAAGTTGAGGCTTACTTCAAGGAGGCCTCTGGGACTGCCTGTCCCACGGAAGCAATGCACACTCCTCTGACAAGACTGCATCAGTGGGGGGGGGGGGGATTCAGTTAGGATTGAACTGTTATTCTTTGATAGAATCTGCTGCATGAGTAACTTCACCAACCAATTTTACCTGCTTGACGAGAATCAATATAAATGTTTCCTCCCATGTGGCATAAAGAATTGTGAACATGATAGACAATCTGTCAGAACCATAGTAGCATCAGCAGATCATTTGGATATGCTATTTATCAGGTGTGCAAAGGAACTCCGGCTTGTCTGTGCCTTCCTCCTCCTCCTCATTAACTTTCAAAGCAGGGAAGCTCTCGCCAGAGAGTTTGCACAGTTCGAGATCACATTTGACAAGGATGTGATGCATTCTGCACAAAACAAGGCACTTCCTGAATGACGCCGAGAAGCACTGGATTGCCCATCGAGCTTTAATGCGAAGATTCACATTCATCTATGTAAGGATGAAAGTTTCATTATCTGCGCCTATCCAGCTGCCTTTAAAAACAACACACAGTCTTCAATACCAATCATTTCACACCACGGTTTCAAATGTTAAACACTGCTAAAAGAGTCCAACTGAAGCAGGCAGACCCACTGGGTTAAAAAAACTGCAGCATATGTAGGAATCAGAACCAAAGCCCAACATTTCTGAGGTGTGCATACCTGTTCAGAAATGTGCACAGACTTTTTTTCTTCCATGAATGTTTAAAATATAATACAACACACAAATCAAATATAAACTACACAGAAGCTACACAGAAGCTGCAGTAGCTAACAGGGGGCAAGGTACCATGCTTCACGGGGTGTCAAGATTGCTCCGCTCCACTTTTGGTGGCCACAAAGAGGAGGCGGCAGCTGAAGCTAGCTGCAGACCCATTACGGGGTGAGGGGTCGCAAAGGGAGTGCTAGCGAATGCACTGTGGCATCAGGAAGGCCTCCTCGCCACCACAGTACCTTCTCCTGCACCCCCTTGCAGGCTTTGCAGAGCGATTGCATGCTGCTTTGAGCAGGTGCCTGTTTTGTTCACTTTGTTCTGTGAAAAAAGCCATCAGCCACTCATGGTGGTGATCAAGCACATGGGCAGTGCAATCCAACATTGCCTGTCGTATTGACGCTAAGTCATAGCATTGACACGACGGCCTTAGCGCCGACGCAGGGGTGCCAGTCCACCCCCTGCGCCGGCGCTTGAGCAACAGGACTGGCGCTGCAGACAACGCTGGTCCTGTTATGCCGGCACTCACTTCCCTCGTGTCGGCCAAAGTCAGTCGGAGGCGCCATTGCTGGACGGGGGAGGGAGTGGGCGGGGGAGGGCAGTTCTGGGAGGGACATGGGCAGGGGCGAAGGGGGGGGCTGTGGTGTGCTGGCAAATGTACCAGCCTGGGACGGCCATAAAGCCAAATCCAAGGCCTCATTCTGAGGCTGTGCGGCCCTGATTCAGTCCACACAGTCTCCTCAGCTCTGCGCCTGCTGTTTAGGCTGGAGCCTCCCCTCTGGTAAGGGCACAAACATGCCGTTGCCGTGGGGAGGCTCCAGCCTCTCCAACACTGTGTCGGATATGGCGCTGGCCAGCCTTGCCATTCCAGCACTGCACTGGATTGCGCTCTGAACGCGTTGCAGCCTGGAAGTAATAGGTGGCAACATCACCACAATTACTTCCAATAGTGTCATCACGTTTGAGAGTGACATCGAATGCCAGGGCCCCAGGTGCCGAGGGGCCAGCTATGCCACGGACAGCCCAATCCTAAGCAGTGCTGGCATAGCAAGGCTGATGCAGCAGGTCTGCATCTTAAGCCCTGTAGGAGGCAGCAGCAGGGCAGAGCAGGGCAAGGGGAGGTTTTGCCCTTGCACCGAGGTAAGCCCCAGCCAGCCCTATGGGGCTGCTTGAATCTGCGCCTGCTGATTTGCAGGCCCAGGTGAATGTGCACAGCAGCGGCCCAAATAACTTCAGCAATAGGTGAAAGAGATTTGTGGGCAGTCTGTTCACACGTCTAGATGCTCAGGACACAAAGGACTAGAAGAAATGTATGGCTTTCCTACTGTGAACAATCTGAGCAACACACTACTGCTATTGTACTGTTAAGACATGGTGGGTGTCAGGCTGGCTCTGGCAGAAGGTTAGGATTTCAAGCGATATTGAGAACCAGTTAAATGGAGCGAGTCAGGGGGTATTACACTGAGGGAATCAACTTGCTCAGAGCATGAAGTAGAAAGGTTCGCCTGCTAAGAAGGATTATACGCATCTGTTCAGAAAAGTCTCAGACTCTTGAGGCAATGAAGAAGGGCCAAGCAGGGTGGAGACCTCCCCTTAGGACGGCATCCAAGCACTGATATTGGCATAGTAAAGGAGAAAGCAGCAATAACAATGTTGACCAGTTTCTGATTCCACGAAGTGCTTCACCGGTATTATCACCGCAATGTCCTTACAATGACCATGTAAGTCTCATTCTCCCTATATTGCAGAAGGGTGGCTGAGGCTACGAGGATGCGGCTTGCTCAGATCACCTGAGTTTATGGCAGAAAGGGAGTCTGAACCAGGGGCGTTCTGGTTTGCAGCTCACAGCCTAATCCTATCTAATCTTCCAGCCTTGATGCAGCTGCAATGCAGCCCCAAGGTAAGTGGACAAACATTTCATTATCGTTACCTCGAAGAAGCCTCCTTGACTGCTCCCCCACTGCAGGATGCTGCACGCCCCCTTTTGGTGCAGCTGCATCAGGGCTGGAACAGGGGATGGAATTGGGCCCTGAGTCCCTTCGCCAGTGTGCTATACCGTTTATCAATAAGACAATGGGCTGGTTCAGAAAATATGGGTGGCCCAGCCCACCACACCCGCTGCCCGGGGAGTGGGGAGGACACAGCCTTTAAGACATATCCTAACTCCCATCCCCAGGCTAAGCAGCCCTGATTTGGGCCACTCCAGGCTGCTTGGACTTGAGACTGCTATTTAGCTAGTGCAGATCCAAGCAGCCTCATAGGTCTGACTGGGGCTTACCATATCCCCTAGCCCCGAGGTGAGCTCCAGCTGCCTCCCAGAGCACAATCCTAAGCTTTAATTAAAGGTAAAGGTTTCCCCACGACCAAATGGTCTAGTCGTGACCGACTGTAGGGGGCGGTGCTCATCTCCGTTTCAAAGCCTGTAGAGCCAGCGTTTTTGTCTGATCATGTGGCCAGCATGACTCTACGTCGTAGTGCACGGAACGCTGTTCCCTTCCCACCGAAGTGGTCCCTATTTATCTACTTGCATTTTTTAGGTGCTTTCGAACTGCTAGGTTGGCAGGAGCTGGGACAAGCAACGGGAGCTCACTCCGTCACGCAGTCTCGAACTCCCAACCTTGTGGTTGAAAGCCCAGCAACAGCGGATTAACTCGCTGCGCCACCACGTCCCATACTTTAGTTAGGCCTGCGTAAACTAAGCCAGCAAAGTTTGGCCAGCACAAGGACCACCATAAAGCGTCTGTGTGCTGGTCTCTCTGATTCCAAGAGTGGTCCAAACATACTTTATGGTGGCTCTTGTGCTGGGCAAACTTTGCTGGCTTAGCTTATGCCGGCCTAACTCAGTTTAGGATTGCGCCCCTAGTCTGTATTAGGATACATCGCAGGCCTACCAGCCTGCCTGTTCCCAATGCAGGTTAGGATTGGGCTGTAAATCTTCTCTCCCAATTGTATAAATCTTCCATGATGAATGTTATGTTAAATTACATAGAAAAGGACTTTTTTGCAGAATGTTCATCGTTTAAACATGGCCATAAATGTGGATTTAAATTAGGTCTTCATTTCACTCAAACCTCTTTCTGGTCTGTGACTTGTAAATTCCGGTTAATTGCATCATTGGGGATTGAACTGTTTTGGTATGCCATACAGAGGTGTCTCTAAACTGAAAGCAATTTAAAGAGAAGGAAGAATGTTTGAAGTCAACATATGTTCCTGTAAAATTTAATATGTTGTTTTATAGAACGGCTTCTTGGTCTTCTGTTTTTGTTGGTGTATGTGCAGTAAAGGCAATTTATTAAGCGCCTCTGTGTGCATTAAGTAGCATTTAAATTTAAGCCCACAACGACTGAAAATAATGACTAGACAGTATACTAGTGAAACAAATGTGTGTGTTTTTTAAAAAAAAGTATAAGGAAAGCTTTTTAGTATGAATTTGGCTAGCAGGTCAATTAATAGTTAACAGAGTGGCTGTAAAAGCATCGTTCAGTGATAATATTCCATGATTTAAATTCCATGAATTCCATGAATTTAAATACGGAATAATTTAAAACTTTTTTTTATTTTATAGGTATTTAAGGGGTGAAAACCTCAAAATTTTGATTATTTAAATGAGATATTTGATTTAATCAAGAAATGCGTTTTGCAGTTTTAGATGGACAGCATCTAACCTGCCATGTTTGCGGGGAGGAAATAATTGAAGGCATTTTTAATTATACATTTTCCAGTGGTACTTCTGCAAATGTACAGAATACGTTTCTTTATCGGTTACCGGAAATACTGGCCAAACCAGCAGAAAATGATATACAAGCATCCCAATCAGCTGTGGCATGACCCAGAATGGCGCCAAATGCCGCCTTTGTGCAGTTACAAACAAAACAAAACAAAACAAAACAAAACAAAACAAAACAAAACAAAACAAAACAAAACAAAA
>JAJKFI010000003.1:19298971-19321069 GCA_029204185.1 Lerista edwardsae
TAATAATAATAATAATAATAATAATAATAATAATAATAATAATAATACAATTTTGAAGGCCATTCATGATTGTCTTTGCTCTGTGGTTGAATGCGGCATTTCATCCAGTTAACTGGGTAAGGAGTCCATGTTTTAAAGTGGTGGCTTTCTTCTATTTAGCTGGGGGAGAGCCACTGCCCTTATTCATCCCGGCAGTGTTGGTTTACTGGGGTCTCCTTCGTAACTTTTTACGGTTCATTTATTTTGCCACATAAACTGCTCTAAGATTTTGTGGTCGTTGCAAAGCAGTAAATAAATATTCTCCGTACTAACTTCAATTTCAATACCTGCTACTTCTTGCCCAGTCTTAGTTTTTATTTTATTCCTTTTAACAGAAGTGGTACAAAAAATAGACTTTACTCCTTTGTGTGCAGCTTTGCCTCTTGCCAATAATTACTTTTTGCCAGAGTGTGTCAATGCCTTCTGACAGCAGCTTTCAGTAGTTGGTCTTACTGCATTGCATCTGTATATACAATTCAGATAAAATATTTTTCCGACAGTTCCACTTAACAAGTTAAATGTGACGAAAGAATGAAAACTGTCATCTCTTGCATACAAACTTATACATGTACAATATGCCACGGAAGTACCAGCTGACACTGGATATAACTCGCAGCCCAATCCTATGCATACTTACCGGGGAGTAAGTCCCATTGACTATAATGGGACTTACTTCTGCATAGACATGCATAGGATTGCAACCTAAAGGATCATAAATCTCAGCAAGCAATGTCATGCCTGGCACAAGACACGATGAGTTGATATTTTGGTGCAAGTCACATCATCTTCGGGTAGGAGGCAACTTCCTGGAAATGTCTACCCATTGTGTCTATCACCCATGGCCAGCTGGTCATGTTGTTTGTTACCACTTGTGGAATTCAATTTCTGAATGTTGAGCCATTGTCAATGTTGAAAGCTGGATTCTAAAGATGGTAAAGAATAAACAGGGGTTCCCATGGATGCTAGGTTGGGCTAGCTCAGTGGTAGAGTCCCAGGGCCAATCCCTGCCATCTTCAGGCCAAGTGGCAAACCAACCAACCAACCCTCTGCCTGGAACCCTGGAGAGTCAGTGATGTTCAGAACCAGACAACCCGGATGGTTTCCTATGTTTCAGGTGCTCAGTGGTCATGTGAATCGGTTCTTCATTTCACCACTTGAAGAAATTAAGTTCTCCATCTAGCAGGAATGTTTTAAATTGTATTCCTGGACTAATGTTCAAGAACACTGTTCCGTACACATGTGTAAGACATGTTGGAATCAATTTCACATGCATGTGTACTATTGAATAGTAGATGGGTGCTGGCAAATTAGAGAGGAAACTGAACACTGTCTGAACATTGCTGGGAGTAGTATCCCTGCAGGTCTGCACAGAATTTTCGATACCACCCACAATCCCTTCTGTAATGTTTAGTAGCAGCACTTACATCATGGAAGGCAGCCAGTGGTTGAGTGTCCTCACGCTCAACTATTGGCAAGAAGTGTGGTTGGAGGGGAATAGTTGCTCAAACATACTGGCTGATATGGGAAGGGTAATTGTCTGTGAACCAAACACAGTGGAATATACTATTTGCTTTGCTCATCTATGCTATCACAATGACACCACTTTCAGCATTTAGGGTAATGTGGTGCTTCACTTGCCATTTCAGTTTCTCATCCCATGAAAGCTATTTGGAAAATGTAGTTGCCAGTTGATGATATGTGACAATCTGTGTCCTCTCAAATCTATGCACAGAACTAGAGAGCCAAACCTTCAGCGAAGGAGACTGAAACAGCTGTTGACAAACACAAATCTCACATATAATCAATGCAATGTAGATAAAAGGGGAAACAATATCAGGAACAATTGTATGATTATTTTTAATGATTGTTTTCCTTTGGCAGAATGGCTAGTATAAAGAAGGTAAAGGTTTCCCTACGACTGGATGGTCTAGTCATGACTGACTGTGGGGGTGGTGCTCATCTCTGTTTCTAAGCCGAAGAGCCGGTGTTTGTCCTAGGACAAGCTTCCATGGTCATGTGGCCAGCATGACTATACGCCAAGGCGCACGGAACACTGTTACCTTCCCACCGAAGTGGTACCTATTTATCTACTCTCATTTTTTATATGCTTTCAAACTGCTAGGTTGGCAGGAGCTGGGACAAGCAACGGGAGCTCAATCCGTCACGCGGTCTCGACTGTCAACCTTCCGGTCAGCAAGCTCGCAACCCAGCAGTTTAACCCGCTATACTATGGCTAGTATAGTGAATGTTTAATTTAAACTTCAGCAGTTATTCACAAAGGGGATATTTGAAATTGATGGCATTTTGAGGTCACAATGAATGAGCTGGTGTTTCAGGATTCAGTGGATTCTGCAAATTTGGATCCTATAGAACAGGGGTGTCAAACATAAAACTTGCAGGCTGGATGCGCCCCCCCCCCTCTGGAAGCTCTTTATCTGGCCCTCAGGCTCTCCCAGCACCACCATCTGGCACTCTCAGCAGTGTCACTGTAGAAAGGGCAGCCTGCATGATACTTGGGCTCTACCATATCTTGACATTTGCAGCTAATGAGTTCCTAAGTGAGAAAAAAGTACTCATTTCTTGTCATGACCTGCTTAATGACATCACTTCCTGCTCAGTGACATCTCTTCCGTCTCAGCAGACTTAATAAATGTTATTTGGCCTGTTTTATGAAACAAGTTTGACACCCCTTCTATAGACTTTTCAAGCAATTATGCACCATGGTTTGTAATGCAAACTAAAACTACCAAAAATGGGCACAGACTGCTAAGTACAGTAGCTGAGGATTTTTTTTTTTAAGCCAAACAGTCTAATATTTCTTCAGCAAGTTTTATTGGCTTGTCATGCAATGCCATAACAAAGCTAATTGTCTCCTCGGGGACTGTTAATGGGACAAAATTACATAGAAGGCATTTCTGCTTCACTAAAGAGAGCTTGATGCTTTTGTCTTGCATGAAAACAAATCTATGAGAATGCAACTAAAGAAAAATGTTGGCAGTCAAATAAATAATTGTGTGCCATACCACCAACATATCACAATCTGGGGATGAATAAGCTAAACGTCTTAAATGTAAAGGTCAGATTTGAACACAAGTGCCATCCTGCAAAAAGTTTGTCATGGTAGGAAAACCAAGAACCCACAAATGAAAAAAGGCAGCAGGGAGAGAAACCTATTGTCAATATAGAGGCACTTATTGGTTCCATTGAGATAAGCCCCTTCTGCATATTGTGTATATTGGACTTAGAGGATCCACTGCTGGTAAAGGACTATTAAAAATGAGTGCAAGATTCTGGCCCTTTAAGGTGATTGAGATTTTTTTTTAATCAGGCAAAAAGAGGAACTATGAGAAATATCAACAATCTTAGAAAATGCTGAAACAGGAGGATATCAGGTGAGGATGAGAGTGTGAAAGGAGTTTAGAACTGAAAGGTTGATTGTAGCAGTACAATATGGATTTGCTTGCATGATCCCTTACTCACCGAGGCCGAAATGAAACACAAGTGGCAACTGCTAGAAGAGAACAGGACTTTGTCCCTCTGTTATTGGGGAACTAAATGAATCCAATTAAACTGTCCAGTCAATTGTATCCAATGCAGTTATATCCCTGAGTGCAGCCTCTTTCAGCATCTCGCTCTTCTTGTAAGGTACGTGCAATTACTCACAATTCTAGTGCAGTCCTGACTGGGCACCAGCAAGCATAGGTCCATGACAGTCCTATCTATCAGGGCTATCGGGCGCAGGTTCCATGGTCCTGTCTCAAATATTACTTGGCGGCAGAATCAGGATCCTTCCCTTTCACTCAGCTCAGGTCCTCCCAGAGGGCAACAGGGATCAGGGTCTCAGCTATCCTTCAGATCAGGAGAGTATGGAAAAGCGCCGCCCAATCCTATGCCTCATTGGTGCTCAGTGGTACAGCAGTCCTGAAATGGCTGCTGCTGTATCCTGTGGGGCCAGGGCAGCTGCCTGAGTCTCCTCAGGGTAAGGGAATATTTGCTTCCTTATCCCGTGTTGAGCACTGTGGTTGGCAGTGGGTCTCCATGTGGGCCTTGCAGGTGTGGGAGGGGGCATAGAATTCAGTAACAGATTCTGCTGCCATCTCCATCCCATCCTTAGCCCTATCCGCCCCTTGGTCTGCCCTCCCTCCACCCAGTTCCACAAACTTGCAAACTTCCAGAATAAAATGAATACCGAGACTCCGCCATCTTTTTTTGTGACTGGTTGCATTTTGGTACAAACTAATTTGAGTGGTCCTCAAATTTCTTGACGCACTTTTTAGAATAACAATCTGTTCAGGACCCACCGGATGTGATGTCATGCCTGGAAGTGCCATCATTGTGACGCCAGAGCCTGCTGCTTTCCTGAGAATGCAGCAATAGGTTGGGTTATTTTCTCAGCCATTTTCCAATAGCACAGTGAATCAGAAAGAAAAACACCTATTTACAACCTTGACCCAAGCAAAACAACAACAAAAAGCCCCCCCCCAGCATTCCATCTTCCCATATTTTCAATATGGCTGCTCTAAGTGCTTTGCGACCCACCTGAAATTGGCTCACGCGACCCACTGATGGGTCCTGACCCATAGTTTGGGAATCACTGATCTATAGGCATGGGACTGTGTACTTGTGAAATTGAAGTAGAGATTCAATATGAATTCAGAAATTAGGGGAAAGGTAAGGACAGCACATTGTGTTTCTATTGCCACAAACCATCATAATCCTTAGGCAACCCTTAGGCAAAGCAAATTCATCTGGAAAAGTAAACTTCTGCACTGAGCTGGAGACAATAATGATTTTCTTTTCTTTCTTCCAGAGAACTAAAACTGAATTGAAAGAAGAATTGCTGCTGGTATCTACACCCACTGCATTTTCATTTCTTGTAAATAGATTTTGCAGGGGGTTGAATCATTTCAAAGATCTCTTAAAAATCTCTTTTAAATGAAAGGGAAAATGTTCTGAATGAAAAGGGACTTTAATGAACTGAAGGGTGAGATTCCTGACTTGCAGCTGTCATAATTTTCTAGAAGTTCAGTTAAGGACATTCCTGCTAGGGGTGTGTGTGTGTGTGTGTGTGTGTGTGTGTGTAAGCTTTAGATTTATAAATAAGTGATATGTTAAGGCTTAGAAAGGTCAGTACGTTTGGCAAAGACATTTTCTTTTGAGTCTTTTTAGAGCTATAAATGGCATTATTATGTGAATTATTATCCACATAAAAGTAAAGCTGAATTGTAGTAAAGCTGAATTGTGGATCTGATCCACAATCAAAACAAAGTCCTATTTGAATTATCGTTTCATTTTGTATCACCATCAGTACAACTATGTAACTCTGAGTGCTTGGAGTAAGTTGTAGAATCCAGCATAGGCTATGATGTTTTCCTCCTTGTAATGAAGGAGGCCTACGGCGATGGATAAGATTACTACAATCTTTCATGTTTTCAAGGTATTATATCACCCTAGTAGTTTAAAATAAAGTGAAAGGCAAATAATATAGTATTTGTAAGTTTGTTCTGAACATACAACTCATGATATTTGCATATCAGTTTTCAACAACAGCAACAAAATTCACAAACTGGTTTACAGAGCAAAAGGAATGTAGAAATGGCTCTATATCCCAAAGGGACCCACTGTCATTAAAAACTGGGGTAAGGTAAAGGTTTCCCCAAGACCAAATGGTCTAGTCGTGACCAACTATAGGGGGCGGTGCTCATCTCCGTTTCTAAGCCGAAGAGACAGCTTTTGACCGAGGACAAGCTTCTGTGGTCTTGTGGCCAGCATGACTATACGCCAAGGCACACAGAACATCGTTACCTTCCTACCGAAGTGGTATCTATTTATCTACTCGCATTTTTACATGCTTTCAAACTGCTAGGTTGGCAGGAAAAAACTGGAGTACGCCAGGGCCAATGGAGGGAGTCACATGAGCTCAGAAGATTACCCTCCAGGAACTCAGAAGATGACCCTCCAGCCCTGCAAATGATACAATTTTGCAATGTAATGGTAGAGAAGGCTATTTTTGTACTGTTTTTACTTTTAAAAATGTGTTTCAAAGTAAAGGGGCTTTTAGTATCAGAGAATATTGGTATATGCGCGGGACTGGAACCGAACACTGTGGATACTGAAGGACTACTATCTAAGCAAACCACCACTTAAAAGGTGCCTCTTTGCCAGGGATGGGCATGTGAGTCATTATGACTTGACTCAATAAAAATACTAGTTTTCGCGACTTGTGTAAACTTGAGTCACATACCTCACTGACTCGGACCTAACTCATGTCTGGGGGCCAGAGACTCAGAGTGCAATCCTAAACTTGAGTTAGACCAGCATAAACTAAGCCAGCAAAGTTTGGCCAGCATAACGGCCACCATAAAGTGTTTTTGGACTACTCTTGGAGTCAGGGAGAATGGCTCACGTCTGTGTGCTGGCCTCTCTGACTCCGAGAGTGGCCCAAACATACTTTACAGTGTCCCTTGTGCTGGCCAAACTTTGCTGGCTTAGCTTATGCCGGCCTAACTCAGTTTAGGATTGCACCCTCATAAGAACATAAGAACATAAGAAGAGCCCTGCTGGATCAGGCCAAAGGCCCATCTAGTCCAGCTTCCTGTATCTCACAGCGGCCCACCAGGTGCCCCAGGGAGGCATGTAACAACAAGATGCTTACATCCTGTTGCCACTCCCTTGTACCCGGTACCAGTAGCCCACCACCTTTGTAAGGAGGTTGCACAATCCATCATTGCCTATAGCCCATGATGGACCTTTCCTCCAGAAATCTGTCCAATCCCCTCTTAAAGGCATCAAGACCAGATGCCATCACCACCTCCTGTGGCAAGGAGTTCCACAGATTAACTACCCGCTGGGTAAAAAAGTACTTCCTTTTATCTGTTTTAACTCTCCCAACCCTCAGCTTTAGTGGATGCCCCCTGGTTCTGGTGTTTTGAGAGAGGGAAAAGAACATCCCTCTATCGACTTTATCCCTTTCATGCACCCTCAGAAAGAGTCATGACTTGAATTTGACTTGTCCTTACTGTCTTACTGTGTGTGCTTGCTTGTTCACCTTTTTCAACCCCATCACTTCTGCTTTGCCCTGAAAAACCTCATGGGTGATCCAGAAGCCGTCCTTCAGACCAGCAGCAGTAGAAGATGTGATGTAAGGAGGGTGGGTGGTTCCAGGAGACAGGGCTGGGAAATTCAGGGGAGGAGGAAGGCTTATGTTTTTGATTTTTTGCTCATTTCTCAAAATGACTTAGGAATCAAGTCAAAATGACTCAAAATTTCTGCAAGTTGAGGAATTGCTGACTCATGACTCGACCTGTGACTTGAGTTTAATGGCTGCAGCACGTCCCTGCTCTTTGCCCAGGGAGCAGGAATATTAGAACGGGATGCTGAGATCTGCTCCTCCGGTTGGAATATCTTGCTGTCAGGCATAGCTGCATTGCTTCCCAGAAAGAAACATGACAAAAATACCAGATTTGCCTCCTCTAAACTGAGCTTAAAGCCACACAGCCATTTTGGTTCTGACTGACAAAAATAGTGTTTTAACTATGGAACCTGGGAGATTGCAATTCTACATATCTTTGCTAAAGAGGTATAAAATCTCTCAACCTTGTGATGGGACTCACAATTGTTGCTCACAGTAACAATTTGCTTTTTGCAATTTGCTTTCACAGTTGCCCTTTGCTCCTCACTGAAATCCAGGGGCATCTTGTAATGTAAACCCTTATAAACATCTCTGTTTCAGTCACTTACTGAGTAGTCCCTTTCCAGACTGGGCACTATTTGCTAATGTGGTCCTTCAGTTTAATACACAGAGACTTTCTTTCCTGCATTCACCTCTTGCACTACAACCACCCAAGGGGATTATGAGTCTCTAACTTTTTCATCCCTGGGAGAGAGAAAAAAAGAAACCATGAGATAACAAGCTCTTTTATGATAACCCAAAAGCTACCGTGACATTTTTATTAGTGTGAGATATAATGAGAGGTAGTGACTAACTGCAACTGTGTCTGCAGTAACCCTGGAGAAAATGAAATTCATTATTAGTCTGATAAGGCCATAAGGGACATAGGTATGTGTCACTGATGCATTTCTTCCCCACACATATGATGAGAAGTTGCAGACACAAAACGTAAACAATGGACATGATTCACCAGATGTTCACCAGGAGCATCTCTCATTCCAACCCTGCGTGATGAATGCCAGTTGGGCAGGGTAAGTGCATGCTTCAGAGAATATATTTCCTGAGGGGGCTGGACCAATACTCCAGAGCCACAGGTGTACTGTACAGTAGCTAGTCCACTGTCAAAGTATTGACTTCTGTTCTACCTATAGTTTTAGTGGGGAGGGGGCTAGAATAATAAGGCAGAATTGGAAACTCCACTGTCTTAAAACATCCTTGAACTCCATGATTTTTTAATGTGTGAACCACAAGAGCCGAACTTACTTGCAGAGCCATTTGCCCACCTGAGTCATGCTACATTGGGCCAAAACCCAGGCTTTTTGAAAATGGATGACATAGTCAACTGCATTTAAATGGCCTAACGATGTACAGGATTTAGCCAAGCCAACATGCACTACATCTAAGGCACTGTGCAGTATCACTTGCATCTGCCTAACTCCCATTTCTATATTCTGACAACTGTTTTTTTTTCTGCAGACAGAAGCAATTTAAAACTGCAAAGGGGCTCTGTGCACACGAAGCAGCAAAACAGAGACTGATTAACTATGTCATACCTTCTGGGTTCATTATCTTATCATTATCTTTCTTCTGTAGCAGGTCTGGAGGTGATTGCTTCAAATAATAGCAAAAGAGGTTATGTTTGCCTCAGTAACCTATAAGCAGTGGAAACACGGAGAAGAGAATTGTATTCTCTTCTTATTGCAACAAATAAACTTGAACTTCCCAGCTGAAAACCTTCCCCCAAAAGATAGAGATGTGATTTTATTTTTGTGATAATGAAATAAAAATGCCGCACTTTTGGCATGTCTCATTTAAAAAAAAACACAAAAACAAATCTGCTAAAAATAAAAAAAAATATTTATTTTTGCGATATGAGAAACTGCCCATGTGGTTGCTGGGGATTGTTGGTTCAATTCAGTCGGGCCGCGGCTTCAGCACCTATCTGGCTGCTGGTTCGTTTCTGGGCTGAATTCAAAATATTAGTTTTGACTTTTAAAGCCTTTTATGGTTCAGGACCAGGGTATCTGAGGGACTGTCTTTGTTCTTATAAGACTACCCATCTTCTCTGGTCATCTGAGAGGTGTCTGTCTGTGCCACTACCAGGAGCGGGGAGGGGTGGCGGGGGCTTTTCGGTGGTGGTGCCTTGCTTACGGAATTCTCTTCCCCTGGAATTAAAAACAGCTTCCTCCTTGCAGACTTTTTGGTGGGGCCTTTAAACCTTTTTATTTGTGAAAACTTTTACTGACTCTGCGGGCTGGTGTTTTCATTGAGCTGCAGTTTAATATTGGGGTCCAGGGTGTGTGTTTTGATTTTTCATCGTTTTGAGCTTTTTTAGTATTGTTTTTACTGTAATTGCATTTATTTTATGTTTTTCAAATTGTTTGCCACCTTGGTCCCCTTCAGTGTGGGAGAAAGGCAGGATAGCAATGCAGTAAATAAATAAAAATAATAAATAAACCGACTACCCACATCAACTACCTAGTACACTTTTCAAGCAAATATAATTTATAACTATAATTTATTAAAACGCACCCTTGGAGTAAAAACACATAACTTTTGTTATGCGTACTTTTCTGCACTTTTCCGCCTTGGGCAAAAATGAAAAAAATTTTGTGGGGCGAAAAAAAATTAAGGACACCTTTATCCATAGGTATAGTAGACTGCTACATGCTGTTAGGACATCTGCAAACAAACCTGAGCCTAAACCATGTGTAGGGTCTCTTAAATCTAAGATGGCAATAGGAGCACATGACAATCTATTTTTTGCTTCCTGAACTGCACAGGTTGGTGATATCTGTTAATTATCAATTGCCTTCACATTAAACTTGTAACTTAAAATGAAAGATATTTAAAAAATTTTTTAATATTTTGAAATTCTTCTAGTTTACAATCAGATTATTTCTATGTATGTTCTTTAATTTTTAATTTCTTGGCCTTCCAATTTTGGATTTTGTTCATTACTGTAATTGCTTATCTTAACTTGTCTCATATTTCAAACATAAGCCCAAAGAGCATGACTGGGCAGGCCAATGTGTTGCACACATTACAAATTGTGCAGGGCTGATGTTCAAGGTTGTTTAATAACAACAGCGCTTCATGTTCTGCCTTGTTATTCTAGCCTGCACTAAAAGTATATCAGTTAGAGCAAAATTCAATGTATGACAGGGGACTCCATCAGTAAGCAATAAATGCAGTGGCCTTTCAGTGCTGGCTTACTGCTGGATCAAACCAAATGCCCATCTAGTCCAGAATCCTGCTTTCCACTGTAGCCAACCTGTCCTGGTCTGTATGTTTGGCTATGGGTTTCCAAACAAATGGGTTCCCTTTCTGGAAGGGATATTGTGGGATTGAGGAATGGCCCCCCCTGTTGGTATCATTGCCATTAATCTCCCCACCATTTTCTCCCCAGACCACAAAAGGAACACTGGCAGATATTCTTATAGTCTTGTCCTGAAATGTGACACCATAATCTACCAGTCATTGCCTTCTGTCCATTAGTATATGCTGGAGAACAAAATGGAAAAAACATTGATATTTGCATTTATAGGATATTGTCCAGAGCCCATGGGATCAAACCAGCAAACAGTTCCAGTATGAGCAAATAGAGGGCAGAGAAGAGGGCAAGATCAAAGATCAGCTAGTCGTTACTTCTGGAGTGGGCGGCCAGGAATCTGAGAGCCACAGACATAGAGCTTCAACAAGAATGGGCTGGAAAATGGCCTGATCGAGGAGCCTAAGTGATTAGTCAGGTCACTGGCACTTTCTCCTTGAGAGAAAAGCTTAGGGGAACCAAATCTACAAGAATGTTTATGTAAGACTAGCATCAGGGACCCTATTGGCTCCCTCGGTCATGTGATTCTTCCTAGGCTTGCTGGCTGCAGTTTTCCTTTCAACTACTGTCAGTATAGTGCTGCTACTGTCAGTGTGGTCTGTGGAGCAGCAAGACTTAGATTAGTTATCCCTGCAAGCTGCCTTGGTAGATCACAAAACAACATGTCTAATCCCGACAATCAGAGTCCAACATCCCAAATATTTCATGGGTATCTCTTGGGAAAAGTTATTTATGGAAAAGTAGGAAAACAACTGAATGGACTAAATGTACCCCTGAGCATGTACAAAGTGCATTTTCTCTTTTGCATGGAAAAGCACTCTACACATGATCAATACGGTGCACTGTAACAATCAGTGGGATCACCATCACTGATAACCAGTCATTCTGGCTCCCAGTACTCCAACCCAAATTACTAACCATGCCTCCGCCGTGTACACATCTGTTGTCACATCTTTTCTGTGAATTGAGAATGTTACTGTTTTTCCACCGATTGTGCTATGACTTCTCTCTCCTTCTGTCTCTCCATGCATCTGCCACCGATACATGTAGCATCTCTGTCCCTCAGCATGGCAGAACAGCACGTTATAAATTAATTATCGGAGGGATCTCGCTTAAAGTAATCTGAACGGTGATGCATGCTGAATGAGAGGAATGACTGGCTCCCTGAGAAGCAGAATTGAAAATGAGTGTACCGATAACAAAAGGCCATATGCGGAAGGTACACATTAGAGTGCCATTTAAATAATATACTTCGGCTCTGAAAGACCCTTGCAAGGTGAGAAATGTCCATGTCCTCTTCATTTTCTGCCTTTCACTCAGCAGCTCAGTCCATAATGAGCCTTCCACCCACATTCTCTATTTTTAGCACAGTCTGCTATTATTTCAACACAAACAGAGGACATGAATGTTATCAGTAAAGAGCTTTCAGGTCTTGAAGTCCCTTTCTGATTTAACCATCACACCTTTTCAGTCCCTTAGAGGTAAGCTTGCCTCCTTTAAAGCCCAATCACACGCTCTTATTTGTTGATTAGATATTGTGGCGCTCTCCAGATTAGTGCCAAGAAGGACTGTTTCCCTCAGGGAAATCTGATACTTCTCATCATGAAGTCATGCCAAGATCACATGTTTAGTCATTCCTTCCCCCATAGTGATGGGGTAGGATTTCTACTGTCACCAGAAGATAAAAATCATATTTCCATCTCTGCACCCAGTTGACAGTCTCTGTGCCAACCAACAACTCTCACAATGAAAATGAATTTTTGTGGTTACAAAATACAAATAGTTAGGCATTTGTGATTGGTGGGTTTATATTTATCATTAATAAACTATGAGTCACGGGTGTGGACAGTATGGGAGTGTAGAAGCCTGTTATGTACCTATCTCTGATTGTGCAGATCTGTGATATTTTTAAGATGTCTGCACCTAAAATTAAGATGTGCCCAAATTTTCCTTTCAGATTTTTTTTTTTAGTATGTAATGGGGGGAGGGCATGTGAACAAGCATGAACATTCATTACCTAGGTGCTGTCATGAAGCCGATTCAGAGTGAGGGCAATTTGGCATCATGGAATCTTTACAAGCAATATGTCATGATCCCAGTAACAAGACTATTCTTGCATTTATTGGTAGGTTGTGAACAGACAGTAAATAGCTGTAAAAAAAAAAGGCAAGAGGGGTTTTAGCAAACATTTTGAGCCCCTGAAAACTCCTTTTTGCTCTGAAAAAGTCTACTTGCAGACATTGTGCAAGCTTTAAATGTGACTCTAAAGCTAATGATATGTTTCATGTCCCATCTGCTTAGACAATCCGAGACTGGGAACTAGGAAGTGACAATAGTATTATCTAGCTAGCTTCACTTATTCAAAAACCACTACTAACTAAAAAAAACTACTAACATCCCGGAGATGGTGGGAAATATGCTTGTATGAGTAGAAAAACAAGTCAATAAGTTATTCTAAACTAGCAAGATTATTTGCTGACTGCAAGTTCTGCAAACCTACCACTTATAACCTCCTTACTTTGAAATACATTTTTCTTCGAACTCCCTTGCAATTGCTCTTCCAAAGATAAGAGTGTAACTGCTGCTTTTAAATGAATAAAATAGTTTTCTATCACTCCATTCTCCGTACTTCCTTTCCTGTGTGATTTGTAATTTGTTGGCTCTCAGGCAGATAGTATAGAAAGTACGCAGTCCTAAATTAGTCCCTGGTTCAGTAAGATAGGTGAACAACATTTCAAATGGTATTGGATTTTCAAAGCATACATATTTATGACATTTCTGGTTGAAGTTCATAACCTCACAGTTTAGAGCACTTGAATTGCCATTTTCAGTGAATGTTTGGGCAGGATAATGTGCAGTTCATTTTGTACTTCAGTTCACAGTATATATTAGGACTACACCACAGAGGGAAATGTTGGAAACAGTCTGAGGTTTTAGGATTTTGCATGCATTTTGGCCCATTTACAGATTGGGACCTGGTGGAAATGGCCCACTCCAGGTACTCCAAAGTTCCCGGACTGTCTTTCCTGCAATGTGCACACCCAGCTCTGAGAAAAACTGCAGTCATACCTGTGGTTGGACTGTGTCTGAGCTTGGGACTGGCGCAGTTTACGTATAGGACTTTTCAATGCATTTTGGCCCATTCTCAGAATGGCATCTTGTAAATGGCCCACTTCTGGTACTCAGATTTTCCAGGAGTTTTTTCCCGGCAATATGCACACCTAGTACTGTCGAATCCAGTTGAGAGGGCTTTCGTTTGAATTATTTTGATTTGAGGGCTTCTTTTGGCATAACTGCGCTGGACTAGCAGGGTTGTTGGGAGGCAGACAGTTAGTTTTTGGACCCACACAGTCATTTATTAGTAGGGCCAATTGGGGCATGAGCCCCCTATTGGCATCATGATTTGCCTTATCAATTATCAAGAAACTGATGGTGTGCCTTGACAATTTCAGTGTGCCATGAGATGAAAAAATGTTGAAAATCACTGTGTTAGACAGTGATGATAACAAAATGACTCACATTTTCACTTGTCAAGGGCAATTATATTTTAATCTTATCTGAAATCCCTGTGATACGGTTCTGAAAAGTGACAGTACATTTGCATCAAGTTCTTTCCTAATGCAGTTAACATAGACGGATCAAACGATGCTTCAGGTTTATAAATAAAAATGGCTGGCTTGCGATGAATTTTTGGTTGAGATAACCCAGGGTGGTCCAACTTCTATCAGCTGGGGGAGGGGCATATGACCCTGGCATCATTTTCTGACTGTGCAGATGCAGAAGTGATTGGTGATGAGGTGATTATGTCACCACCAATTAATCCAGGTTCTGAAATGCCAAAGTCACGTGGCAGACCTTGACTGTTCCGGCCCACAGTAACCTGCTGATGGGGAATAAATACAGTGTAACCTTGTTATCTGCTAGAGTTCTGTTCCAGAACCACCCCACGGATACTGGGGTCACCATTTAAATATCCTTAAAAAAGAAAAAAAAGTGCCGCATTCAGCCACTAGAGGTGCTGAATGGAATGGAATTATTCCATTACACTGCATAACATTCAGCACCTCTAGTGGCTGAATGCGGTATATACTCATCCCACCCACTTACGGTATTCAACCAAACTCTTCCACACATCAGTTCCCTATGTATTTATTATCTATTTATTTTCCGGCCACTGACACCACGTCAGATATATGATACAGGCCTCATGCCAAAAAGTTTAGAGACCCCTGCCTTTTACTGTTGTAAAGGACATCATCAAGCTAATATAGGTGATGTTATTTGCATGCTTAGAACAGCCATACGAATGCAAATATGGTTATTTGTACTGCGTTCCCTCCCCCCAGCCCAGTAACCTTTCAAATCTAGGGATGAAATTCATCAAAATCTTTCCTTATTCACGTACCTGAATGAAAAGTATCCTTATTTTTCAGCCTGGCTTGGAAAGATCTTCTCTCCTAGCCTTGCATGAGGAAGAAGGAGGTCTCTTTGTAGATAATTGTTATCTTATATCTTGGTTGGATTTATAAGATTTGGACTGCAGATGCTGATCTATGAGCTGGTCTGTAAGCTTGTTATTTTGCCTGGCTTTATAAGATTTCGTATAGATTGTGTAGTTTCTTCATTCTCGTAGATTCCATTTGTTTTTATTGTTGTGAAAAGAAAAATCTTAAACAGCAATATATATAAAAAGAAAGTGATAATATGATAGATCTTGGAGGCGTTTTCCCCATAAAAAGCAGCACAAGGGACTTCTAGAAAGGATAGGGGACTTATTAAAGCATTTCTTTTGTAAACCCCAGACTATTCCCTCTCTCCTCAGTCCAGGGCCAAGCTCAGTGTTACTTTAGGAGTGTACCGGCATCCTGATTGGGACGCTATAGATCTGTTTATCTTTTCTTTCTTTTTGAAAACTTTAGCCTGTTTTTCTCCCTTTGGGGGATTCAAGGCAATTTATGAGTATCGGATAAAAACAACCACTAGACAAACACAATTAAAAACAAACCAGCAAAAGTGTAAAACAAAAAACATCCGAGAGACTAACAAATCAGGAGACTCTGAAGAAGACTGCAGAAAGCTAGGCCTCCAACCTTCCATGATACACTGGGAACAGAGAGGGGCACCACACAATGTCCAGACGTTGCATCTTGGACAACTGTATCCCAATCAAATGCACCCCATAATGGACATTTGTGTCCCTTCTTTTTGCACTCTAGACATTTACCTCCCCCCCAATATGTAAATATTTATATTAGATGTTCTTTTTTATTTTAAAAAAGCAAAAGTAAGGTTAAGTCTGGGATTAGTCTCTCAGGACCCAATCCAGAACCCCCCAGCACAAGTGGTACAAGTGTAACGCTCGCGCTGATGCCGCACAAGGTGCCATAAAGCGCCTCCAACGCCAGCAGTAAGTGATTACTGCAGGCACTGGGGTGACCTCATGGCGACACTGGCCACACGCACCTTGGAGGGAGCTCCACAAGCCAGCAAACAGTGAGTCCATCGCTTGCCAGTGAAGGCATTCCGGGTCTGGAGAGGGGTGGAGAGGGGGCAGGACTGGCAGTGAAACTTGCTTCCGAATCCCATGCGGCCTTACACAGATGCTAGGAGATATATTGCCCATCCTGCACCCTTACCGTGGGGAAAGGGGATGAATGCTCCCATTAGCAACTAACTTACAACGTGGGGCAAATTGCAGCTTGTCTTTTGTTTGTCAAGTAGCAAATAGTTTGGCTGGCTATTTTCAGCAGGAAAATGGGGTGTGTGGGGACCTAACCACTAATGTTCTTCTTGTAAGGGGTCCATGCGCAGACCCCTTCTCTTGCTGAGTGGCATCATGACTGCCTTGTGACGCCATCTCTGGATGCTTGGTGATGACGTCACACACCACCGCTGAACTTAGGCATTGCAGAGCTCTGTGCCATACAGAACTCAGCTTGTGCAGTGGTGTGGACACAAAAGAAAATCCACGGGGATTGCCAACCTTGGGATTCCTCTTATCAATATCATATACCTGGATTTTCAGAAGGCGTTTGACACAGTCCCCCACCAAAGGCTGCTGAAGAAACTTCACAGTCAGGGAATAAGAGGGCAGGTCCTCTTATGGATTCAGAATTGGTTGAGGGCCAGGAAACAGAGAGTGGGGGTCAATGGGCAATTTTCACAGTGGAGAGAGGTGAAAAGCGGAGTGCCCCAGGGATCTGTCTTGGGGCCGGTGCTTTTTAACTTATTCATAAATGACCTGGAGACAGGGATAAGCAGCGAGGTGGCCAAGTTTGCGGATGACACAAAACTTTTCTGGGTGGTGAAAACCAGAAAGGATTGTGAAGAGCTCCGGAAGGATCTCTCCAAGTTGGGGGAATGGGCAGCCAAATGGCAGATGCGTTTCAACATAGACAAATGTAAAGTGATGCACATTGGGGCAAAGAACCAAAACTTCACCTATAGGCTAATGGGTTCTGAGCTGTCTGTGACAGCTCAGGAGAGAGATCTTGGGGTGCTGGTGGACAATTCAATGAAGGTATCGACCCAGTGTGCAGCAGCAATTAAGAAGGCCAATTCCATGCTTGGGGTCATTAAAAAAGGGGTTGAGAATAAAACAGCCAATATTATCATGCCATTGTACAAATCGATGGTAAGGCCGCACCTTGAATATTGTGTACAGTTCTGGTCGCCGCATGGACATGGTGGAGCTGGAAAAGGTGCAGAAGAGAGCGACAAAAATGATTAGGGGGCTGGGGCACCTCCCTTATGAAGAAAGACTGCAGCGTTTGGGGCTTTTCAGCCTAGAAAAAAGGCGCCTGAGGGGGGACATGATTGAGACATACAAAATTATGCATGGAAGAGATAGAGTCGATAAAGGGATGTTCTTTTCCCTCTCTCAAAACACCAGAACCAGGGGACATCCGCTAAAACTGAGGGTTGGGAGAGTTAAAACAGATAAAAGGAAGTACTTTTTTACCCAGCGGGTAGTTAATCTGTGGAACGCTTTGCCACAGGAGGTGGTGATGGCATCTGGTCTTGATGCCTTTAAGAGGGGATTGGACGGATTTCTGGAGGAAAGGTCCATCGTGGGCTATAGGCAATGATGGATTGTGCAACCTCCTTACAAAGGTGGTGGGCTACTGGTACCGGGTGCAAGGGAGTGGCAACAGGATGCAAGCATCTTGTTGTCTCATGCCTCCCTGGGGCACCTGGTGGGCCGCTGTGAGATACAGGAGGCTGGACTAGATGGGCCTTTGGCCTGATCCAGCAGGGCTCTTCTTATGTTCTTATGATCAGGATGCCAGGAAGGGATGTGTCAAGGTTCCACCCACAGGAACAAATGGGCAACATGTGCTACAAAATCAGGCGTTCTCAAAAATGCGCAAGTGTTATCAATCAATAGCCTCTGCAACAATACCTGAGACACCTGGTGGTGCAAGCAAGCCTTTAAACGGCAAGTGAAAACACATGATTTGCTTGCTTAAAGATAACAAACATTCTTTTCCACCATTTTCAAAACCTATTTCAGTTGTAGTTGGCTTTCTTTCTTCTTTTAAGGTATTGATAAAGCAGGCAGCTGACCCCTGACATTAGGAGCAAATTGCTTGCTGAGCATTTGCAAACCCCATAGAGCTCAAACGAGTCATTTCCAATATGTTTCGTATTAATACGACAGCCATGTTTTCCTGTCACAGTACAGAAGCAAACTTGAATAAATCTGGACAGGCTTGGCTACTGGCTTGGCTTTAGGCTACTAAAGGTTCTATAGATGCTGATTGGGATTAAGCATACAGATCTGTCCACCAGGCAACCTTTTGCTCTGACGTTGGTTCTTTGAACCATCTTTATTTCATACCCTCCTTGTCCCCTTGAGTACAGGAGGGTGGGCTTCAGATTTGTGATGTAAATTCGTGTTCTGTGAGCATTTTAAATGTCACTTTGTCACTTTGTCACTTTGGTTTCACTTTCACTTTGGTTTGTCACTTTGGTGTCACTTTGGTTTCAAGAGAGATACAATTAACACCCAGAGAAACAGAAAATTCCCAACATATGATTTAAACTGCCTTCCTGGTTTTCCTTTCCTCAGCTTTTTGGATAGTACCAATAAACAGTAAAAGCTAGCTAATGGGATCCATTTGTGATGTCTGCAGTAATAGTGGTAAGACTTCAAGAAACCTGTTAAATAGGTCAGACTATACTCATTTGCACCGAACAAACTTCTTATAACATTCATGAAAATCCTGCTTCATTTAATACAGATGGTAGAGGCTATCTTTCCACTGACAAAACTCTCATTAACACCAAGTACTATTAGTAATGCAAGCAATGCATGCTGTTTATGGAGAAAATCTCAGCACAAGTGCCCTTGTCTTCGGTTTCAGGGGCCATGCTAATTAGTGAAAACTCATTGCTTCCCCGTGATAACAAACTCTTGTATACCATTTCCAGTCCGCCTGATTAGAAAACTTCTTCTCAAACCTCAATGTGCTTTGATCGATTGCCTCATTCACCCTCTATAGAGATTTAGGGTCTAATCGAATTGAGCCCAGCAACAGCAGTTTTGGGGTGTGGCGTTTTTTGGGTGGGGGTGCTCCGGGTGACAGTTATGGCGGGGCTCAAATTGACAGGGAAGAGTAGTGGCAGTAAAGAAGGGGGGAAGCGGGAGCGTAGGTTGGCCCTCCGTCCGTCCCTCCCTCCCTCCGCTGCATCTGTTTGGCTCTGAAATGTAGCAATTACAGATGCTGAGGGTGTGGCAGGGAGTTGCGGGGGGGGCGGTGGCACTAGGGATGTAGTGTCACAGGGGGCGACATCACAACATCGCCTCACGCCACGCATAATTACAGTCTGTTACATGTCTGGAGGCGATACGCCTAAGGCTGCAATCCAAAGCATGCTTACTTCAGTGCATGTTCTGTTGGATTCAGTGGGACTTTTAAAAGAAGTCTGTACTTGTACGTAAACACACAGAATTGGGCTTTTACTATGTTAGAAAGCATTTCTACTGGCCATGCGATGGCTTCATCTGTGCACTGTGTTGTAGTGGACAGAGTGTCAGATTAGGACTGGGGCGGGGGGGAACCAGGCACCTACTGCTCTATGGTGCTCACTGGAGGATAGTTCCAGTGAGCACATCATCCCTCAGCCTAACCTACTTCAGTGGGTTGTTTCAAGGATCAAATTGGTACCCTGGGCTCTTGTCCTGAGATCCTTGGATAAAGAGATAAAAATGTAATAAATAAAATTCTGGTGTAAATTTTTCCGCTAGGCGTGTCTAAAGCTTGGCTTCCTCCTATGGCAGTACCCCTGGATAGTTTGCAAGATTGGTTCCTGAATGTATTGAAAGATGTTATATATACTGATTTCCAAGGTTGGAAGGAGACAGGTTCCTTCCTTCTCACTCTTCCCAGCCTGTTCCAATGCTGGGGACTTCACAGCTGTGTATAAATTGCTAGATGCCAGGTGATGAGAACACTGCTAGGGCTGGATTAGGTCTAGGCAGGTATACTACCTCTAAACATGAAGGTTCCATGAGCAATTATGGCTCATAGCCATTGATAGACCAATTCCTCATGGCAGTGTCTAATCCTGTTAACAGGTCACCAAAGTTAGTAGCTATCACCCCCATTATATAGTAGAGCAGTGGTTCCCAAACTGTGAGTTGGGAACCATTGGTGGGTTGTGACCTGATTTTTGGTGGGTCGTCAAAGGGTGATGGAAGGATCAGATAATTGCCTGAAGCCCTGAGGCTATTTAAAAATCAGATACTATAGCTGTTAATTACCTTGCAAAGAGCTCAGCTCCTTCAGTTTGCAAGGTAGCTGTCAATTTCCCTGCAAGGAGCTGAGCTCCTGTACTTTGCAAGCAAGTGTAAATGGATAAACATTTGTGGGTCTTTTACTGGTTATTATTACTTATAAATAAAATATTTCTTCTAGACCTTCTTTTTAAAAAGTCTGGTAAACCTAGGTAGGTCCTGATAGATTGTCATTTCAAAAAGTGGGTCCTGGTGCTGGAGAGTTTGGGAACCACTGTAGTAGAGAATTCTGCAAGAGAAGTATGCTACCATTTGAAGCTCAATGGCTGCAATCTTATACATGCTTACTTGGTAGTAGTCTCATTGAACCCAATGGGACCTACTTCAGGGTAGACATGCATAAGATTGTGTTGAAAGATTCGTATAAGGTTGTTGCTTTCTTTGATACATCTGAACCATGACGTAATTTTGAAAGGGTGTGTTTTATATATTCAAGCATCATTGGTCTTTTCGGTGCCTTTTCAGGCAATTGTTTTTTGGCCCTGTTATTTATAGGGAGTTGCCAGTGCTCATGTGGATTTATCTTGACAGATGTCTGAGTTACAGAGCAATCATGGACAGAGTCCACCACGGACTGCACGCTGTACCAAATTGACGGCTCTGAAGAAAATTGGTTCAAACAGACATCTTTCAGAGATGGAACGTGATTGATCCCTGTGTGGAGGGGGACTCAAAATGAACACTAAGGGCTGTGGGGAAATTGAACAGAGAGAATTTTTTTGTTTCAATTTCAGGGGAATGACAAATAAAAATCTCAAACTCCCTTGGAAAAACAATCATCAGATTGCTTGTGGCACTTTGCGTATTGCCAGTAAGCAGAGACGTCATCCAGGCGCGCCAGGAACCGGAACGCCCGGATGATTGGCAGCCGTCCACCCCTATGGCGGAGGCCAGCCACGCCTCCCTGTGCCTCCCTGTGCCTCGAATTCAGAGTGATTTGGACGCGAGGGAGGGCGGGTGGGCCCAGCAGCAGCTTGCCCGTCCTTGGGAGAGGCGGCGCGGCCCGGGCCCGTCCGTGGAACTGGCGGAATGGCATACCGGGCCGTTCCACCAGGATGACACCACTGCCAGTAAGAACCAAGAAGAGAATGGGTCTTCCATTAATTCATGAAGAATTAAGAGGGAACACTGATTTCAAAATCATGTTTCTAATACAAAACATTGGGAAATGGGTACAGGAAGATGCCAACCTGGCTAACAAGCTGGGCTAGTGAGGCTTCCTTCTGTAAATGGATGTCTTGCCATAATGTGGAGAATAAAAAGGAACACAAATTCTGGCACAAGAAATTTGGACAGTGCATGGCCAGTAACAATGGCAGCCCAATTCTACCTAACTCCCAATGGGGTGTGCACTGAATCCCACAGGAGAGTTTTGAGCTGCAAAGGTCAAGGTGAGGTTAGGGAACATTTGTTCCCCACTGCCTCAGTGGGTCTGCTTGTAGCTGTAACACCTATATATTTTGATGAAGTCTGAGAGCAGACTTGGATCTGCGCCAATGAACTACTCGCTGGTGCAGATCCAAGCAACCCGGTATATCACTGGGCTGTTCAGGTGAGGGCCTAAGATATGGCCTAAGTGCTGGAGGCTGGTCCCACCCACCCTCATCCACCCAGTGGACCTCCCACTGCCCAGTTCTGGTTGCCACATCTCAAAAAGGATATAGTAGAACTGGAAAAGATGCAGGAGAGAGAGAGAGAGAGAGAGAGAGAGAGAGAGAGAGAGAGAAAGAGAGAGAGAGAGAGAGAGAGAAAGAGAGA
>JAJKFI010000003.1:19321079-19333049 GCA_029204185.1 Lerista edwardsae
AGAGAGAGAGAGAGAAAGAGAGAGAGAGAGAGAGAGAGAAAGAGAGATCAGAATGATTAGTTGCTGGGGCATCTCCATGATGAAGAAAGGCTAAAATGTTTTGTCTCTTGGTCTAGAAAGAAGGAACCTAAGGTGGAACATGACTGATACTGTACGTATAAAATTATGCATGGGATAGATAGAGTGGATAGTTCTTTTCTAGAACCAGGTACACCCACTAACATTTTAATTTTAAATCTTTAATCTTTAATTTTAACGATTGTAATTTTACAGTAAAATGTTGAGATCCATTGGGGTCTGCAAACATTTTAAAAATGTTTTTAATTGTTTATTTCATCGTTTTAATTTTTATCTTGTATTCCTTGTACTTTCTGCTGTAAGATGCCTTGGATGCCCTAATACGAGGCAGAAAGGTGGAGTATAAATCCAAATACTACTGCTGCTGCTGCTGCTGCTGCTGCTGCTGCTACTACTACTACTACTACTACTACTATTAATAATAATAATAATAATAATAATAATAATAATATTAGAGGTAGCAATACCAGGAGATGTACGAGTGGAAGAAAAGGAATGTGAAAAGATCACCAAATACAAGGATCTGCAAATTGAAACAGAATGGCTATGGAAAAAGAAAGTCACCATTGCGCCAATTGTAATAGGGGCATTGGGCACAGTCCCAAAGAGACTTAAACATCATCTTAAGACACTTGATCTCACTGACATCTCAACTAAACCATGCAACTACAGAAGGCAGCCCTTCTAGGGACTGCCCACATATTGAGGAAATACCTCTGAACATCCCAGGTCCTTGGGAAGGACCCGATGCTCAGAGTATACTGGTCACTACATCTGTAGTGACTGTGTAGAAGTATAATAATAATAATAATAATAATAATAATAATAATAATAATAATAATAATAATAATTGGTAGGAGAGTTAGAGACAAAAGGAAATATTTACTTACCCAGAACATGATTAATTGTGGAATTTCTTGCCACAGGATTTTGGATGGCACCTGGACTAGCTGCCTTTAATAGGGGACTGGACAGATTTATGGAGAAAAGGTAAAGCATAGGTGACAAGTCATTGTGATTATATGCAACCTCTGGGTTTAAGGGGTAGCCCATCTTTCAATCCCAAATTCAAAGGAGTAGCAACTGAATAAAGGTATCTGCCATTGTGCAATGAGGAAGATGGATTAGATCGTCCCTTATCCTGATCCAGCAGGGCTGTTCTTGTGTGTCAGGGAATTGCACATGATGCCAGATCCTTTCCATTGGGAAGTAAATGTGTTCTTAAGTAGCTATGAAGAAGAGAGATGGTTCTTCTTTATACTGCTCCTGCTACCCATCATTTATCTAAAAACAGCCGAGTATTCTCTGCTGAATTGGTTGAAAGCACATAACATAACAGGGTAAGATCAATATCTTCATTAGAGGTAGCCAAGAGGAGTAATGTCCACCATTGGCACCTGATTAATTGCTTATTAAGGCTGTGTCTGCAATACATCTGAATAGTAGAATTTGATTCAAATTGGCAGTTTCAGCCACAAATGGAGGCACTGTGGGAGTGCTGCCGCTCTGTCAGGCTTGTATCCTCCATTTGCTGCTCCAGAGATACTTGGCTCCAAAGGGTGAATAATGCATGCCAATGTTATCATGTCACTTTTTAAAATGATCATTGTTGGAGACATGGTAAAGGCTAGCAGAATGTGACAGTTCCGATATTCTCAGATCCGGTTCCAAAGTGCTTCAGGAACACTCCTATAAATCCTTTTGTTCAAGTTCAAAGAACTGCACAGCTTGTCCCATGTGCCCAAGGAGGCCTTTAGTGTGGGTTTCTTTGAACGCCAGACTTCCCCAACTATGTGACATGGAGGAATGTGGTCAAATACTATTTGTGATATCGCATGAAGGTCTGCTTTCCAAAACAAAGAAAGGTAACATGCCCAGTAATTCTTTCAGCCTCAAACATAATCATTCTCTTGTGAAGCCAAGGAAAAAAACCACACAATTATAAACTGGGGAAATCATATTTGAAAGTCACCTGGCATTATCTAGTAAAATCATGCCAAGGTTAAAAATCTCACCCGGCCAGTGAAGACCTTCCATCTGCATGGAAAACCACAAAAGCCTAACCAAGGGAGTAATTTGCACAGAATGTATACTGAAGTCTAGCTATAAATATTGCGCAACTTAAACGGAGAATCATTTCAAAGCCTTGATGGAAAATCACCTTGTGTCTGACGGAATGAGCTGTGCTTGCCATCAGTGGGTGGCCTTCATCAATAAAGCATGACATTTGGCTGCTTCTCCTGTATGCATGGGCAACAAAAGCAGGCTAGGAGGCACCAGGGTTCAGGCACTTTGCAAGAGATCAGTGCATCACTTGGAAAGCCTTGGGGATTGACGCACATGCCTTTGGAACACGCACAAGGTTGAACAGTGTGGATTCTTGTACGTCCCTTCATTTAATCCCATCTGTGCACTTTGTGTAAAAAAACCAAGGCTGCTTCACAGTTAGGGGATGACTTTTTCTTTGAGAGTCATCAAGGAACAAGCTTGAGGGTCACCCAGAGCGCAATCCTAACCTGGCACAGTAAGGCCAGAAACGTTTGGCCAGCACAAGGGACACCATAAAGTATGTTTGGACCACTCTCAGAGAGGCCAGCACACAGACGTGCGCAGTGATGTCATGCAGGGGGAATGCGGGGAAACTCAGTTCCACTAGTTAAAATTAGGGCTGACTCTGCCCACTTCACTCTCCCCCCTCCCCCCTCCCAATTCCTCTGCAAAGAGCTTTTCTTCTTGGTTGGCTGGCACTCAGAGGGTTAAAGGGAGTGACTCCGGATTCCTAGGGGGGGGCGAAGGCAGTGATGTCATTCAGGGGGAATGGACCAGAACGGGCATTCCGGATCCTAACGGGCTCCGTGGTTGGTTCCGGGTTCCCGACAAGTGCCAATCAAAAGTGAGTTCCTGTTCCTAAATCATTTGAATGACACCACTGGACGTGCGCCATCCCCCCTGACTCCGAGAGTGGTCCAAAGTTTGCTGGCCTAACTGTGCTGGCCTAACTCCAGGTTAGGATTGCGCCCCCAGAATCAGAGCAAGCCTGTTCTTTCTTCATTTTCTTTTGGAAACCAAAATTTAAGATGTGGTGGTCTGTAAGCAGCCAGAATAGCAGTCCACACAGCCACAAAATTTAACAGGTAGCATGTTTGATAAGCATACATTGCTACAGCAAAAAGTAGAAGGAAGCTAGAGGATTTCAGCTCAGTCCTGTGTCAGCTGGGCACTAGCTGCATAATGCGCATTGCACCGGCAGAGGCTGCTTCACAGCAGTTGCAAAGCAGCTGCCACTGGGGATGCACTGCCGGGCCACTGCTGGGGAGACTGAAGCGGACTCCCATGATGCTCAGGGCTGGCCCAAGACTTCTGACACACAAGATGGCATGCTAAATGCTGCCCCCTTACCCAGCTTCTGGTTCTTCTACTCTTCAATACACTAGCTCAGCATTCTCTCCCCCCCCCACACACACACATTTCATTTTCCCTTTGGTCTCCCTCTTGCTTTTCCAATTCAGGAAAATTCAGGAGTCGTGAAGGCAAATAAGCAGACAGAAATTGTTGCCTCCCCACCAATTTGCTGCCTGAGGCGTCTGCTTCAGTTGGCCTCATGGATGGGTCGCCCCTGCTGACTGTGGACAACAGAGGAAGGAAGCCACTCCTTTGTTTGTATCTCCCCTGTATAGGGAAGAAGAGATGGAAAGAAGTTCCCATACGAGACCCACCTTAGGAAGCAGGGTGGGGTGTAGTTCCAGTGCTAAACAGTCCACATTTGAACAACAGCTAGCTTCCTGATGATAGGGTAAATATTCCTCTCCCTGAAATAGCTCACCATTGCTGTATGTTGAAGATCAGATTAGTGGCCTCTGAAATGAAAGGGCACAGAGTTACACTCATGCATGCACAAACTGTGCATCATTTCAGGGAGCAATCCAATTGTGCCCCGGGCAGGCACACGCCAGGGGTACCGTAAACATGCCGTAAGGGGGAGTTGCACTGACCCAGGAATGCCACAGAGCCAGGAAAGCCACCACCTGCACAGGCCAGGTTTGGTGGCTTGGGGAAGATGGTGGGAGAGGGGTAGAATGGGGTAGAGGAAGGGCAGAGAGGGTGGGAGTGAAGTGTGGATTTGTCTATTGGGGTGGATCCAAGCCCCTGTCCCTGGGCCTCACAGGCCTGATCTGGGTGCTCGGATTTGTGCCAACAATTTCGCTGGCATCGATCCAAGCAGCCCCATAGGTCTGCCTGGGGCATATCCTAGGGTAAGGGGACATAGAGCCCTTGCCCTACGGTGAGCTCCAGCTGCTTCCTACTCTGTGTAGCATGCAGCGCAAGCCAGCTGACCTGCCTAAGGCCAGTTAGGATTGGGCTATCAGTTTATTTGACAGATGAATTAGTCCACAACCCATTGCTGTTGCTACCTACTGGTTGAACAGTTAGGTTTTTTCATCTTAGAACCTTGACTCCAGGTTAAGAATATTTTTTTTAATTAGCAAGCTAAAAAGCATACAAATGCAACATGACACTTATTGATGACACATCTTTATGATAATTATCAAAAACTGTCAACTATTTGGGATCTTCTCATTTCAGCACTCCAGTTGATAATTTGCATTTTATACAAATTTCTAATGCTTAATTAATCCACTACCCCCCCTTTTTGGCAAGTGATAGATAAGACCTTGAAAAAGACCATCATAGGAATGTCTCTTTTAACTTTATTTGCTGCCCAAACTGTATTTGAATATACAAATTGCTCACAAAGAGCTAAAAAAGCAGGCATAACCGTAAGGCAAAACTAATCCCTGATGAAATGCCAGTAAGTTTATCAAAGCTATCATTGGATTTTAGCCTTTAATGTTATCTCAAAGATAAACAAACTACACTTGTTTGAATTTGAATTAGGATGTTGGAGAATATTTTATTTGCTAATCACATGGCTGTATCTTCTAAATACAACCCTGGATTTTATGGAAACTCAAATGACATAAGATCATTATTTTTAACATTATGTCTTATTTGGACATCCAAAATCTGGATGGATCCGAAATCCAAACATTTTTGGCCATTTTTAAAACTTTCTGTAGTGTAAACACTAGAATGTAAATGCTCATTCCCATGTACAGAGCAGGTACAGACTTAAATTCAAATCTCTGCTTTGTGATGTATTTACCTGAGTGTATATTGTTGAAAAATGTCAACATTGACAGGAGACACCTGTATTGGTAACAGTGAAAAGAGCAAGAGGAAGCATTTCTCATTATTTTTATGTAATTCCAAAATCCAGACACCTTCCTGCCCCAAGCAGCCCAGATAAGGGATACTCAACCTACACATAAGAAATATCTGCTGGATTTTATTGGCCATGGGTTCAGCAAGGAATGCAGAAAGAATCATTTGATCACCTATATTGAATCCTTGTTCTGAGTTAATCACAAATAATACTGGCATACTATTGCCACGGAAGTACGATCCTATGTGAGGAAGGATGGGAAAAGTGTGCATCTGTTTCCTACTAGTTTGAACTGTGAAACTTTGAGAAAATCACGAGTAGTCATCAACATCTTTAAAAAAGATGGATGCAGTTTTACTTAGAAAGCAAGAGGGAAAGGAAGGAAACACTAAAAGCCAAAATCCCATCTCTGCAAACTGATTCTAGCTTCTCAGTGTTGGGTCAACCCAAACACTCCTTCATTCAACAACACCTGTAGTATACTGCTATGTACTGCTATCGTAGCTTAGAAAGGATAAGCAAATCTCATCCATGCTTTGAGAAGATTAAGGGCTCAATCCTATCCAACTTTCTAGCGCTGATGCAGCTGTGCCGACAATGCATGCACTGGGAAGCAATCACAGAGGCCTTTTCAAGGTAAGGGAACATTTATGTCCTTACCTTGGGGCTGCATCGTGGCTGCATCAGCACTGGAAATTTGGATAGAATTTGGTCCTAAGACAACAGATAAAAAGTAACTGTTGAAAAAAATAGTGTTGGAAGAGAGGATTAATTCTTGTAAGTACAGTTCAGAATATGTTAATTATCGTAACCTTCGTACTCTGTGAGCCACAGAGTTTTAGCTATTATATATCATTGCATTAGACTTGCTGGAGACTTGATCAGTGGAAGCAAATTTTATAGACAACAGTGCAATTGTGATAATGGCATTCAAACTATGATAAGGCATGTCTGTAACAAGTCAGAATTAGTATGAATGGGTAACGGGTCAGCTTCCAAATTCAGATGCTAACAACAGAATAATCCTATGAGCAGCTTCTCAGAAGTGAAGTCCCATTATGCACAGTGGGGTTTATTTCTAGGAAAGTGGGAAGAAGATGGCATCTATAAGAGAGAATGACAAGATAAGCAATTTATGAGAAATATGTATGTTACCTACATAAAAGATCAAAAATCAGAATGCAGTAGAACTTAACTTTACAATAAATAAAGGCTCAAATTCTGAACATTGCTGAAAGTCTACAACAGTGCCCTTTGCCCAAAGATAAGCTCTTAGCCCATTGCAAGCTGTACTCCAGAAAGGTAGGTGTGTGTGTGTGTGTGTGTGTGTGTGTGTGGTACACATCAAAGGCATTTCCTATGCTGAAGGATGTTCTTGCTTATGTGGTATGTGTGCAGTCCTAGTAGTCTACATAAACGGGCTAGTTGGCATTAAAGGCATTCATTTTCTGTTTCCCCTGCTCCAGAACAAGTCACTGATTTATAGGCAGTCAATACAGATGGCCTATTAGCAGATCTTGTGTTAAATAAATATCCAGAGACTCTTATTAATTGACTGAGGCCAGCATTTTAGAAAGGTTCATTGACCTTCAGTCTATTTTGTCATTTGATTAAAGTTCTGCCTTTATTCACCTGAACTCTTCATTTACATATTAACAAGGTCATGATGAATTGCAAAAGGAATGTAAAGAGTGCAGGGAGGACTGGTTGAGCAATTACTTTAGATGGTGTACAAGATAAGCAAAGACTCCCTTTTGCTCTGCTAAAGGAATTCTATTCAGGTTTCTTTGGACCTTTCCATTTGCATGATCATTGGCATCAAAGAAAGAATGTGCCAAGAAACCAAGGCAGAGGGGTGTATGTGTGAGGATATCTGTTCTGAAATCTCACTAGCCAAGATAAAGCATTTGTAAGTCAGACTGGAGAAAACACAATTTTCTATGCTCTGTGTTAACCTTTCAGTATACAAACAGCTGTGGATTTGTGTTAATTATGTTTTGAGATATGCAAGATGTTTGTTAACATAGAACCAGCAGAGTTTTGTCTTGACAAACTTATCCTGATCAATGAAATTCTGATGCCCCAATACAGACCCCCGAATAGTACTACTTTTTGTCACATCTTGTTGAGTAGTGTCTCCTGTATTCATTGCTGGAATTACGGAAGGAAACACTGAAGCCCCTAATTAAATCCACAAGCTAAACCATACCCCTCATAGCCTTGTAACCACAGTAGCTAAGGAGGAAATAAAAAAATCTGTGTATTTCTGTGGATTTTTAAAAACCACATTATTCTTATGCTTATACTCACGAATATAGTCTATGTTTCTTAGAGTGCAATCTTAACCTGGAGATTAAGTTTGGCTGGCGCAAGGGATACCATAAAGTATGTTTGGACCACTCTCGGAGTCAGAGACGCCACCACACAGATGTGCGCCATCCTCCCTGACTCTGAGAGTCACGCTTTACGATGTCCCTTGTGCCAGCCAAACTGTGCTGGCCTAACTGTGCCGGCCTAACTCCAGGTTAGGATTGCGTTCTTAGAAGCCTCAGTCCCAGATGCTGCTCTCACGGTGTGATTCTCTCCTCTGGCTCCATGCCATCTAGTGTCAGCGGGCAATGGCAAATCAAGTCTTCATAGGTCCTCAAGGTTTACTCCATTCTTTGCTGGCTGGCGTTCTCACACATTCCCAGATATGGCTAATTAATGCATTAGTGACTCCATCCTACCACAGCGAGTACAGCAGTTTGTCACATTCTGTTTCACAACTAGAAATAAGACTTCAAACTCTCCTGCTTAGCTCTTCAGGCAGCACTAGCAGCTCAACCCTCAGTCCACACCTCCTGCCCCGCCCACACCCAGCTCATCTGACACCTCCATCACTTGGTAACTTGAAGTGAAAAGATATACTGAGCACAAAGAGAATTTGAACTCTGGATTCCATTTGAACATGCAGAGGTCGAGGAACCCTTTCTTTCCATGTACTATTAGGGAATGCTTAGCTATATGAAAGCAAAGGGACCCAGGGACCTTTTTCCTGCTACCTGGAGAAAGACAGAGCAGCCCTATGAAGCAGTGATATGAGGCACAGAACGTCACTAAAACACTTCCTGGTCCTTATGACTGTTCCAGTTTTGCCTGGAGCCTTTCTGATGCTCTCTGG
Source organism: Lerista edwardsae (assembly GCA_029204185.1). Lineage (NCBI taxonomy): Eukaryota > Metazoa > Chordata > Lepidosauria > Squamata > Scincidae > Lerista > Lerista edwardsae. The sequence goes on from JAJKFI010000003.1 coordinate 19,329,545, forward strand.
AGGTGGACATCCAAAACTGAAAACCTCTGGGGGACTTTCTGAAGCAACTGGTGAACGTGTCTGGTCGCTTCAGGGTTCGGAGGTCTGGGAGCAGTTGCATGCCTAGTGGGGAGTCCAGGGGATCACTGGGACTTGAGGGGCAGCGGCACAGCCACTGCCACTGCTGCTCGCCTGCCTGCTTGCCGGTGCTGCCACAGGTGCAAAGGCAAGCGGCATTCAGCCCGAGTGGCCCTGTGCTCAGAATGCTCCAAAACGGAGCGTGGCAGGGGCGGCAGGACAGGGGTGGTGCCAGAAGCATGCGCCTGCCTCGGGGGCGGTTCTCACTGTCTCAGCTGGGGCAGAGCCTCAGCTGGGTATGCTGCTGTCTGGCACAAGCTCTCCTGAACCCACATCCCTGCTGTGAAATCCTTTAATGTGTGCCACCACCCAAAAAGCTGTCTTTCAGCTGATTGGTGGATGACGCAGGATCCCTGAGTTTAAGCCACTTTTCAGATATGAAACTTGTACAGATTGGGGGTGACTTGGCAGGTTTGACATCATGGGTGCTAAGTACTGTTGGTTGTGTGGGGTCCCCCCTGTCCCCCCCTCATTTTCTTGATTTTAAAAGGTAGAACTACTTTTTATTCCTTTTTAGATTGTGAACAGCAAAGAAGGGTCTATCATTCCATTTGGTATGTCGGTTGATCACTTCTCAAACTGATTGAATAAGAACAGTAGTTTGTAATGTTAGGTGCATGTAGGTATTCTGTTCTGTTCACACCATCTCCACCGTCGAATGACTTCCACAAAAATACTAGCAACGCTAGGCACATTTCCCATAGTCTGGAAATAATGAGTTTCTCTTTCATTCATTTATGCGCTTTCTGTTTGCCTTGTGCTATTGAGTTCCTGCTATAATAATATCCTAAATGCATGTCTTTTGAAACGGAGCATTCAAGCTACAAAATATGTTGATTTTAAAGGGGAAGGAAAAATGAAAGGAGGAGTTTGTATTGTTCTATCATTAATAACGGTTAGCATTAGTATGGCGGGTTTTGAATATGCCAAGTGCTTCCCATGTATCATTGAGATGTTGTTCTTGCAAGAGCCCTGTAAGGCAAGCAATATTATCCCCATATGGCAGCTAAGGCAGAAGGGCATGATTCAAACTAAAGTCCCATTATATTATAGTTTGCAACTCAGGTGCTTCACCAAGTTTCAGCTCAACAAATCAAACCTAATGAGATGCTGCCTGGAAGAACACACTTTATAGACATGGCTACGTGTATTCCATAATTCCCTGTGAGTGCTGGACAATGCAGAATGCGAAATTGGATTCACGCAGAGATCACCATCCTGAGAAGTTCAGCTCCCATTCTTTTAAAATAATAATAATAATAATAATAAAACAGATTTCCAACCTTTAGAGCTCTGAAAATAGCCTTGAAATTGTGTAAGCAATGTTTGATGGAATTTCTGAAGCCAGATGAGATTTTTCCCTTAGCTGCTTTTCTATTGGTTAGATGGTGGTGTTTCAGTGCTTAGCTTAGTAATTTGTCAGTTTCCATGAGTATAGGAAAAGGCATAAATTACCAAAGTGAGAGTGCAATCCATTTGTGTTGTCTGTTGTGCCTTGACTACCAAATTCAGGTTCTACAGGTATTGAAAACTTAGGATCTTCTGCCAGGTCAGAAGCATTCAAATCTCAGAGATTTCTTAATGAGGCATGGCAATGCCACAAGATTGTTTTGGGTTCTAATATCACAAAACAGACAACTCTTGAATAATGGGTGGAGGAATCTGGTATTGGGATAGAGATCTACAGCAAAGGATGGTGACTACAAGGGGGAAGAGGGTAAAGCCCAAGGTTATTAAAGGGGTGGAGGCCACTGGTGACATACAAAGGCCTGAGACTAACTTTTGCCACCTATCTGCTGGATAAAAAAAAAAGCAAACTTAGGAGAGCCAGGTCATTTATGGCGAATTGGCAACCTTCAACTTAGGGCCAAACTAGATGAAACTGCAGGGAATCAGTGATTCAATTTCTTCCTCTCTCTCTCCCTCCATCACTCTCTCTCTCTCTCTCTCTCTCTCTCTCTCTCTCTCTCTCTCCGTCCCCCAACCCCGATTCCAAGAGCAACTACAGCTGCAGTGGTGGAGCTGATTTGGGTTAATTTTTCATCCCTGGGCTGTTTTCTCCATCCAAAACCCACCAACCCGTTTTTGGCCCTGTGGAACAAAACATAAAAATAATTTAATTTTATTAGCAGGGTTCTATACAAGTGCCCGGTTGAGTTTCTCTCAGTAATTTAGCAAGGTTTCTCTCAGGGAAGAGAAGAAGGGCTGAATCTCGAGGCCAGGTTGTACACTAGGGGGAAAAACAGATGTGGTTGCCCTTTAATCAAGTTGCTGTTAGTAACATGCTACTTTCTCTAAGTACAGGCACTTCTCATTTTACACAGGAGTTACATTTTTGGAAAGCAGTGTGGATCTCAAAAATGGGTACATTAGAAATATGTTTATCCTAAGAATGTATGTAAATGGTTCAGTTAGGAGAATCTGCTCAGTGTGTTCCATTACATCACTCTGAGCATAAAATGCTATTTTTATCTATCTATATAAAGAAGAGCGTATGTATGTGTGTATGTATGTGTGTGTGTATGTTTGTTCCACATAGGCTCCGCAACGCCTGGACCGATTCGCGCCAAACTCAGCACGCGGGTGCCTTGGCCCCCCCGAAACCATCGCTGCGTGGTTTTGGAACGGATCGCGCCCCCACGGGCGCGGGTACAAGCGAATTTGTGGTTCTCTGTGGACGGCTATGGGCTGAACCCCAGCATTCGGAGGCTCTGATGATGACATGATGAGATGCAAATGACATGTGGAATCTTCAGGAAGCAACTGAACTCTTGACAGTTGAAGACAAACAGCAGCCAATCGGATACAGGGCCAGGGAAATGTGTTCTGTGGACATGTGGGCGGTCCCTGCTTGGCAGTGGACAGTTGGCACAAGGTGCTGTGGCTGATGCTCTCTCTTTGAAAGTTTACTTTCACTGTGTAATGTAAGGCAATTGGGCAGGTGCAACCAAAGGCTACAAAGATGAAACAACAGCGTACACAGGAAACACCTGAGGAAAAAAAAAACACGACTTGCAATGCTACGTCACAGAGCTGCTACATCTAGAGCAACAGAAACAGTACAGCAGCGTGACAAAAGTACACGATAAGAGAGACAGAGCTGCTACATCTAGAGCAACACAAACAGTACAGCAGCGTCACAAACGACTACAGGATGTGAAACAGAGGGCTACTACATCTAGAGCAACAGAAACAGTACAGCAGCAGGGATGGGACATATAAACACCCGGGCACACATGTGAGTGGGGGGGCAGGGATGGGACATATAACCCCCCGGGCACACATGTGAGTGGGGGTGGGGTCAGGGATGGGACAGATAAACACCCGGGCACACATGTGAGTGGGGGGGTCAGGGATGGGACATATAAACACCCGGGCACACATGTGA
>JAJKFI010000003.1:19338049-19369960 GCA_029204185.1 Lerista edwardsae
GGGGGGGCAGGGATGGGACATATAAATGGGTCATCTGTATGCCTGGTGAGTAGCTGGGGGTCGGGGATGGCACATATAAACACCCGGGCGAAGCCGGGTACATAAAAGCTAGTCTATATATATAAAGAAGAGCGTATGTATGTATGTATGTATGTATGTATGTATGTATGTATGTATGTTTGTTCCACATAGGCTCCGCAACGCCTGGACCGATTCGCGCCAAACTCGGCACGCGGGTGCCTTGGCCACCCGAAACCATCGCTGCGCGGTTTTGGAACGGATCGCGCCCCCACGGGCGCGGGTACAAGCGAATTTGTGGTTCTCTGTGGGTGGCTATCGGCTGAGCCGAACATTCCGAGGCTCTGGTGATGTCATGATGAGATGCAAATGACATGTGGAATCTTCAGGCAGCAACTGAATTCTTTACAGTTGGAAGACAAACAGCAGCCAATCGGATACAGGGCCAGGGAAATGTGTTCTGTGGACATGTGGGCGGTCCCTGCTTGGCAGTGGACAGTTGGCACAAGGTGCTGTGGCTGATGCTCTCTCTTTGAAAGTTTACTTTCACTGTGTAATGTAAGGCAATTGGGCAGGTGCAACCAAAGGCTACAAAGATGAAACAACAGCGTACACAGGAAACACCTGAGGAAAAAAAAAACACGACTTGCAATGCTACGTCACAGAGCTGCTACATCTAGAGCAACAGAAACAGTACAGCAGCGTGACAAAAGTACACGATAAGAGAGACAGAGCTGCTACATCTAGAGCAACACAAACAGTACAGCAGCGTCACAAACGACTACAGGATGTGAAACAGAGGGCTACTACATCTAGAGCAACAGAAACAGTACAGCAGCAGGGATGGGACATATAAACACCCGGGCACACATGTGAGTGGGGGGGCAGGGATGGGACATATAACCCCCCGGGCACACATGTGAGTGGGGGTGGGGTCAGGGATGGGACAGATAAACACCCGGGCACACATGTGAGTGGGGGGGTCAGGGATGGGACATATAAACACCCGGGCACACATGTGAATGGGGGGGGCTCAGGGATGGGACATACAAACACCCGGGCACACATGTGAGTGGGGGGGGTCAGGGATGGGACATATAAACACCCGGGCACACATGTGAGTGGGGGGGGTCAGGGATGGGACATATCAACACCCGGGCCATCTGTAGCCTGGTGAGTGGGGGGGGGAGGTCAGGGATGGCACCTATAAACACCCGGGCAAAGCCGGGTACATAAAAGCTAGTGCACATATAAAATGAGAAGTGTCTGTAATTACTTCTGCAACCCCCCTACCAATAATAAGCACACGAGACAGAGGCTTGGGTAACTGGGCCACTTCATTTTAAATCACAACAGTAACACAACTGCAGCAGTGATTCTAAACTCCTCCCCCAAAGTGTGGGCCACTCGGGTGGAGAAAACGGTGCTAAACTGATGACTCGAGGTAATAAAATGGGTTCAATTCAGAACTTTCTAGGTTGTGTCCCTGTCTGTTACATTCCACATAGGATATTGTTAGATAGTCTAGTTATGTTTACAGTAGAGAAATTGGTTGTTGTTTTTTTCACCACAGTATCTATGTCAAGGCAATCACTGAAGTTCCTGAGCAAATCAGTCCTTTTCCATGAACGTGTTTCAGCTTTCCAGGTAAAAACAGTTCTAGCAGTGTGACAATGACAATTTGTCAGTATTGGAAGTGGGTAATATGACTCAAATAAATCCATTTTGTTTCAGTGGAAGCACACTCTATCCATCAAAATGAATGGAGGGTGCACCGCAACAATACTAGATGGATGGCATCCAAAGACAAATTTGGAAATAAGATTTTCCTTTTTATTTACCAAGACAAAATGGCCCAATCTGGATTAGCAAATCCTATCTGAAATCACCTTGGCAGCCATAACAGTCACTGTTATGAAATAACATTCTAGAAACTTGTAAACCCCAGATTGATTATACAGCAGAGAAGCCCAAAGGGGAACATTCTGGCAAGGTGTTCTGTAATCTCCTTAGGGTGGCTAACCTTTTTTTATATATATAAAGAGGAATTTAAAGCACATTTCAAGGTTTTGCCTAAGTAGAACCACCCTGGAATGTTCACAGGAAGCCAAATGAGTTTCTGTAAGACAAGTGGAATTGCTTAGGGGCTCTCTGCACACCTTTTAGCATAGCATAAATTGTGCAAATGTCTGCACTAAGTGACCCGCTTTGCTTTTCAAGGTGAGAATTTTAAGATATGCTCTGCTCAGCTTAATTGGAAAGCACTTTATCAAGAAATCAATTTAATGATGACATAGTTGAGAGTACCAACCTAAGTCCAATTATAGCTCATCAGAATGGCTGACATTTAAAGGTAACAGTAATTCAATTAATGTGGGTTCTGTCAAGTACTGTAATGCTACTTAGCTATTTTTTGCCCCACTCTCATAGAGTCTCTCTTTAGTGGCACTGTTTAGGGAAAATCTATTAACTGCTGTAGTCTGCCTGTTCTTATTGTCTGGCAATTATTGGCCACTATGGTAACATATGTTTGACTCCTAAGTTTCATTTGGCCTCAGTGTTATCTGTATACCTCAGAAAGTGATTAATTACAAGCCTCCAACTGTAGGTTTTTTTTAAATAAATAGATTATTTTCTGCTATTATAATTGCAAAATAGTAATTATTGACACAATTGTGCCTACCTGTTGGTTTCAGAGGCAAGAATACTGTGATCGAAGAGATTTGGGCAGGGATCCTGGAGGAGTGATTGTCAAGGAAGGTGGACAGAATAGCAGAACAGCGGGTTGCAAAGTTGTGCTGCACAGTATGTAGAAACATATGCTAGGGAAATAGAGGTGGAAAAGAGATGGATTTAAGAATGACGGGATGAGAAAGATACTGGGGACCTCATTTAATGACTAAAAGTAGGTGGGGCTATACACTCTTGGAATTCAAGGACTGAACAGGTGAACGACTGTGGCTGGGGAGTCAAAGGTGAAGTCAGAGGTGGTGGTGGTGATGGTGCTGAACCAGAGATCATTATAGCAAAGTCAATTACGTACATTGTTAAGATACTTACTGGTGCAATATATACTTGTGGCCAAAATTGTGGAAAGCTTTTGGAGAATTTCATTTATGAGATTTGATGGCTGATAATATCAGTCTTTTTTAGAATAATACATAAAATTATATAGGTAGGCCCACAATATACGTGGATTTGGGACTTATGGACTTCAGAATCCGCGGGTTCCAAACCTGCAGGGGAGCTGTGCCTCTGGTCACCTCTGAAGGGTTTTCTGAGGCCCACAGAGGTTGTATGCAACTGCCCACGTCCTCTGTGGACCTCAGGCCTGTTCCAGTTCTCTGAGAAAACAGAATGTGATGTTTTTATGCCCTTATAAGGAATTTTGAGACTTTGGGCCAGGTAGAGGGTATGGACTGGTAGAGGCATTTGGGAAAGACTGAATGGGGGTGCGATCCTAATCAGGAGTTAGGCCGGCACAGTTAGGCCAACACAGTTTGGCTGGCATGAGGGACACTTTAAAGTAGGTTTGGACCACTCTCGGAGTCAGAGAGGCCACCACACAGATCAGCGCCATCCTCCCTGACTCCGAGAGTGGTCCAAACACACATTACGGTGTCTCTTGTGCCAGCCAAACGATTGCGCCCTGAGTTACATTTGCCAGGGCTCCAGAAGAGTGAGAGGAAGAGAAGCGGATGGCAAGCCAGGGATGTGGAAGCAGCCTATCTGTAGGCCTTCAGTCAGAGGCCCTAAGTACCCCTGTAAGCAGCCTGCCCCAACCAAAACTCACTTGAGGACAATGTAGAATATTGTGGCCTCCCTTCATTTCTCCCTACAACCCTTTCCAACATGGAGGTCGTGGGAGAAGGATTTGTTTTGACTAGGTGAGGCAAAGGAAACATTTGCGTATGTGACAAGATAGTTGGTAGTGCTGTACTTCAGAGAAACTCCCACCTGCTTCTCCTGTCCACTTGCGTGGTTCCTCCTCTTTCAACAGGAGGCGATTGGGGCCCGCAGGCATCAACAGCCAAAGGAGTTGAAGCTGGAATTCTGTGTGTGTGGGTAGGTGGATGGAGAGATCCCAAAGGGAGCAGCCTGATGGGGCCCCCCCCCCCCCCAATAGGCAGCTCAATCCCCTGATTTTAGAGAAGGGATGTGGAAGGAATGTGGATGCTCTCAGAGCCCTTACAATGCACCTGCAGCCGCTCCCAACTTCCCTGGCTGCAGCTTTTGCTTCAGTCCTTGCAGCCCTGGTAAGTGTGCTGCAAGCAGCAGCAAATCTGGTGCCCCTGGCAAAATGGTGCCCATTGCAAGGGCATCATGGTGCTGCATAAAAGATCCTCCTCTGCACTAACCAAATATTGATTATAAACAAAATTAAAGAACCCATTGCTATGCTGTCCTGTAAAGTTGCTTTGTATTACAAGAGCTTTTTTCATTTAACGAAAAAGGATTGATACTCTACATTGCTCACTGAATACATTTTCAAAGGATTTTGTCTTTCTTCAGTTTTTAAGTTTTGAGGCAAGTGAATTTGCTGCTTCTGCATAAAGCGGAGGAAGTAAACGATCTCTTGTACCTCCTAAAGGATTATGCTTTTCTGATTATACGACTGAGTTGTAATACGCTTTTAAAACGAGTGGCTATACAAAGCAATTAATTAGTATGGCAGTTCTTCATAATTTCAAAAACATCCTTTTTTTTTGCTCCAGTAAACCTTCCTCAGAGGTTGGTGGTAGAACTAGCTTGGCTAAAACTAGGAACTGTTTCTTTGAGTACAAGAAGAAAGATTGATTCCTTTATAATCAATCTTGAGGCTGGTTACACAGTGGAATGGGCAAACCCGAGGATGTCCCATAGACTCTGAGTCCTCCTCCAGGAAGCAATTGCTGTAGATTTCAAGATAAATGACACTTTTTCAGACACTGTGAACTCCTGGCCTTCTGCTCATCCTCGTTTTGAGCATCCCACACAGGGAGAGCATAGGGGCTCCAAACCAAGAAGACCTGCCCTGATTATCCAGCTTCCATTGGCTTGCTATGACCATTCCAGCAGTACAATAGTTGTCTTAGATAAGTAGCTTGCATTCCTACAATGGATTGTGATGGTATTTTTGCCTACCAGTACTGATGAAAGACTGACTGGCTCCAAGAGTGGTCTAAACATACTTTACGGCATCCCTTGTGCCTGCCAAACTTTGCTGCCTGTGCTGGCCTAACTCCAGGTTAGGATTGTGCTCTGACTCTTGTCAGGGGTGCTGGAAACTGCACGCAAGCAGCTGTTTGAATAAAATACTGAAGAAGTCTTGGTCCAAGAATTTCCCAAGTATTTGCCTGTCAGCTGAGAACTTGGAAGAAAGAATTCTCTTCATTTTCCTTCCACAGAAGAAAAATACTTCATGCAGTATGAAAGAACAAAAAGTCTTCATTTTAGAATATATTACAAGCTTTGTTAACCTCCCCACCCCCACCCCAACAACAACCCTTTATTCTTGCTTTCACAGGCCACATATTTCTTTGGTATACCACACTGATTGGCAATGAACTTGCTACTCCATTTAATTAATACCCTCAGTTTCAGGTGCACATGTATTATTGTAAAACCTCATCCTAACGTTCAATCAGTAAGCACCGCAAATCAATGACATCATTAGCACATTTAATTTGGAAGCTGAAACTTTAAATTACTTCATTAGGATGCTCCGAGTCTGGCTGAAATCTTTTCTACCAATAACAAGGAAATCTTTAAACCCAAGCGTTTGGTATGTTATCTTACAAGGATAATACTTCTAAACCACTCTGAAAAATTGAGCAGTGCTTGTAACCCACAGCCCAGTCCTAACTAAGCTGCCCCTGCTAATGCGGCCACACCAAAGTACAGTATTCTGCTTGGGGTGGGGCAGTCAGGAGGCCTCTTTGAGATAAAGGAACTTTGTTCCCTTAGCTTGGGGCAAGTCTACGGTGCCCCAATGGGTCTCCTCAAATCTGCACCACTATTTTGCTGGTGCAAGTCTGAGGAGAGTAAGGCAGAGGGACGGGGAATGGGGTTAGGACAGCAGTTCCCCAATTGTGTCACGAGCCAATTTTTGGTCAATTGCAAAACTGACAAGACAGATTAGACTATGGATTAAGCCATAGATTAATCCACCTCTATGGATTAGATTAGTCAAGGATTAAGCAATCTGTGACTGCCCAATCATCATTATAGCCACAGAGTCCTGGGTGACTGGTAAAGTGAAACTGTTTTTAAGTGGGTTGTGATGCTAAAAAGTTTGGAAACCACTGGGTTAGGATCTTGTACACACCATTGCCACCAAGATCTCCATCTCCTACCTCCCACTTGCCCTTTTCCTTGCCCAGAAACTCCCCCTTCCCATCCTGTTCCACCTACCTCTGCCACTCCTGTCCTCCACTGCTGGCTTACCTTTGCTGCTAGAGGTAGCTCGTGGTAACAATAGGTCTTTGGCACAGCTACCATTTGTAGCAGTGGACCCAAAATAACCACTGGAGGCATGCTGTGTGTACTGCCATATGGCCATTTAGGACATTGGAGCTGTTTTCAGCTGTCATAAAAAGACTAGTCTTAGATAGAGATCAGAGTGTTTACTCTGCATTAACACAGCATCATGCATGTTTACTCACCATTGTGACACATGGGCCAGGTGTTGGCTGGTTTGGCACAGGCCAAGAGCCACTTCCATCAGAGGGTCCACCAACTCAGGTCCCTGACCCTGAAACAGCAATCAGCTGCTGCTTATTCCCCATGCAGAGGGTAGCTGGAACTGCTGCCCATCATCTGCCACCAGTAAACTGGGGGGACTGGGCAGTGCAGGGCTTTCCTCAGGGGCTCAGACAACCTGGTGCTGATTTTAGCCTACGATATTGTCATGTCTCTTTAACATTGTGACATTTTGCTGGTGTATTTCTTGATTAACACCCACCATCCCAACCTTGAGAACGGATACGGTGATAGTCGTGCAGCTAGTCTTAGGAGCAAAGTACAAAACAATGCAATTGTCTATAGAAAAAACGATGTCCATATGTTCTCCCTAAGCAAATCAGAACGGGCACTAGGAGAGCTTAATTCAATAAATATGTTGCAATACCATGCATTTTATATGAAACCATAGGGATTGTACATGGTTTCTCATAAATGTTTAAGTGCTGACAATTTTCTAGTCCACTGACTTAAAATAAAAAAAACAAACACCTTTATAGAAAGTAAGCTTGAGCGTGAAATGCATTCATAAGGTTTCGGAGAAGACTGCCCACTTGTGAGTCTGGACAGTGTCAGAATATTGCACCGATGTCAGTTAAACTCTTCAATAGAATTCAGTGCAGACAGATTTCATCTTGAGTGGGTTAAAAACTATAGTTAAAACAAATACAAACTTCGGACAAATTAAATAAATCTGAGCCCCTGGCTCTGTTACTCCCCTGTGCCAGCCCTTCATATCATGGAAAGCTGGCAGGTGGAAATCCACACCAACCCCTCCTCTTGCCCAAAGGGATTATTCTAATGGCTCTTTGGTAGAACTGCCACCATGCCTTTGTTCCTGCTTGCCGCTCCTCTCTGCTAGACATGCTCAGGTGAGATATGGATATTTTAATGCACTTTCGGCTGTGGAAATTCTTCCATCCTCCCCTTTCCTCTAACCCAGTGATGACAAACCTTTTGGGCTTGGGGTGTCAAAACTTTGGAAAATGCTTAATTTGACTCTGCTGGCGTGTCAATCCCCCTCCCAAACAAAAGAGAAACACTTATTTATGTTCATTTATTTAAACAAAAAATACAGTCCAATCATGTGTGGTGGTTTGTATTCTATAAAGAAACATAAAATAATTGCAAAAAACAAACAAACAGAAAAATAAGTAAAATAGGCTCAATTTTTGTCAGGTGTTGGTGAACACTGGTGCGTGTCCCCAAACGTTGTGGTGTGTCACCTTTGACACATGTGTCATAGCTTTGCCATCACTGCTCTAACACCTCTGTTAGTAATGGCCTAGTGCCAGTTGGGCTACAAAATTTAGAACAGGAACGGTGTTTTTCCCTCCACCCAAATAGTTATTCAAACCCCCAAAGCGTTTTAGATCTGCTTGCACGGCACATGTGAACTTGTATAGTATCCTGAGATGTGCATATTTCCAACCACTTCAGCCATTTTCAAGCACTGTACCGTGGCACATTGGTATCTGCGAATGGTCCCCCCCCAGGTATGCCGCGAGAATTAGGGAGAGGGTCATTTATTGGTAAGGCTTTTGGGGTATGTGAGCCCTTCCCTGGCAGCACAGTATGCTTTGCCACTCATCAAAAAGTTGATGCTGTGCCTTGACCATTTCAATCCCTTGCCAGTGTGCTGTGTCATGAAAAAGGTGGACAATCACTGGTCTAGAGAATCAAGTAGATAGCAATTCCTTCTCTATGTAAATATAAAGGAGGGGGAACATGATATAATGGAACATTAAGGAAAAGAGAGAAATTGGCAAGAAGAAAGGGAGAAGGGTATGTGCTTACAATAGGATGGAGAGAGAAAGACGGCACATCCTTTGGAACTTGGCTTCAGGCAGTAGCATGTCTTGGATGTTGGCTTGCCCTTTGCCTCAGGTGGCAAAAGGTCTCAGGCTGCTCGTGCCAACAGGTTACCCACATCGTTGGCTATTTCTGGGAGGCAGGCCTGGGCCTCATTCGTTTTGATGCCATTTACTTCCAAGTCGGCATGTTCCAAGTTCAACTCAACAGGGTTGATTCTCATCATGTGTACTTAGCCGCAAGTCTTTCAGCTTAATTTACTTCCAAGACTATAAACAGGGTATTGCAATCTAAATCTTACTCAATCTTCTTGGGACCTGCTTTACTTCTCAGGCACATTTAATCCATTCCTCTGTCTGCCAAAGATGGTAATTTCATTTAAAAACATAAAAGGCTTTAGGTTTTTTTTTCTTTTCACCCCTTCAAGGGCTCACTTATACTGTGATGGATGCTGTAAAAAGGTTTTCCATATATAAGCCACAAGCTGTAATTTTATATTTGATGGCTGATTTCCATTTTCTTAACTTGGGATGTGATCAAACACAAAGGCTGACAACTCCAACTACCTTCAGTGGTGCTGTGAAATTGGGCATTAGGCCTTTGTAAACTGAGAGATGGATGTTTGAATGCAATGCAAGAGGCAGAAAACAGGATGAAGAGTAGATGACAGAAGGACTGTCGGATCCCGATCCTGAGGGCTCTGTCGCTGGTGGTGAAAGTGTACCGCCATCTCCAGGTGTTGTAAATGTACCATAAAGCACATTTATAGCCCCAGGTGAAGAGGAAGCACTGCCGCTGGACCAGTGCCAGCGGCACTGAGCCTCGTCGCCTTGGTGCTGACGCTGCAGTGCCAGACTGCGATGCTACTGCGGATCAGTGGTGTGGTTTTTAGGGGCATGGGGAGGGCATGGGGAAGGGAGGAGCAGCTTCAGTCTCCTGCAAAATAGCAGGCGGAGATTGGACTAGCCCCACTGCGAGGCCCATGGCTTTCCTTGGGGGAAGGTTCCCAAGGAGAGACCAGCAGCTGCCAGCAGCTACTGTGGCTCCTGCAGGAAGCAGCGGTGCCCGTTTTGGCACTGCTGCTCCTAGGCGAGCCTGGCAGCTTAGGATCGGGCTGTCGCTCAGTGGCTGAGCATATGCTTTGCCTACAGAATGACCTGATTTATTCCACTTAAAGAGATCATATAGCTTTTCTGGAAAGATCTCTGCTGCTGATCCTGGAGAGAAACAGGGTCAAACTACATGTTACATTAAGAACTAATCCTGATCTTCCATGGGTATTTGCAAAGACTATAAGAATATTAGAAGAGCCCAGCTGGATCAGGCCATCTAGTCCAGCTTCTCACAGTAGTCCACCAGATTCCTCAGGCAGCATGTAGGATAACAAGATACCCGCGTCTTGTTGCCACTCCCTTGCACCTAGCTTTCTGAGGTAGTCCGCTTCTAAAACCAGGAAGTTGCTTGCAAACTCATCATGGGTTTCGGGAAGTATACCCATCATGGTTTGTAACCATTCATGGACTTCTCCATAAATCTGTCTGATTCCCTTTTAAAGAGATCTGGGCCATACCCCATCACTACATCCTGTGGCAAGAACTTCCACAAACTAAATAAAAGATGTGCATAATGTGTTATTCATACATACCAAGGATTTCACAATTGTGGCCATTAGTGTCAAGCTCAGCTTGTTGCCCCCCCTCTATAGCTTGTAGCCTGGTGCAATTGTACCCTTCTGCACATCTTTAGCTACGCCCCTGGTTTACCATCTTGTTGGCAATGGTGCAGTGAATGTAACATCTGAATCAGATTTTAACTGAGGCCAAATAACGCCAATCAGATCATTCGGCCCTTTTAATGTCTGTGTTTTGGTCTAGGCTTCTTCATCAAATGGATGGAAATAGAAAAAGCTGCTTGTTGCCAATGTGGGGGAAATACATCTGCTTCTGTTTTAGCCAGAGGGTTTCCCTTTTTATTTTGCAATGCACTGACACAGCAGCTGCCTGCACAGATAGCAGCTGCAGTACCTGGCTCATTATAAGCCGTCGAAAGGGAAACATTCAAAACGCATGCTCAGTTTTGATCATCGTTTTATTTCCTTCTGGACCAGCAGCGTAAACACCATCCTGGTAAATATTTCTTTTGAAAAAATATCAGCTAGAAAAAGCTGGCAATGATTCTCACTTAGGAGTTAGAAAGGCTCTTGCCATTAGTGTTAAGTATCCCTGAGGTAGGATTACAGCATAACATCTTTAGCTCTTTAACTGTGTATTAACTAATTATACATAAGCTTCAGCAGTTGAATTGAATTTAGAAACAGGCAGCCCAATCCTAACCTGCACTGGTTATACCACTGGCACAACTCTGGGAAGCCCAGTGTAAGATCAGGATGGGTAGGATATGGCGGAGGAGACCACCACAGATCCTGCCCCCTTCTGGGCCCGATCCACCCCTCATTCTGCCCTCCCCCACCCAGAAATGCCCCCTCCCCGCCACCCTCCCCATTCCCCTGCGCTGCCCAACACAACTGTCAAAGAAATGGCTATATGCCTTTAAGATCTTGATAGCAAAGAAAGATTTGTGGGTGTGAGCTAAATTCAGACCTGGCTGCTTGGCATTTTGCTACCATTGTTTGCTACCAAACAGCTTCTGTTTAAGCTTCGGTTTGACTCTAGGACTTTTGACCAGAGTCAAGCCCAAGGTTGGGCCATCAGTTTGCTTGGCATCAATTTGTACTCTCGTTACTAAAGTGCCCTATTTAGGCCAGCTACTTATTCAGAGCAGAGCCCCATTAAGGCGTAAGAGCTGAGCTTGGCATTTCCTGGCTAGTTGTGCCTTGTTTAAGAGCGCAATCCTCACTTGGAGTTAGACTGGCACAGTTTGGCCGGCACAAGGGACATGGTAAAGCGCATTTGGACCATTCTCAAAGTCAGGGAGGATGGCGCACAGTGTCCCTTGTAATGCCCAAACTGTGCTGGCCTAACTGTGCCGGCCTAACTCCAAGTTCAGATTGTGCTCTAAGACATTTTACTGAACCTGGGCTTTCATCAGAGTGGCGCCCTAGTAATATCAGAAATTGAACTTGGCATTAGCCAATTTTGTCTCCAAAAGAGAAGCCTGTACTTGTGCTTGTAATTTCAAGTACCCTAAAACCCTTCAGTGGCTGGTTGGAGAGGGAATTTGGTTTATTGCGCTAGCCATCAGCTGAGAGGGCCCCCCTTTCCCCTGGGCATTTTTTCACAACCACCTTAACCTGTACCACCCGGTACTACTTCAGGATGCACCACTGCCAAGCTGGTACAGGCCATTGTACCTGCTGTCTCACAAGTAGTTGCAAACATGCTTTATAGCATGTTTGCAACACTCTGAGTTGGCACAGGGATGGGTGCACCAGCTCACTTGAGGATTACAACTGTGCGGTGAGTGATTTTTCTCCCAAAGGATCTCAATATATCTACACCTTAGGGCGGATAATCTTAGGAGGATTTGATGATTCATTTAGAGGTTTAGAAATTATTAGTTGTTCTTAAAACGGATTAGATTTGAAAACAGGCATTTAAAAATCGTAATGTGGGTTATAACTTGTATATTAACACTTCGTATTTGAATTCTATTCGGTATCTTCGGATGCAACTGTAATCATTTTAAATATAGTGTATCTTACAAAGCTGATATTCTTCGTTTAGTATCTGAGTATCTGAGTGCCCCCCCAAGTTGCTTTCATCTGTTATGTATCTATGGCTAATTAACAGCTTGGAACAATACCGAAAAACAGGATGGAACTACTTCATTTCAATTTTGTTACATAATTTCTGTTCATGCCCAGCCCCAGCCCCAGCCCCAGCCCCAGCCCCAGGTCCTCCAGGGATGGGTCAACCACTGATAAATGCAGCAACAGTAGAACATGGGCAAAATCAGCGGCGTCATGCAGCCAGAATGCTGGGCAGGAGGAACGGGTGAGTGGCAGCCCGCCCGTTGCGTTCCGGTCCATTTCGCCGTCTTCCCCACCCCCTCGTGGGGGCGAGGAAGACGGTGAAACGGACCGGAATGCAACGGGCGGGCTGCCGCTCACCCGTTCCTCCCGCCCAGTGTTCCGGCTGCATGACACCGCTGGGCAAAATCCATTCCAAAGAGAGATGCCAGCAGGATGTGTATTAGCTGAGAAATGCAAATGATCAAAAGTATCATATGGCTGGCAAATTACGTATAGTTGTAACATCAGATTGAGAGGTTTCCATAGTTACTGCACTGCCTCCATGACTGCTGCTGGGAGACGCCACATTTAATATTGTTGCAACTCCTACATCAGGAGATTGCAGGCAAAGCTGCTTGTACAATAATATTTTCCCCTAATAAAAGGAGTCCTTGGAAGCTACTCGTTCCCATTTTTATTGCTCTGATAAATAAAAATGTGAAATGGATATGGTGCAGAAGATTCTCAGTATTGCTCTATTTCATTGCTTTGCGCCACTGCTTGACGCGACCTCTGGTCTGCTGTTGCCACCTCACCTTTCTCCATCACACAGATTTTAGTGCTCAACTGTCCACTTGTGCTATCCTGATCTTATTTCTTACCGAGCAAACTGCTTGCGTCGGCCCAGGGTGCATTTAGGAATGCACAACGCACCCTCAAGCAATTCTGCCTGCCATTCAAGCTAGAACCCAAACCTATCCAAATTTCCAGTGCTCATGAATCCTGACTCACGCTGTATCCTGCTGTGCGGGGTCAGTAACGGAGGCCTCCTCAGTGTAAGAGAACATTTGTTCCTTTACCTGCACTGTGGCTAGAATGTTGGATAGGATTGGGTCTCAACTCTGTGTGTGTCCTGGAGTGAGAGCGCAATCCAAACCTGGAGTTAGGCTGGCACAGTTTGGCCGGCACAAGGGCCACCATAAAGTGCATATGGACCAAAAGAGTCAGGGAGGATGGCGCAAGTCTGTGTGCTGGCCTCTTTGACTCCAAGAGTGATCCAAACACACTTTACAGTGTCCCTTGTGTAGGCCAAACTTTTCTGGCCTAACTTCAGGTTAGGATTGCACTGTGAGCCTGATATGAGAGAATGCAGCTGCTGTTCTCACAGTTCCCATATGATTTTTGTTCTGTTATTTTAGTTCTTAAAGAGATTATATATATATAATATATATATATTAGCTGCATTTAATCCCTGCTAACTGGGCAGGAGGCACTTTTTCAAGTGATGTTCCTCTTATGTTTAGCAGGGGGAGAGTAATTGTCCCTCTTCACCCCTGCGCAGTCTTTCTAGTGGCTGTTGCTGGTGATCTGCCTTTTTTTTTTTTTAGGTTGTGAGCCTTTTGGGACAGCGAGCCATTTAACTTGATTATTATTATTACTATTTGCCTGTAAACCGCTTTGTGAACTTTGTGTTGAAAAGCGGTATATAAGTACCTGTTGATTAACTGATTGATTGATTTAAGGGAATACCCACTATACAGAATTTTGGCTTTATGTGCCAACTTTGGAAAGTAAACGTCCCATTAGATGAGGACCAACTGCATTTCACTGTTAGGGATTTTTTTAAAGTGAACAATATATGCTTCTGTATGGAAACTCACGGCAGAAAAAAATCTTTACACGTGAACCACATCTTGTATAACAGCCCCATAAATAAAATGCTAAAATAACTATTGAAATTGATTTTTTTTAAAAGAAAACCATGTTTCTCATTTGAATGTGCCTTCTCGGTTTTATTCCTGTAAATGACACTTTTTTCATCCCTAAGATGTTTTATGGTACATCTGAAAAACTGTCCTTGCCTGGTGATAAATCCTAATCCCAGGCTAGCTGCAAATCATGGAGACTTGAATGGAAGATGTACATGCTGTTCAAAATGTCTTCTCCTGGCTGACAGCATTGTTGTTTGTAGTGATTTAAGTACAGCTCCAGGTTGTTTACCTGCTGATTCTG
Source organism: Lerista edwardsae (assembly GCA_029204185.1). Lineage (NCBI taxonomy): Eukaryota > Metazoa > Chordata > Lepidosauria > Squamata > Scincidae > Lerista > Lerista edwardsae. The sequence goes on from JAJKFI010000003.1 coordinate 19,352,523, forward strand.
ATAAAGGATCCTTAAGGAACCTTGTTTGGGTCGCATCCAGAAGGCTTTCTGAGGTCGTTGGAGGCCTTGCATGACTTCTACAAGCCTCGGAGCACAATCATAACCTGATGTTAGGCTGGCACAATTAGGCCAGCAAAGTTTAGCTGACACAAGGGCCACCGTAAAGCACATTTGGACCACTCTCTGAGTCAGGGAGGCTGGTGCATGGCTGTGTGCTGGCATCTCTGACTCCGGATGTGTTTTTATCCAAATTTGTATTGCAAGTTGTACAAATAGCGCAATAAATAAGAGTGAGTGGTCCTACAAAGACAAACAATTACCCTGCTTGCTGCTTGGGGTGTCAAGAAACTGCTGCTTACTACTTTCACATTCTATTAAAGTTGCCCCAGCATGCACTGTGAACTATGAACATTCGTGTTCATGCAAGTTTAAACAAGCTTCCTCCTGTTTCTGCCACTCCTCCTCCTAATCCCTTACTGAAAACTATATGTGGATTCCTCAAAACTGTGTCAAAAATAAACAAAAGTGGTGCTGTTTTTGTGAAATTGATCTAAATTTGTGTCAAACTCCGTCAAAATAAGCAAAAGCGGTGTTTTCCACGTTTTGACCTAAATTTTGTCATTATGTAGTGTTTTCAGTGGAAATTCTCATTATTTAGTGTTCTGTGTTGATCATTAAAAACCCCCATCCCTAATTATGTAAGAAACATCAAATAGTTACAAAAATGAAATACAAATAAAAAAATTCAGTTGTTATCGGGTGTTGGTGAACACTGGTGTGTCACCCAAAATGTTGTGGTATGTCACTTTCGACACACGTGTCATAGGTTCGCCATAACTGGCCTAACGTATCTCCAAATCTTCTCCCACCATCTTCTTAGAATCTAAAATAATGAAGTGCAAATGACTGCAGAGCTCATGATCTGCCATCTCTCTTTCTCAGCACAGTTATTAAGCTGAGTCAATTACCTCCTTCAGATCCTTCGCCTTATAAAAGATGGGAAACTATCAACGTTTGCAATACCACTTTCTATAATAAGAGCAGTGCAGACCAATGTATTTTCAAGCAACTTAGTTAGAACGCACCCTAAAGGCCTAATTATGAGAAAATGGAAAATGAGTGATTCTCCACCACTGTTAATGTAGAAATTAAAGCACTAATTGGAATCTAGATCATTTTGTAAGTCAGCTCAATAGCTGGCATTGGCAATGGTCTTTTCTGACCAATCTCAGTTTTAGTGTATCATCTAAAGTGGCTGTGTGTGGGTTGAATATTCTTTTTTACCTTATTAAAGATAATGAACACTCAATACTGGCATCCTTCATTTATCTCAAAATAAATGACTCCCTCTCCCTGTGGTGTCTGTTTACTTAACATAATCAGAACTTTTAATGATTTCAGAGGGCGCAGTTCTTCTACTTCTTAGCATGGTATAAATCTAATTGGTTTAAACCAAAGTTTCACCAGGTTGAAGTCAGTTCATCAAACAAAAACTTCTCATTACTGCAGTCTGCAATCAACAACCAAAAGAAAATTTTAGATATATTTTGAAGTGAAGATAAAGCATTTTTGATAACTTTTTGTTTCTCAGATAATAAAGGGCAGAAAGCTGAGGATGGAAAATAAAAACACAACACAAAATTGCTGGATCAGATCAAGGCTAATCTAACCCAGTTTTTTGCTTCCATCAGTGGCCAGCCAGTTGTGGTTAAACACATGCAAGTGAGGCATGTGATTGCTTTGTCCTGCTGTTTATCCCCAGCAACTGGTATTCATGGGTATAATGCCTCAGTAAGTACATGGAAGTGGATATAACTAGTGATAGCCAGGATCTGGTTACAGGGTGTGATTGATTATTAATTGGTTGCCATAGAAGTGGCATTGCTGGAGTGTCCTGCTCCTGGGGTAGCCACACCCCTTGCTGCAAGACACCCCCTTACCATTGCAATGCAGCAGTGGGCCTGGGCATGCCAGTCTGCTGGAAGTAATTTGGCAGTGATGTGATGCCATTATGTCATTGCGTGCACTGTCAAATTGCTTCCAGAGCCACCATTTGCAGGCATTTCGAGCCGTGGCCAAAGGCCCATCAACTGCCAAATGTGGCACAGAGCTCCACTCCCTGGGGTTTCAGGTGGCATGTCTGCCACCCCCACCCTGGGCTCTGGCACCTGGGGCAGACCACTCCAGCCGCCCCCGCTTAGTGACACTACCCTGCCACTGCATTTTTTCCTTTATGAAGTCACACTCCAGAGCCTGTGAGTAAACAAGAAAGGGAAAAAAAAAAGATGGAAGAGGCAATGGGTGAAGTTCCTGTCATCTCTTGGCCAGCAGGAGTTCAGCCAGCACCTTTCTCAAATCAAGTGTACAGTGAACCATCCTGATCCATGGGACAGTTGCAGACCCAGCCAATGAGCAGACCCAGCCCAGGGACAGAGGAGGAGGCTGTCTGCCCCTCTGCTGTTTCCCCGCCCCCATGCCATGCACGGCTCCATTTCGGAGCCCTACGATGTCAGAGGTGGGCAAGAGGGCCAAAACTGCTCACTTCTCGGCAAGGCGCCTCGTCACTGCCCTCCTCCCACCCAGGAGCGCCACACCAGGGTCCATTGCCCCCATGGGCATCATGGTAGGTCCACGACTGCCGTGGGCTTAGCATCCGTGGATTTGAATATCTATGGTTGCAAAGCCCACATCCAGAAGACCTCAGAGGACCTCCTGGATGTGACTGGAAGTTAAGTGGCTTCCATACCCGGCAGCCTCTTCCTGGCTCTCCTGGTTGCCACCATCTTGGTTCATGTGAGATCTTGCATGATTCTTGTGAGATACTGCAAAATTCTTTTGAGATCTTGCACAGTCCAAGGTGGTGGCACCTGGCAGTGCCAGGAAGAAGAGGCCGCCAGGGGCATCCTGTTGTGCCCCTGGGAGTTTGCCAGGGTCATCCTCAGGTGCTATTCCAACAGCACCTGTCCTCAGGTGCACGCAGGAAATGTTCCAACCCTTATAGTTTACCATTCTTATTTTATGATATTTAAGCTCATTTTCTGCATAGCACTCAAAGCAGTGCGTAACTTCTAAATAAATTTTAGTGAATTTATTTTGTGAATTTGTGAATATTTAATTTGTGAATAAAATTAAACTACCTTATGGGGATATTGGGTGTACAGAGTTGAGGGTTCTTAATGGTCATCTCAGCAACTCCATGCAGATAGGAGGAAAGATGTTTATCCTAACCCACCCTGAGTGCTTGAGAAAGGATGGTCTACAAATGAATATAGATACTTATCTTTATCCAGAAACTCAAAGAAGTATTCACCTTAGCTTTTGTTTCTCATTATACCATTTTACTGATGCTAGGTTCTCTGAAGACTTTTGACTATGATCTATGTTATAGCTGTGCTTGAATAAAAATATCCTTTTTTAAAAAACACTATGCATCGAGAAAGAAGAACAAGGCATCACTTCTCATCAGCTAGAGAACTGAAGATTTGGTAGGAGGAATATTTTCAAACTCCTAATAAAAATCTAATGAAGAAAAATGGACCAGACTGTCAGAATGTGTTTGGCGGAGGGTGAAAAAGCTCTTCACATAGATGCAATCACAGCCTTTGTGCAGATACTGAGAAGCTGCAATGAAAGTAAATGTAGATGTTTATGCCTTAAAAACGCTGCACTTAACAATTGCAATGAAAAGTGATGAGCCAGGAGGCAAGGAAAGGACATGTCCACACAGAGGGAAATCATGTGTGCAGCATTCTATTTTCAAAACAGCTGTTCTTACTGCCAGAATGACAAATCTATTTGATCATCTTGCTTGCCTCTCCGTTCTGTACAAATTTGGTCCATGCCCAGGTGATGAGTTTGCAGACACATGCCACATGGTACATTTTCATCTGCATCCATCAAGGAGTGAAAATTATTGAGAAGGAGGCTATGACTAGGTGCTGTATTGCAAAGTTATTTTTAGGTTTCTAAAAATATTGTGATGGGCAAGAGGCACTTTTTCAAGTGGTGCTCCTCTTATATTTAGCAGGGGGAGAGTAATTGTCCCTCTTTACCCCTGCACAGTCTTTCTAGTGGCTGTTGCTGGTGGTCTGCCTTTTTTTTCTCCTTTAGATTGTGAGCCTTTTGGGACAGGGAGCCATTTAACTTTATTATTATTACTGTTTGCCTGTAAACCGCTTTGTGAACTTCATGTTGAAAAGCGGTATATAAGTACCTGTTGATTGATTGATTGACTGATTGTGATTGTGATGTCAAGAACAGGCACCTTGAGCTTCCTTTTCTGCGTTTGGAAAGGTAGGGTACTAGGGGCCTAATCCTGAGTGCTGTAACACCAGCAGTATGCATGTTCAGCTCAGAGGCGTTTCTACAGGGATGGCAAAGCTCTAAGTTTTGCAGGAAGCTTTACCCTGTCATGTAAAACCCTCCTCTTCCTTGCTGCTGTAGCCAGTGAGCAACGCCAAGATGTTGCTGCTCCCTGTGAGGATTGGCTAAAATGGTGCAGGAGAGGAGTGATTTCTTACTGCAAGGTAAGGCTTCTTGCAAAACTTAGAGCTTTGCCATCCCTGTAGAAACGCCACTGGTTCAGCTGGCTAAGAGTGCAATCCTATACTGCGCTGGAGTGGCGAGGTCGGCAGGCCAAAGCCATATTCCAATGCAGTATAGTGGAAGCTGGAGCCTTCCCGTGGCAAGGGAACGTGCGCTCCCTTATTGTAGGGGCGGCTCCAATCCCCCCTATGCACTCGTCAGATCTGCGCCTGCTAAATATCAGGCGCAGATCTGAGGAGACTGCACAGCCTGAATCAGGGATGTGTGGCCTCCCAAGCCCACCCATGTCCCGCCCACAATCTCCCTCCACCCCACCGATCTGTGTCCCGAAATGGGACGGAACCTCCCTCGCACCGATCAGCTTCGGTCGGCGTGAGAGAGGGTTAGCGTGGGCGCAGCAGAACCGGTGCTGCCTGCAGTGCTGGTCCTGCTGCTGTAGCACCGATGTGGATGCAGTGGAGGCATGACGGGCAGTGCAGGATTGCGCTGCCCAAGTGTCATGAAAGTGCTGTAAAGCACGTTTGTGACAGCGTGGGAGGAGGGAGCACTGGCGCTGGGTGGGTGCTAGTTAGCGCCTGGCCTCAGTGCCAACAGGAAGGGCCACCAGTGCTCCAGCGGTGCTAGCGACCAGTAAATGCATTCACGGTGGGAGTAGGATCAGGCCTGCGCGGGGGTGAGAGAGTGGATAGGAACAGCAGTGGCATCCACTGCCAGATCCTACGCCCTGTTTGGGGCCGGAAACCCTGAGACCGGGCTGCTCTGATCTCTGCCAGCAAAATAGCCCAGGACACACGTCCCTTCCTCCTGACGGGACTCCTGTGGCTGCTGCGGCTCCCGCGGGATGCAGCAGTAACCACTTTGGGCTGCTCAGGCTTGGGCTGCAGATTTTTAAAACAAAAAATAATGCCAATAAAGGTTACTGTGTAGACACAGAGGCATAGCTAGGCCATTTGACACCCAGGGCCCATAAATTTTGGACACTCCCTCCACATGCAACAAAATTATTTTTAGTAATATGACATGAATAATAATGATGGGCAGAAAATGAACACTCCGGCCTTTTTCCATAAGCAGGCGATGAACATCAGTATCCTCCCCCCAAAAAAACTGTTGGTCCCCAGCACACAGTATTCCGTAACATATGGCCTCTTGCATCTGGAAGTTCAATGTAGCCAACATGGATAATAATCACTAACAGGCTTATAGTCCACCATGAATGTTTAGATTCCACTTTTAAAGTCATTGACGCCAGTTACCAACAGCACCCAAACTTCCCGCCCAGCCACTTCCCACGTTAACCTCCAAATCCCTCCTCCTATCCAACAAGCTGAAAGATCTCCGTGTGACCTGAACGAATTTGCATACCAGCAAAACACATGAGAATTTTTTAAGGATTACGTTTCTGAAACCTCACATCGTTTCAGAGTTATTCTAACCTTCTTCTCCAATTCCTGGTTCCCAGTCCCACAAGAATGGAGGTAACTTAATAATCCCCAATAATAACTCTCCAACTCATTGCCCCCCTGCACATTTCTCTCCTGCCAACATAAGAAACTACTCACCACCACCCAATATTAGCCCCTGCCCACATGTCCTCCTCTCCATGACCCCCCCAACCAGATTCTGGGGTCCACTTTAAAAGTTACCAAAGCCAGTGACCAACAACACCCAAACTTCCCATCAGTGATATCTCTAGGGTTGGTATCTCCATTATATTTATTTAACTGTTTAAAAGAACATGTCATCCAACAAATCAGTAACCAACAAAAAAATCAGTAGCCAACTTGATGACACTCAGGGCCCAATCTTATCCACACTTTCCTGGGAGTAAGTTCCATTGACTATAATGGGACTTCTGAGCAGACAGGCATAGGCTTGGCCTCTTATACTCTTATTGGTTCCATGGAATAACACCTCATTGGCTCTTGGAACCATCAGTGTCATTGGTCAGTTTTAAGGAAATCCATAAGGCAGTTGTGTTTTCTTTTTCTGGTTATTTGGCTATGACGTTTGATAGAACACAGACAATTCAACATGGTTCGTTTCATTACATTCTGCATTAAATTAACTAATGCCTTTCCAATGATATATGACTTTGTGGTATTATTCAAAAATACCAAGGTTTCCAATATTTTGGCCACTGGGTAGACATGAAGATTCTCATGTAGGAGAAAGATCAACTATAGCCTAGCAAAAGGTTTTGCTTACCTAAGGTAACTAAGAGTGCAGTCCTGGGACATGTGACGTGAGCAGCATACACTTGCGAGACAAAGGACTGGCTGCTTGCATGCAGTTCAGCATTTTCAGGGCAAATTTGTAACATGAGCCTCTTCCTGCACACAGGCAGTGTAGCTGCGTTAAGCTGGAGTAGTTTAATTAAATGAATGAGAAATGCCTTTTGGACACTATTCCTTGTCCATAGTTAATTCTTCTATACAGGCTCTTTCTGTTCTAGGGGACAGCTTAGAAAGCAGTTTGTATTTAAGAATATTATTATATTATTTTTAATTTATACCCCGCCTTTCTGCCCATAAGCACGCAAGGCGGCTTACAACAAAAACAGTAATACAATAAAATTCAAACATTAAAAAGCAGTAATTTAAAAACAATATTAAAACAATTAAAATTTAAAACAACAACAAGCCCCGTGGATCATAAAATATAGGCAAGAGTATAAAAACCAGCCAGCCTGTCAACAATTAAAAGCTTTTCGAAATAAAAAGGTCTTCAGCCCCTGCCGGAATGTCTCCAAAGAGGGAGCAGTTCTCAATTCTAAGGGGAGGGTATTCCAAAGTTGGGGAGCCACCACCGAGAAGGCCCTCTTCCTGGCCGCTGTCCCTCTCACCTCTCCTGGTGGCGGCACAGTCAAAAGGGCTCCCCCAGATGATCTGAGAGTACGGGCAGGATTATATGGGAGGTCACATTCTTTCCTCAGACCGCATCTGGTTGGCTCCAACAACTCTCAGGAGCTCTGGATACCCCATATAATAAATATAAATTGACATAAGCATTTGCAAGCAAGAGTCACAATTTTGCCTCATTCCCCGCCCCCAATTGTAGCCTTGGCTAAACCCCTCTGGACCTCAGGAAACAGGAAAAATGCTCCCTTCCTTCCCACCCCCCCCATCCCAATGCTTCGACTTTATCCTCAGCAAAGGAACTTGACTCATGTCACTTGCACACCTCTCAATGCATGAATCATGTCTTCAAGCAGCCATTACTGCCAACCAACATCCTGACTGTCCTGAAAATTGGCGTCCATCTTGCGACAACCTCACATGCCTTTCAGCTTCCCCAGCTAGCTTCAGTTTGTCTTTGCTAATTGATTCTGCAATGGTTTATTTCCCATTATTCATGCTGTTCTTGGGCTCAAGTAATTGCTTTTAACCACCCCCAGTTTCTCTGAAGCCTTTAATATTTTTTCAGCTGACCTTTCTAATTGCCGTATAATTTTCTTTAGCGACTAATTCTCAGTGTGCAAGAGTGATTGTTCTTGAAGGCTCCCTCCCCCACATTTCTGTTCTTTTACACCTGTATACAAACGTGATTGGAATGATTTCTGCTGAGTAATACCACAGTCACCTACCAATAACCAGGGCACCTGTTCCTTCCTTCAAATAACTGGTATTAACCATAATGTTTTCTTGCTGTGCGTGTTTTTTTTTTTTTGTTTCACAGCATTTGGCAAAGATAAACTTTGCATTGCATTTTCCATCCAAATTTTTCTACTTTATAGGAATAAAAAATGATATGGAAAAAAAATAAAGCTGGTAAAATACATAGGATTTAAGTAGAATTAAAAACTTACTGGGTGCAATCCAGCAACTACAATGTATTTCCCAATTTTTCCATACCCAGGCAGAGCCAAAGCAGGTTGTGCCCAGCTGTGCCCAAGGTGGGAGCAGTGACGAAAGGTGTCACTTTCCGTTCAGCTTCGCCATGCCCCCTGCTTCTGGAGTGGCGCCATTTTGGAGTGAGATGGAGGCGAGGGCGGGCAGGAGGGCCCAGCTCAATGCTGGTTTTCCCCGCCAGCATGCCCAGCTCCCTTGGTGGCACCGCGGCAGGCATGGGCGTGATGCCTATGTACCCAGGGACATCCCATTCTTTTTTGAATGGGCAATGCCCAGGGTGGAAAATGAATGAGCATTTGAATAAAAAGTTTTCACGTGTCCAAGGCCACTGAATTGGGGATATAGTAGAAGAGATACAGTGGTTTCAGGTATTCTTCTGCCATCACTAGGACTTTGAATTTTAATTGGAGGGCAGTCCAATCTGAACTAGGATTGGGCCAGCATGCAGAGGTTTTTATGACAGTTCCATTAACTTCATAAAATGGCTGTTGATGGTACACACGGCGCTTTGCTGGCAGCCATTTTGTGCATGTGGCCAAAAAAGGTGGCAGCTCCACGGCTTTGCCGCCAGAGCCCACCATCCACTGGAGCTGGTAAGCCATTGACGGGAGCTGGGATGGGCAGATCGGTGGCAGGGATCAAGCCCTTGAGGGAGCATGTTGTGGGCAGGTATAGATATAGGCCTTCTCCACCTCTATCCTGATCACTGTTTTGCCAGCAACACCCCTGTTCTCGGGTCTACTCAGACTTGTGGCAGCAAAATACTGGTGCAGATCTGAGTGGACCCACTGGAGGTAAGTTTTAAAATCTTTTTCTTATGCACTGCCCCTGCAGGCTCTCCAACTGCTCTCCCTTAGTCAATAGGATAGTACAATTTTTCAGTGCAATTCTATGCATGCCTGCACACACCTGTAGACTAAGGGCCCAATCCTAACTAAATGCTGGCCACAAGGTAGGTAGTGCCTGCACAGGCTCCGCTACATCCTGCAGGCAGTTGGACACCATGCAGGGGCAGAGACCTAAGCAAAGGGTCTCTCACCCTTACTTTATTCCATGCCTCAATGGCTTCCAGTGGGTTTTTTCTCTGTGCCAAGCACTATCTTCTCAAGGCACATATGTTCTTTGCCTCCAGGTCCTTCTCATCCCATTTCAGATATTGAACTTTCTAAAAGAAAAAAAAGATTTGATGAAAGATATGATGGAAAAAAAAATTGTTTTTAATGAAGCTTCTTCTGAGATTTGAGAATGAGAAAATTCAATATTTGAACTGGGATGAGAAAGGCCTGGAGGCAAAGATGTGTCTTGAGCAGATGCAGGAGGAAAATGGGAAAAGGAAGAAATCCTGAGATTGAAAGGAACATGGAAAGGAGGTTTCTTAAAGGACTCTAGAAGAATGACTGGGAGGGGAAAGCCAAAGGGATTGGAGGAAGGCGGAGCAGGACTGACAATGCCCAGCCCACCTTGTTTAAGGTGGGATGGGTCAATGCCTGTCCCTTGCATTGCGCTAAGGAGACTGCAGAAAGCACATCTTGCTGCCTTCTGGACCACTTGTAGCCTCACTCTCAAAATCTTCAAAGGCAATCCCATGTTACCAAGGCGGAATCTGAAAGAAAGGGTTGCAGCCCTCCTGCCATGTTGAATTTCTCAAGGCTCTGGACTAATGCTACGAACATTGCTAACAGCACATAAAATTTCAATTTCCACAGAGAAGTGCCTCTGAGCATTTCACTTTCTTTCACAGTGCAAGGTTAAAGACAGCCAATGGAACTGAAAATCAGCGGAGGAAAAATGGATTTTTTCTCTCTCTCCTTACAATGGATAATGAGCTATGTAACTCATTTTCTCCAAGCACCATTAAACCAAGAGTTATAATGCAATTCAGAAAAACCCGATGAAATATGCATATGAATGAAACCATCTGTATTACATTCACTCGGACAAAATGTTAAAGCACAGCATGTTTTGGGATGCAAACCAGGCTTTTAGTAGCAGGGTTCAGACAGAAAAACATCTATGGGCATCTATGATATCATGATGCTTGTGTGCCTATTTAAGGGGTAGGCCTCATTTTGAATATCTTTAGGCACAGGATAGTACGCTAGAATAAAAGCTGAAGGACAGCCCAATCCTGAGCTGCCCAGCCGGCCAAGTGAGCAGCAATAGCCAGGTGGCTACCAAGCAGCCCCGGGAGGCTTCACAGGAGAAGGGGACATGTGCCCCTTCCCCTGCAGTAAGGGCGAGGGTAGACGAGTGGTTTACGCACCTCTGTGCTGGCTATTTAGCCCTTGTAGGGCTGCATGGTCCAACGTGAAGGGCTGGATCCTTGCGGCTAGTTCCACCCCCTGCTACGCTCCTCTCATCCAGGAACACCCTCCTTTTCTGCCCCAAAAGGACGTGATGCTGGCTTGTGTTGCTGCCTCAGGATGGGAAAGGGACCGCCATTTGGCTGATGTTCCCCCCACTTACTGCTGACACTGGAGGTGTCTTATGACACTTTTGTGACATTAGCCCGAGCGGTAAGAGCCACAGGATTGGTCCCCTGGTCACTTGATCTGAAGCCTCTTGAACTGCAGGGTGTATGTTAATTTTTAGCCCCTTTGAGAAGTCAAGGCAAAAACGAAGTGAAATTGACAAGAAGTCATCAATTTCATCTCGTCTTGCCCTTCTTTACAGCAATGTCTGCAAATGGCAACTGCTGGTGCTCTTTACTGGGGAAGTTGTGGCTGTTTTCAAGATGTGGCTGTTTTCAAGGCAGTTTTCAAGATGACACAGCAGAAAAGTATGATCTAAGGGGGTACTTGGGTGGGTGGGTGTTCTCTGACACCCACCCACCCTAGCTATTCCTTTAGTAGAAGGTGATCCACTCCATCAGTATTTCCGAAGCTTCAATTAACTCTGGATCAAACTAGTGCCTGCATAGCATTAGCATGATAAACAAACAAACAAATGCTCTTTTTTGGTTGTCATACAGAAGCATTTCTTGTAAAGAATCTGCACCAGAAACATGGACAATGCAATGCAATGTAAACTGATGATGAGCTGTAAATTAATAAATATCTTAAAAGAATGATAGCTCCTTGTTATGCTATTGCATGAATGTGAAAGAAACATACTTCAGTGTATGAGCATTCGTTTCAGAAGATAAAAAGCCAACAGATTTCTGATCCTAAAATGTGATTGTGTCAGAAATTAAATGAGATATTGCTCATTTTATTTTCCAAGTAAATTAAATGTCTACCCATTTAACATATGAAACAAGAGAAAAACAAAGCAGCTTATTGTATTGTAGGAAGAACTCCTTCACTGAATGCTGATAAGTCAGATTTATATATTCTGGAATCAGTTTTTTGTATATGCATTTAGGGCCCAGTCCTATCCCTGGCCTTTGTGCCACAGTAGAATGGTGCCAAAATGGCAATTGCTGTGTCCTGTGAGGCAGAGGAAACAGCTGGAGGTTTCCTAGGGGCAAGGGAACTTTAGTTCTAATGGGTCTACTTAGAGCTATTTAGCTAGTGCAGAACCAAACATATCAAGCTCCGATGCTTTGGGAGAGAAGATAAGAACATAAGAAGAGTTTCACTGAATCAGGTCTAAGGCCCATCTAATCCAGTTTCCTGTATCTCACAGTTGCCCACCAGATGCCTCAGGGAGCACATTAGACAATAAGATGCCTGTCTCCTTGTAAAAATACATTGTAATGTGTTTCTGAGTTAAGTACACTACAGACTCTGTTCATCCTCAATGTAACAAACCAGAGGTGCTTCTAAGTACAGAAATCTCCAGCCAGTTCAATAGACATTTGCAAGGTGTCATAAAAACATACGAAGAGCTAAAGGCCCATCTAGACCAGCTTCCTGTATCTCACAGTGGCCCACCAGATGCCTCAGGGAGCACACAAGACAACCAGATACTTGCATCTCATTGCCACTCCCCTGCATCTGCCATTCTGAAGTCGCTTACTTCTAAATTACTTCTCAAGTTACATTACTCCTCATGGCCTGTAGGCTGCAATGGATTTTTCCTCCAGAAATCTGTCCAGTCCCTTTTTAAAGGCACCTAGGCCAGATGCCATCACCACCTCCTGTGGCAAAGGGTTCCACAGCTTAATTAACTGCTGGGTAAAAAAAGTATTTCCTGCTATCTGTTTCTGTTTCTAACACCTAATTTTAGTGGCTGCACCCTGGTTCTGGAATTGCGAGAGAGGGAAAAGGACCTCCCTATGTCTACTTTATCCATCCCGTGTATAATTTTGTGCGACAGGATCCAGTGGCAGTGCGGGCCACCATCTTTGCCCCTCCCAGGCCTGATCTGCCCTCCCTTGCCCAGTTTCCTTCCCGCCACTCAGTAGCACCTTTCGGGTGCTCCTCCTGCCTCTCCCTCTGACGTGGTGGCCCAGAAGGCACTGGCACTGTCCTCCCCCTGCCTGGCTGCCGCAATGAGCCTTACCGTGCATCAGCCATGGTGGCTGCCTGCACAGCTTTCACACAAGCTGCGCTGCCTGGGCATAGGATCAGGCTGCCTGGTTGTTCCTGCTTGTAAGAGAAAGGAGAAGATATAAATGTGTACACATGTGTATGGTCTTTATAAACAGAAGACCACAACCTGTTTGGCCTGTTAGAAAGAATGTTTTCTACGTTTTTTCCCCCCTGAAAGTTAGGATTTTGATGGATGTCAGTTGACTGGGGGGAAGGCAGCCATGAGAATAGCTTAACTCCTTGCTTCAGTCAGAGAGCTGGGGAGGGGTGGCAAACTGGGGAGGGATGCCCAGAGCCTGCCTGCCTGCCTGCCAGCATCCCGGCCTTCCAGCTCTAGCTGGCTGCCCCATCCTCTGCTGTGGTGCTGTCCTTGGAATACTTGAAAGGACAGGATTGGGGACGACTATCTTGCCCTTCACTCCACCAGTACTTTTTCATGAAGAAAGGATGAGGAATGGTGATGTACGTATTTGTGGGGAGGGTGAGATGCCCAGTGGTGTTTCTAGAGGGGAGGGAAATGCTAAGTTTTGCAGGAGCCTGAGTTCCTAAGTGGCCTCTCCCCCTTGTCTTCACAGTCACTCACATTTTGTACCCCCTCTAGGAACGCCACTGGAGATCCCTACTGGAAGAAATGGTGGATTGGTGTCATTTTGAATGGCTGATTGGCTTGGTTCATCCCTGCAGCTTTTCTGATGGCATATGTTCGGAGTAAGCTCCTGGGAGTTCAGGTAAGGAAGGGGAAATAGGATCTTGATGTGTGTGACTGCTGCTGAGACCCTCCCACCCCCTCCCATCTCTGGTCCAGCCTACTCCCCCCCTAATCTGCCACCACACCTGACTTATCTGCCCAGGACTTATGGTGGTGGATTGTGAGATCTGCTGCCACAAGGAGCAGATAGGATTGGACGGTCGGCTGCCACCCTATACACACTTTCCTGGGAGTAACACAATGGGACTTACTTCTAAGTAGACATGCATTGGCTTGCACTATAAGGGGCTTATATTTTTTGCTTTGCTAATACTAAAAATGCCTTTCATATTCACCATGAAAAAGAGTAATCACAGCTCTGCCTTTTGCAAAAATGAATCACTCCATTTTTTTCAAAGGCTTAATTTTCAGCTTTTCTTGGCCCATTGCAAAATGTTATCTGGTCTGTTATTGTAAGCTCTTAAATGCAGTTCCTTTTCTTAAAATACTACATTACATTATGGGTATCACTACCCAGATATTTTTGCATCATTAGATATGCTTAATGGAATTCTTTTTAGAGCACTAATTGCAGTATATTATTATTTTAAAAATTACACATAGAGCCGGAAGAAAGGCATGTTTTACTAAAATTGTTCAATAAAAGATTAAGAAATAAAATGTGTTTGGTTTCTGAAACTCAACATTTGTGGTGTATTTTGATAAACTGATGATATCACCCATGTTTGAATGATTGGTAAAATAGTTCCTTCTGCTTAATTCACAACACAATTTTAATCCTTTGTCAATACAGCCAGGCAGTTGGTGCTGTGGGATGTGGTGCCAGCAGGCTAGGGTACATCTTTGTGCCAGCACTGCTGGCTCTCACATCTGGGCAGACATGCCTTATGGGACTCTCAGAGCCAGCACAAAGCACCTTTAGAATTGGGCCGCTCATTTATTAGACAGCCACTCCTTGACCCTGTGCCTCATTGGCCTTGGGTTGATTGGGTGCAGTGATTGTCTCCTTTGACATCACATCAATGATACACGGATGTCACTCAGAATATCCACTGGCTTCACAGTGATGACATGATTATCACATGGGTGGCCTGCCGATGTCATGGCAATGACACACTGCTGTCAGGACACCAAGCTGTGAATAACAGCCTGTGTTGGTGTCTCCATAGAGTCTGGGATGTTAGTGGGAAGGGCTGAGCCAGGGTTGTTTTGCCAGGAAAAGCTTAGCATTTGGTCCTTGTTGTGCTGGCATTGTTGTGCCATTAGTGTAGCATTGCCGGGAGAGATTTAAGGCTCAATCTTAAGGCCCTCATCAACAGCAGTACACTTGGATTGCCAGCAATCAGTATCACAAATGTGCTGCAAAGCATGTTCGTAACACTGCAGGAGGAAGGAGCACTGGCGTTGGGCCAGAGCTAGTTAGCACCTGCTTCAGCACTGGGCAGAAGGGCCACTGGCTCTCCAACAGCACCAGCAAGCAGTAAGCAGAGTTGGAGCAGAGGGAGTGGAGGAACCGGGTTGGGGAGGAAAGGATCAGTTCCGCATGGGGGCTAGGGCCCAGCAGTGGCATCCACTGCAAGGTCCTATGCACTGCTTCAGGCCAGGCAGCCCAACATGGGGCCACTCCGGCTCCTGACAGCAAAATAGGCAGTGGAAGCTCAATGAGTCCCACTGTAACCCTTTCCTCTCCAGAGACCCCAGCAGCTCCTGTGGGATGCAGCAGTAGCCATTTTGCTACTGCTGCTTGGGAGCCAGCAGCTTAGGGCTGGGCTGTTAAAATATGATTGACATTGCGCCAGTGTCTGAATAGGGTTGGGCTGTAAGAGTGCATGGGAAACACGATGCACTGGGTGTGCACTTGTCTGCACATCCACAGAATTGTATAAAGAGAAATGAAGTAAAGAAATTCAGTATGATGCTTTCTGAAAAGCTGTTGAAAAAAAACATATTTCAGAAGGGAGATGTTTACTGCTATAGAAAGATTTGGAATGAATTGCAGTGGGATTAATGATTTCTAAGGCAAAACATATTGTTTAGGTCAGTGGTAATCACATAGGCCTCCCCTTTTCCAGTGTCCCATCTTCCCAAATTTTCTTTTTTTTTTTTTTGAAGATGATTTTATTGATTTTATAATTATAAAGATACAGGAAAAGGATAGTCAGTTACATAGGATGGGTATACATAGGGTTAAACAATAGGAAGTGAGGCAGTACGAGAGTAACATGTAAATGCAAAAATTAGTAATTTCCATTATAATATATTCCATCTGAAAGGATATAATCATTATGATTCACAAAACTACGTCAATTTTCATTATTCATTCAAATCTTCAATAATTTCAATAATTTCACAGTTACTTAGCAAACTCAAGCAAGAAAAGTTAATTATACCTATAATTATCTATCTCTAATTTATAGTAAAAGTCAATAAAATAATAAACTAAAAGGGAAGAACCTACTATATAAAGCACAGAAATAGAATAAACATAGGTGAAGCTGGGAAGTCAAACTATTTAAACTAGCACTCTGTTGATCTCTTCATCTCTATTCATATTGCTTATATTATTTTTCAATCTTAATCTTTAATTAATCTTTGTTACAAAACTTATTCTATTAGAATTAAGACAGCCCATCTCAGAAAAAAAAACGCCATAAAAATAAAGAGCATAAAGATATAACATGACATCCATCACTTTGTAATCACCATTAGGCCTTAATCACATTTTTTTTTCTAAAGTCATATCTTAATGTAAGCTTGAGTTATCACGTACCTTTGTTAAAAAAAGAAAAAAGAAAATAATCGCTTAGTTATATAATCTGACGCAAAATTACAAGCCTACAATTATCGCTTTTCAAATCAAGGCTCAATGCTAATTATTTCTTTCTATCACAAATCTCACAGGAAGGAATGAACTTTGTCACCTTTTAATCCTCATTTCTATTTATACCATTTATTCAATTTTTAAATCATAAATTTCATTAATCAAATTCCCCCCGCCCATTTATTATAAAAAGCCAAAAATTATACAAATCATTAAAAATTAACATCTGGTCAAAACCTTCCCCTCTCCTGCCACCAGAGAGGAGCCTGCTGACAATAAACACTCTCACTGTATTTGTCAGCAGACCATAAAAATATCTTGTTCATAGTCTCTTTCTCTTAAATCTTCTTAGTTCAGACAGGGCTGTCCATCTTCCAAAAAACAAACAAACAAACAAACAAAACAGCTTGCCTTCTTAAGCCATCCAGTTCCATTTCTTATTAAACATTCCTCTTGTCCTTCTACAAAGTTCATTTCTCCAAGTCCTTAAACATGCTTCAAACATCTTTCAACTCTGATTGTAGATCTGTCGGTTTCCTTCTCATTAACGCCATGTTAACTCAGTTGGGCAGTAAAAAATTCAAGCTTTCTTTAAACATACAAATCAAAATACTCCCTATTTTTGTGTTCTCTTATCTCATTAATAAATCCTCTTGATCTGCAAATAGGACTGTCCGTTTTCAAGTAAATGAGCTCCAGTTATAAATCTTCTGCTTCGCCTCTCAACGCCATGTTTAATCTGCTACACAGCAAAAAATTCAGCATAGAACAGAGTACTTTTTTATTCCATATTTCAGCTTCCCACGCCACATCAAAGCATTTAGAAAAGAAAATAGAAACAGAAGCAAAAAAGAAAACAGCGATGCACTTCAGTGGATATCTTGTGTTGAAGATTAAGCAGGTTTAATTCCACTGACCTCACTGGCCCGCAGCCAACTCTCCAGTGCACTTCACGCCAAGATGTTAAACATTTACGCCTACACACCACTTCTGTTGTCTATTTGGAGTGTTTATAGCAGAGTTGGGGGCTTGTGGAC
>JAJKFI010000003.1:19369970-19390692 GCA_029204185.1 Lerista edwardsae
TAGCAGGTTGCACTAACAAGCTGGGAAGCTGACCACCTCAAGGACACGCAGGTGCTCTATCTGATCTGGAGACGGAGAGACGGAATGCCAGTTTCCACCAGTTCTGGAGTGTGTGGTGTGAAACTGCAACAACTTCTTCTTCCCACACGATTGTCTTCATTAGGGGGACCTCTGAAGACCTTCCAGACGCTGTAATCCATCATTCTCTCTCCGGTGTTGTCACTCTCCAAGTCAGAGACCGTCCACACGGTCTGCCAGAAGGCAGAGTCTCTTCTGCTCCCCAGTCACAAGCGAACATCATTCACCTCCGGAGTTGGCCACTATCCAGAGGCTAGATGTTAATGCTTACCTCCAACCCAGTTCTACTACTGGAGTTGGGCCCGAACCCCTTGCAGAGATTCAGGAAAGAACACAAGCCCCAGCCACTCATAAAAAGTGACTGCCATGTTCAAGTCTCTGGCTCTTCCCCATCTTCCCAAATTTTCAATGGTGGCTGCCCTAGGTGCTCTGTGACCCACTTGAAATCAGCTCATGACCCACCTAATGGGTCCCAACCCTCAGTTTGGGGAACACTGGTGTAGGGTTTTACAAATCAATATCAATAAGAAAGTTGAACCCCAATCAACAATACATTTTAAAGCTAGAAAGAGAAGTGCCAGAAAAGTCTTTTAAATTGCTTGATTGCACATATTATCAACACTACTTGTATGAATGGTTTTTCATACATCACTAAATTGCCCCCCCCCACACAAAAAATCAGATATGAAGTAATGAGAGAACAATCCAGTCTAAGTTAAACACTGTTGTTTCATTGCTCCATTGATTTTCATGCAAGTATTAACTGTGTGTTTAAAAACCTCCCATGGAAATCAAAGGGCCTCAAAAAAGTAGCTTTGACTGAATCATGCTCCAGATAGGACTGAATAATTCAAAGAAATCAGGCATAATATTAGTTCATCCATATTGTATCATACACATATAAACTCACCATGTCATAAAGAGTTGCTTAAGGAATGATTTTTTTTTCACTGAGGGCGCAATCCTAAATAGCGCTGGCAGGCCAGTGCCAAATCCAGCACTGCTTAGGACAGGCTGGAGCCAGGCTGGAGCCAAGGGATATCTAGCTCCCCATAGCTAAAGAGCGGACACAGAATTGAGGAGACCACATGGCCTGAATCAGCTCTGTGCAGCTTTGCTGATGGCTTAGGATGTGGCTGTATGGCCACCTCCCAAGCCCGCCCAGGTCCCGCCTCCCGCCTCCCCCTCCCACCAATTTCTGTCCCGAAAGGTTGGCGCAAGGGAGGCTCTCCGTCGGCGCTCTGAAGCTGATGCTTCGAGCAGCGTCGGCTTCAGAGTTGGAGCGCTGACACAGGGGTACTGCTTGGCACCCGCGCTCTGCCCCTTGCATCGTGTTGATGCAAGGGGCACGCTAGGATTGCGCTGCCCATTGTTTTCACCCAGTCCACCCCCTGCCCTCTCCCTGAACTACTCCAAAACTTCCTCGCCCAGGACACACCCTCTCGCTGATTTACTGAGGCTGATGCAGCCCAGAGTCATGGCAAGTGCCATCATTATGACGCCAGAGTCTGCTGCTTTCCTAAGAATGCAGCAATAAAACAGGCAATTTCTCAGCCTTTCTTCAACAGCAAAGTGAATCAGAAAGAAAAAAAGCTTGACACAAGCAAATTAACCACATAGCCCTCTCCCTTTCCAGTGTCCCATCTTGCCACCATAAAGTATGTTTGGACCACTCTCGGAGTCAGAGAAGCCAGCACACAGACATGCACTATCCTCCCTGACTCCAAAAGTGGTCCAAACGTGCTTTATGGTGGCCCTTGTGCCAAGCTTTGCTGGCCTGTGCTGGCCTAGCTCCAGGTTAGGATTGCGCACTTGCACTCTCTCTCTCTCTCTCTCTCTCTCTCTCTCTCTCTCACACACACACACACACACACACACATTCCCACCATCTTGGTTCTGTCCTTTCCCCCACTCACCCAGGCTAATACATGCACTGTTTTTAACAAAGCTTCACTGCAAGAAGCATAACACAGATGACTATTGCAAGATTCCATTTCTTTTCCTGAAAGAGTACTTTCGAACGATATTTGATCTCATTTTGGTTCTCTAATTGAATTGTTAGCGGAGTTCCCTGTAGGACTGCATGAAAGTTCCAGTAACATAATAATCTCACATCAGTGTCAGATATTTGAGCAAAGCAAACACTTTAAAGCTGCGGCTTTGATTTCTTTCATTTTGTTTCTATGAAATGCTCTTGAGGATAAAAAGGAAAGTACACATAGAGAAGCCTTACAAGGAGCAACAAGTTTCTCTAGAACAAAAAAAGATGCCAGAACAAAAAACGGAATTCTGAAGACTTGTGTCCTTTTGAAAGGTAATCTTCACATGAAAGAAAACATGTCATGTCTAGAGGGTGTTTTGTTGACTTCTCTCGATGGTGTCATGCCACAGATACCAGTGGAAAGGAACAAGAGTTCTTGTGAAGTGGGCCCTCCAAGCATATCAATCAATGGTGCATGGGCTCAATGCACACTATGCCTTCCCCTGCTTTCAGAGTGGGGAAATCACGTGAATTGGAATCACCATGCAATTAGGAATTAACATGGGTCACCATGTTCACAATCTATTTGGTGAGGAGCACCCATCCCATTGTTCCATCTTGCAAGTGCTGGCACCTTCTCAGGTCTAAAAACTAGATCTACGTGGTGAGGGGGTTACCCCTGAATATGATATTCTAGATAGCACATGCAATGGCAATTTTAAATGTGGACTGAAGTTGTCTCCTTTTCAAAATAACGTATTGTCCAGTAAAAATAGAAAATTGCAATATTTACAATACAAGCAGGGGCGTAGCTAATGAAAGTGTAGCCCAGTGCAGAGGGCAAAATTACCTTTCCTATGATATATAACATGATGGTATTATTCATACATACCAAGATTTTCACAGTTTTGGCCACTAATGTCAAGCTCAGCTTGTTGCCCCCTTAAAGCTTGCTGCCTTGTGAAATTGCACCATCCTGCACTTCTTTAGCTATGCCTCTGAATACAAGAATGAACTTTAGTGTCACCCAACGGATGTATAGAAGCCCCCTGAGAATTTTTAAAATACTGTACACTATATTGCATTCTCTGACTGCACGTACAACACATTAACAATTATAAAAACAACTGAAATAAAGCACCTCCCAACACGAAACAATCACACATAAACTTGCCAGCAGTGTCATTGAGTGCAACAATGTCACACCCTGGATCCAGGTGCTTCTGCTTGGATCCTAACACGTCACCGGGTGGAACACACATTCCACTGTTCCCTCTAGTCCAACAGGATTGGGCTGCTGGTATTGCTTGCCTGCACTCTTATTTAATGCATGCAGTTAGCAGGTGGTTGGTGCTATTAAAAGCGGAGCTGCTGCTGCTTGGTCTTGAGATTTCCCTTTATATGTCTGGTGTCCTTCCCAGCAGGAAGTAAATAAGAAGTGAAGCTTCAATCAGTAATGCTGGCTTACGATGGAACAAATGATACCCATTACATTTTAACCATTCATATAGTTCTTAATGGTGCAGCGGCCCTCTTGAGATTGGGATTTGAACCATTTAATAACGACAGCATGACATGCTTTATGGTCCATATGGAAATAAGTGCTTTGCCGCCATCAATTCAACAACTACAAGTCACTTTATTCTAAATCATGATGTGTTTTATTTTTCCTCCCTGTCAACACGGCTGTCTTTTTTTTTATTTCCAAGGTGAACCTCCAGGTCCAATCACCTCCAGAGAGAGAGAAGTCTGCTTTGAGCAGAGAGCTGATATATTGACAGCCTCTGTAATTTATTTCAAGCAGCTGGTAATTTTCAATTGTTTTCAGCAAGTTTAACATGTTTAGGCTTCATTTATGTCCTACACAGATAGTTCACAGATTATGGTTTGCCCCCATTAGTGTTCCATTTATCTTTTGGCATTCAGTGAAAATGAAAGGGAAAAAGCAGAGAATCCCAGGGAGTTCTCTCACTCGACAGTGAAGAAATTACCTGTATATGAAAAAAGCTGCTCCTTATGCAAAATCCATACAATACTGATATCCCTGAAAGTAGATCTCTAATCTGTGGCTGGTTGATAGCTGCCTGTAGCATAGCAGTGGTGATCCAAATGCAGGCACCCACAGCAGAAAGTCTAAAAACGATTTACTTGGAAACAGTTGTATCATCTATTGATGATTACGCTGAAATAAAGTGGTTTTTGAAGGAGGCCAGCAGAGGTGTCTCCTTGATGGATTTGAAAAGGGGTGTTGGTTTCACTCCTGCACTCTTTGTAGCAACATCTTGCTTTCATTTTTAACCCAAGCTGCTTGCAACATTTCCATGAATGTGAATTATTAGTTATGCTGACAATGATTCCTAGCCAGTGGTGGGGTTCAAATAAATTAACAACCGGTTCTATGTCCTTCAGGGCACCCTGAAAGGCAGCCACTGCCTTTCTTCCCTCTCCCAACCTAAAATTAACAACAGGTTCTGCAGAACTGATGAGAACTGGCTGAATTTCGCCACTGTTCCTAGCCCAATCCTATATTAACCGCTCTGCTGATGCAGCTATGCCTCCGAAGCACATGCTACATGTTGTGCAGTGGGATGTCCTGAAGAACATAAGAGCCCAGCTGGATCAGGCCAAAGACCCATCTAGTCCAGCTTCCTGTATCTCATAGTGGCCCACCAGATGCCTCAGGAAGCACACAACATGATGCCTACATCCTGCTGCTTCTCCCTAGCACCTGGCCTGAGGTAGCCTACATCTAAAATGAGGAAGTTGCACATACCCTTCACTGCCTGTAGAGTGCGATGGACTTTTCCTCAATGAATCTGTCCAATCCCGTTTTAAAGGCACCAAGGCCAGACACAATCACCACCAACTGTGGCAAGGAGTTCCACAGGTTAATTACCCGCTGAGTAGAAAAGTATTTTCTTTTATCTATCCCCTTTCAACACTCATTTAAGTGGATGGTTCTGGTATCATGAGAGAGAGAAAAGAACATTTTTCTATCCACTCGATCCATCCCATGCATACCATATTGATTTCAACAACAAAAATCTCTAAGTGAAGTCAATAGGATTAAATGTGCTTTGATTTCGCTGGCTTGGGTCAATGCTCCTGGAGACAGGAAGGCCAGTGCATGGACATACACCATCCTCTGAGAGTGGTCCAAATGCAGGTTACTTACACACACACACACACACACACACACACACACACACACAGAGAGAGAGAGAGAGAGAGAGAGAGAGAGACAGACAGACAGACAGACAGACAGACAGACAGACAGACCAAATGTATGTAAATGTAAATGAAGTAAACAGGAAACCTTTGCGACTCAAGCCATGGGGCTCTTTTTCAAAGTATTGTCTTCTGATTTGCATCTTTGTTTACTTGCACTCAGAATTTATAAATTTCCATTGCGTCATAAAGCCAAAGCAGTGTTCAAAACATTAACATACCTTGGGCTTGATGTTAGAAAGGCTTATCAACTAGTAGTGCAGCAGCTTGCAACCTTCTTGTCAAGGAGAAAATCATAACCAAATGAGGGTAGCAGGAAGAGGGACTGGGAGGGAGGAGTGGTGAGAGAAAACACCCTCCCTGCTACCACTGCTGCACCTACAGCCAAGTGAGCAGGCTGGATTATAAACTGGTTTGGATTATAATCCCTGAAGAAGAAGAATGATGGGAGGGGGGAAGACAAGATGGCCCAATTCAGAATGCTGGCTTCATTTACAAGCATGCCAAATGTATAATCCAAACTGGATCATCACAAAGTTTGGTGACACTATTGGTTTCTTTCATTTAAACGAGAAAATCTGGGTAAACATCAGCCCTCTCAACTCCTCAAGGAATTGCTAAAGAGGAGCAACTGGTTATTGAACACCAAACTGGAATACTTTCCACTTCCATAACAAAGTTATTAGATGGAGCTTGAATGCTAGATCATTCCAAATGCCGCTCAAATACATCACAGTATAAAATTATGGAGCCTGGAATAAAGTCTTATTTTCAGCAATGATCATATTTCCCCCCCTAATCCTATCTGTAGAATCCTACATCTTCTGACATTTATTGCTCCCCACTGGGTTTTTGCTAACCCAAGTTCACTTCTGTTTTCCACGTCCCTCTAGTTTTCTGCCTTGCCAAGTGTGCTTCAGCTCAGATGTTTCTGTATAATGCATGCCTGTGTGGTCTTGCCTCCAGCCTTTATTTCAACACTAACTCATTCTGTTTAATGCTCAAGTTTTCTTTAAAACCCCAGAAACTTAAAGAATGACCTACAACCTGGAGTCATCATTTCTCGAGGTCTGAAAACACTAGTTAAATTTAAATTCGGGATTCTTCAGTCTCAAAAGGTGCAGAGTTCAGCTGTGGTTCTATGAAGCTTGAGGTGCAACGTCAGTAGCTCAGAGTCATTTAGCCGTTTCTGTTCTGCTGCCATGGAATGCTCACCAATTGGCAGGCCCTCTGAAGTGAGTTTCACTGGCTTTCCTGATGCAGTAGGTGTTTTCTTCTCCAAGTGATAGGCCAGTCATGCGCCAATGTACTGATGTCGATGGCTTGAGAAGGCAAGATCATTTGGGAAAGACAAGATTGTAGTTGGCATCCACTTTCGGATGCGGAGCATGAAAGAAGGCACAAAACTTCAATGAGCAGGGCAATCCATCAGTCAATCAGAACCTTTATTGGCATATATACACACAATCACAAATACATGTAACAGGAGGATATGAATTAGCTGAGACAACAAAATCCTCATCTTAATCTACGCATCCTCGTTTGTTTGGAACAAGGGCCACTGTAAAGTATGTTTGGATGACTGTTGGAGTCAGAGAGGCCAGAACACAGAAGTGCACTATCCTCCCTGACTCCAAGAGTGGTCCAAACGTGCTTTATGGTGTCCCTTGTACCGGCCAAACTAAGTCCAGGTTAGGGTTGCACCCTAAATAATTCAGAAAGGCTGGCACATTCTCCACTATGGCAAACTCTCCTGCTGGCATATTTCAATATTTCACAGTCTGGGTTATCTCTCTTCTTTGTCAATGGGCTTAAGTATTTCCTACAAAGCGTTATATAGAGTGGACAATACAGCATCATGTGAGAGAATGACTCCACTCCACCCAACATGGAAGAGCAGCACCATTCACTATAGGGCAGTGATGGAAAACCTATGAAACGCGTGTCACAGCTGACACGCGAAGGCATTTTCAGTGACACGCAGAGCGGGGAAGAGAAGGGTCAGGTGGGAGCAGGCTAGCAACTAGCCACACCTGCCGGCACTTAGAAGACACTCTGGAAGCAAGTCCCCGGGTGCTGTGTGTGTGAGAGAGTCTGGAGGCACTTACAAGCTGCTCAGAAGCAACCCTATCCCCAGCCAGCTCTTATAGGTGTGTGTGTGAGAGAGAGAGGGGGGGGAATTGCTCACTAGGAATCTGATTGAGTCATTGAGCCCAAGGTATCTATTTTGATGCCAATCGAGCCCGTTTTTTTTTTATAAAATCAAATAATCCTACAGGGACAATTGTATAGAAGTTGATAGAGTAAGCTCTCCTGATCTGAGTTGTAATAGCCAGAATTGAACTGATCTCAATCCTATGCAAGTCTATTCAGCATTCAGTGGGACTTGTGCATTTAGAATTGCAGCCATAGACAATCAAGTTATAG
The DNA here is from genome assembly GCA_029204185.1 of Lerista edwardsae. Taxonomy (NCBI): domain Eukaryota; kingdom Metazoa; phylum Chordata; class Lepidosauria; order Squamata; family Scincidae; genus Lerista; species Lerista edwardsae. Next base: position 19,377,685 of record JAJKFI010000003.1, read on the forward strand.
GACAAACATCCAGGAGTTCTTAAAAGAGAGAGGGATAAAATATAGGAGAATGTAGGAAACCACCATCTACTGAGTAAGCCTCTGTCTCTGGACTGCATGGCCCTGATTCGGGCCACACGGCATGCTTGGATCTATATAGCATAGATTCGTGCAAGCTCATTAGGGTGGCTGGCACCTACACAAGGGCAAGAGCGCAAACATGCCCTTGCCCTGGGGAGGCTCCAGCACAGTCCCAACTTGCATTAGATACAGCACAGATACTGCCAGACTGTGCTACTACGGAGAAGGTTAGGACTGCACCCTAAAACAAGGTTTTGTATATGAAAAAATGAGCTTTCAAATTTTTTTCTGATTAAAAAAAAGACACTTCAAATTAATTGAGTCCAAATCAAGGGAAGTTTTACATATCAGTACATTGACGGCGCAATCCTAAACTGAGTTAGGCCAGCATAAACTAAGGCAGCAATGTTTGGCCAGCACAAGGGACACTATAAAGTATCTTTGGACCACTCTTGGAGTCAGAGAGGCCAGCACACAGACGTGAGTCATCCTCCCTGACTCCGAGAGTGGTCCAAAAACACTTTATGGTGGCCCTTGTGCTGGCCCAACTTTGCTGGCTTAGTTTATGCTGGCCTAACTCCAGTTTAGGATTGCACTCTAAATCACACCTTAGTTACCTAGGGAAAAGCAGTATAGAAATGGCCTAAATAAATAAATAAATAAATAAATAAATAAATAAATGAAAATAGACAATGGCATTCTTACGAGAAAAAAAGAAGTTTTTGTCAATGAATCTGTGTTCCCAACACTTCAAGGAGTTAGACATATTTGAAGATACTAGCACATATAGGGAGACAATAATATTTGGAACGGGACTTGAATCAGATACATGACATTTATACCTCTACCCAAAAGAAAGAGATTGTAAACATTTCAGAGAGGAAACAAAGAACTCTATGTATAGCCCCAGATGAGTGATTGGTGCTGAGAGATCATGGCTAGGAGGCTATCATGTTGAGAAGCCAACAAAGGACAGCAATCTTTTAGTGAGGAAAGGTCTACTATGTCAGCGAAAGAAGAATTGTTGCCAGGAGTCACAATCCAGCAAATAATGTATTCCTGGATGGGTGCGTATTTTCCCATTTAACCTGATTCTTATATATAAAACACAACGATATGTATCCAGACTTATGCAAGTGGAACAAAACTGCTGCAAGGGAACTTCCTCCATCGCATCTCCCCCACTGTATTTTGAAAAATGGTTTGAATTGAAAATGAAGCGTGCTTTTGAAACAAGAAAACCATCTCTTTTTCTGAAATGTTGTCACCAGGGCATTGCTCTAAGCAGGAAACACGTAATTAGGGGTGTGAAAAAGGTGAGGGTTTTTTTTTGGGGGGGGGGCAGATTTAGAGCTCAATCCAGAGCCCTCCAGCGTGAGAGTTACAAGTGTAGCGCTTGTGCTACTGTTGTAAGAGTGCCGTAAGGAACATGCAAGGCAGGTGGTCAGCTCTTACTGCCTGTGCTGCAGCACTGCCAACCCTTCACCACCTGGAGGCGTCAACATGATATTGGCAAGAGGTAAGGTTACCCCCTCACTGGTGTTGCTGGGATTCTGGGCAGGGGCAGGAGGGAGTTCCTGGATGGGGGAGGGGAAGGGCGACCTCGCAAGGGGCTGGGACCTGACGGAGGCTTTCTCTGCCAGATCTTATCCCAGCAGAGGCCTCGGTAACATGGGGCTGCTCGAATCACTGCAAGCAAAATAGCCGGCAGTGAACTGAGGAGCCCCATTGCAGGTGGCAGGGCTTTCCCCAGGGAAAAGGGATGAATGTCCCCTTCTCCCATGGAGATCCCGGTGGCTGCTTGGCTACCGCTGCACCCTCAGTGGCCAGGCGCTTCTGGATTGGGCTGCCCCTGACTTGAAAGGCAGAAAGTGGTGTTATGTGCTTTTATTCTAAGGCCTCATTCCAAGTGCTCATTTTTATTGTTTAAATCAGTGATTCCCAACCTGGGGGCCCACGTGCCCCCCCCAGGGAAACAGGAACCACTGTATACCTGTTACTTTAAGGGGAGTGGTTGAAGCAGTGACAGCAGCAACAGCCTTACAGGGATTGTGCTGCCGCTGCTGCTACAAAGAGCTCTGTTAAGGATCCGGGGTGGGTGGGTAGCGTGGCCATCCTGAGGGGGCGGGGCAGCAATCCCCTCTGCAGGCCACCCTGCTGCCCTAAACAGCTACCTGCACCAATCTACCCATGTCTGGGCTGTGCAAACCTTGAAGTGAGTGTGATTGTAGCAGAGAGCTAATTGGGGCAGCAGTGTGGCCCGCAGAGGGGATTGCTGCCCCCTGCCCCCTCTGGATGGCCGCGTTACCTGCAAGGTACCTTAACACAAGTCTTTGTGGCAGCAGCGGTACGATCCTTGTGAGGCTGTCCCTGCTGACACCGCCCTCCCTCCCAAGGACATACAGCGTTCCTTACCTTCATGTAAAGGCTGGGAACCACTGGTTTAAATGCTTTAAGAGTGTACTGGGTAGATGATACAGGAGGTGATGCAGTGTCAGCAGATGCAACCACAGTATTATTTCCGATTGAAAAAACTAATCTATTTTAACTTTTGGAAAAATACCTGACACAAAAATGCAGTGTTTTGTGTTTTTATATGGATATTTTAACCTCCCCCAAAGGTGATGTTTTGTGTTTTTATGAGTTTTTAACAAAAATAAACATCTCTACATATAACTAAAGGTGACTAATTTTTAAAGTACCTGCTGTCTTTTCGGTCGTCCATCCAGTATCTTGCTTTGAAATCATTCTGCAATAAAGCCTTGCAATCAAGGACAGAATGACCATATGGCGGCTGATATGAGCAGCAAATTAAAATCTATACAAGTTACCTTCAGCTTAACAGAACATTAACTCTCAGTGCCAAGCAGATCTGGTACATAAGCAAAAATTAGTGATTCAAGCACACCTTTTGAATGTTTTTTTATATTACAGTATCAGCACATTTACTACACCAGATGCAGTAACAATTATGAACACACAACACCAGATGTAATAGTTTTGGGGTAATAAAAGCCCATTAATATAGATATGTCTCACTTGGAATGCCAAATGCTCATTGTTTTGTTCTATTTTGTTCTGAGCCTGGGATAAGTGTGTTCCATTCCTTTCAGTTAAAAAAAGTAGAACGTATGATGATATAGAACCTGTTACTCAAGATCACAGTTACATTTCAAATAAGAACAAATACCCCTTCCCCTCCCTTAGTTATCAAACTGGTTATTTTGTTGATTTATTACTTGAAATGTGCTGGTGACCATGGGTAATGTTCTTCATTTTATTACCTATTTGCCACATATTTCAAAATGCTGTAGACAAATCTTTACTAAGAAGGGACATTCTTGGTTCTACCCATATTGAACAAAGCATTGTGATTAAGACTTGAAGTTAAGACTAAATTCCAGGAGTCTTCTTGCATTATTTTAGCAAACATTATTTTAGCTTTAGCAAACATTTGCCAGAGCTTCCTCTCACAACACAACAAAACAAAACTGGCAAGCATTTTTTCTAGGTTGAGTTGTAAAATGAGGATTAAAAAGATCCAGTGGCCTTCTTATGTAGATTAATGTTGATTTCTTTAGGTATCCACTGATTCGGTATCCACGATTTCGGTATCCCCAGATACCATGGATACTGGTACACCTTTTTCAAGATAGGGGAACATCAGTGGTTTTGCTGTAACAAGGTAAAAAAAAATGTTTAATGTTCCCCCTATCTTTTTAATAGGTGTCCCAGTATCCATGGTATCCGTGGATAACTGAAACCATGGATACCAAATCAGGGGATCCTGGGGCATGCCTATAATTAGAGATGGGATAAAACTGTGATGACAAAATAAAAACACATAACACTGCTTTCTGCACTTGGAAAACACAAAACATCTGTCAAAAAACAAAATTTCCCACCTCTAGCTGCAATGATAAACAAAGTTTGCCCATATGTTTATTTGATTTGTTTCACATGGCAATAGTGCCAAAGGGCTAGGAACACTGGCTGGGCACAGAAAAAAATTCGTCTGCAGTGTCTTTTCCCTTCTATTTGTGCGTCATTGCATAAATTCTACACTTCCAAGACTGATTCCTTGCTAAGCTATTAAACCCAAGAGAGTCAAATGGACCACTGTTTGCCATTACATCCGCACCAACGGAACTGATTTTTGGAATTTCTTTGATCAGCAGACTTGACTTGCTTTGCAGCTGTTCTCACTAACTAGAGTCAATAATTTGGAAACCGTGGTTTCACACTTTTGGACTGGGAGGAATCTCCTCCTTATTTGAGTCTTAAATTTACCCTGGGACAGTTGACAATGTTTAAGAAGTTACACAAGCTCCAACAGGTATCCTGTGCCCAGAAAGGGCTTTGAAAAAACAGTAAGGACCATGGAACTTTAGAATCTATAAATCTCATGTACCCCCTTGGAAATGAACTGTCTATTGTTGAATAATAAATAGTCTCATAGCACGAAAGCCAAAAACAGTTTACCCAAAGTGCGGTTCTATCCAAGTGAGTAGTTGGTGACCCATTGTGATTTTTAGTTTTGTTGCTAATCATGATCTTTTTCCTTTTCTTGTTTTACTAACCGGCATGCATTTGTGATCTACAACCCCAGCTTAATTTTAAAACAGCCCATGAATCTGACATTTCCTGTGTGACCATATTAGCCTTTAGATGACACAGTACTGTACTGTACAATTATTCATTTCTGAAAACACCCATTAGTTAAATAAGCTTTATAGTAATGTTATATATGAGTATATTACTGGGTTGCATCCACAGTGTTCTTCTTGTAGAGGAAGAATCTTTACTTCTTTAAGAGAAGTAAGATGTTGCCTATTGAATTTGAAAGTTGAAGTTAAGAAATGCAGTAGCCCTCGATATCCATGGGGGTTCCGTTCCCTGAATCTGCACAGATACAGACATCCATGGGTATTCAAACCCGCAGATTTGGGCCATTCCCCTTCTGACTGGAGCTGGATGGATCCAGAGGCTTTTCTGAGGCCTGCAAAGGCATTGCATGATTGTCTGCGGCCTCTGCGAACCTCAGAATGCCTGTTACAGCCCAAAAAATAAAGCTGCTACTGATTTGTGGCAAAAACAAAAACAAAAACTTGTGGCATACTTTTTATGCCGTTATAAAGTATTCTGAGGGAAATCCAGATTGGGAGCACGGGGTGTGTGTGCGCAAAAATTTAAAGTTCCTCTCCTCTCCACGCCATGATGCCAAATTCAGATCAGGGCCAAGGGCAGCTGCTTTTGAAAAACTCACGGATTGCAAACATGTGGTAGGTAGGTGCTTTTCTTTCAGCTGGGCTCACTTCCAATATTAGAACACAGTTGGGGACCAAAAAGAGTTTGGAAAATGTGGACAGGTAAACTTGGAGGGGAGGGGGGTGGTGCACCACTTCTGCGCATCAAGTTGGGTCCTAATCCCCTCTCTATGCTACTGGGGATCCTTGGAAACAGCATGCCTCTGTTCTGTGTAAATCAAAAGCTTGCATACACGATGTGCCTATTAGATGGTCTGAATTAAGGTATTATTTTACTGAAATGCATAAGAAACTAGGTTTTTTGCCACCACATGTAGTCTGAACCTAAGACAAGATAAAATGCAACTCTGTACTTAGGAGAAAAACTAGTCGGAGATTCTACCAAATAAAATCAAAGTGACATGATTGCTATTTTATGTCAAAACTAATCCACTATAGTAGTAGTAGTAGTAGTAGTAGTAGTAGTAGTAGTAGTAGAAAATGACAAAACAATTGATCACATTGTAAATGAGCAAAGTATCACAGAGTGATTGAAAAAACACACAATTAAGTGGGTAACCTGTAAAATAGCCAGAGTTTTATCTTTTCTTTTTTTAAATGGGAGCACATGAAATATAAGCAGGGAGCAGATGAAACAGAGGAAGCCATAGTGTGTGTGTGTGTGTGTGTGGGGGGCTTTTAGATCTTTGCTTTCCTCTGTCATGTGCTCCCATATTCCCAATAATAAAAACTCTCGAATTGCGAGCCAATTGATAATTCTGTGTTTTTCTTTTCCTATTGTAAACAGCCTGTGTGGTCAGGCTTGGAAATGCAACAGAGACAAAGGAGTAAAGACTCCCTGTGTGTCATTTAAAAACATCACAAGACATTCTAGACGGCCAGTTCCAAAGAATAAAAAGGACTGAGGCCCAACAAAAGCCCCATCATATTTTTCCAAGCAGAAGATTTTTTTACACAATTGTCTTTCTCTTTTCTTTAGGCAAGGAAGGACTCCGTAAAACAAAACAAAGCAACTTATGAGGGCCAGGTTTACCTCTAAAATGTCTATGCCAGTTCCATTTTAATCTTAATATTTGGCTTTTCCTTTCAGCTCCCCTTTTCCTTTTGACAAATTGCACCAGGGCCTACTATTTTTGCCAGGACAGCCACTTTACATCTCTCAGGCTTAATGGTTTGTGAACATTTCTGCAGCACTTATATCTGAACTTCTCTATAATTAATGCCCTGACTTCTGAGCAAACAACGCAAGGTACAGTATATATACATGAAATAACACATTTTGGCACATCAAAAACTGTCCAGGGCATAGCTTGAAACCTGCAGGAACTTAAAGTCCTAATTTTCTAGGATTTGTGTTTTTTTTTTAAAGCAGTGGTGACGAGTGTTCTCCTCTTTAAAGTAGTAGTGCCTCAAACTTCACTAAGATCCAAAGGTTGTGCTAGGTTGATGCAGGCTTCCTGTGCCAGGCCAGTAGTATAATCAACGTGACACTAAAATATAAAGCATTGTTTGTGACTATTCTAGAGCCCGCGCCGGCTCCAGGACGCTCACTCCGAGGCCGGATCCCTGCCTGGACAGGGCAAGTTTGTGCCAGCCTGTTCAGATGACTCTGTAGCCTAACCCCCCCCCCCCACCTGGGCCCAAATAGCCCCATAAGGGTGGCATTACTCAAGGTAAGGAGAACATATCCCTTTACTTTGAGTTGCCTTCCAGTCACCTCCTATTTTGTAAAGGATTCAGCACAGGCCACTTTGCCTTGCCTGTTTCAGTGCAGATTAGGACTGTGCTGTAAAAGATCCTCCTTGCATTGCCCTTCTAAGGTTATTTCCTGATCAGGGGATAATTTTTCAGGAAGATGATTGTCCCTGTCTTACATAAAGACTTTGCTATTGTCTTGCTGGTGTGCATTTATTTAATTTTTCACATTTTTATACCGCCCTTCCTCCAATAAACTCAGGGTGGTGTACATAATTCCTCTCCTCCTCTTGTCCTCAGAACCACTCTGTGAGACTGGCCACCCAGGAAGCTTCATGGCTGAGCAGAGATTTGAACTAAGTTCAACTCCCGAACCACTACACCATCCTGGTTCTCTATTGCCCAAGCTGCAATTCATCGGGAAGGAATGGGTATTCAAGATGACACTCTTTGGGAAGCAGCCATGCAGTGTAGCTCCGGCAGAAAGTCACAGATGCAAGGAACATTTTTCAGCCCAATCCTAACATTTATTGGAACAGACAGGCCACAGTGGCCTGCATTGTATCCAGTTCAGGTTAGGAAGCAACTGGAGGTCACCTTGGGGTATGTAATTTTTCCCTTACCCCGTGTCAAGCCCTTGCCATCCCTATGGAGCTACTCAGACCTGCTCCAGCTATTTCGTTGGTGCAAATCTAAGCAGCCTGTAAAATGCTGCCCTGGCTGGGAACAGGGTTAGGATTTCGTACGTGCTGCCATTACCAATTCAATCCCCTACTGGTCCTGATCCACTTCCTATTCTACTCTCTCCTGCCCCCAAAATGCCACCTCCCTGTTCTGCCCTCTCACCACACTCTACCACCCCCTGGGCTGGCCTGTACTGACTAGTGCAAATCTATCCCATTTGGGGTTCAGGGGCTGGATCTGACCCTCCCAAGCTGGTGCCATAAATGTGTTTTATGGCATGTTTACTGTATGACACTCAGGAGCTGGCACGGGGGCCTCTGCCAGTTCAAACGGATGTCTGGATTGGTGCCTAACTTGTTTGCCTTAGCAGTAAAAGAACTGGATTATGAAAATGAATTGAGACCCTGTGAATGGGCCTCCAAATGAACATAAAGCCTTGAAAATAATAATAATAATAATAATAATAATAATAATAATAATAATAATAATAATAATAATAAAAAATTGTGCATCTACTCTACAGTACTAGAGGTGGACCCATAGAGGGAGCGCTCCACTAAGTTTTGCAAGCAGCTACTCCATTCAGAGCCAATGTAGCCTCCATTTTGCTCTGGCTGCTGGGAATGGCTTCAAAGAGAAGGAGGAGAAGCTGCTTGCAAAATATAGTGCTGTGACCCCCCTCTAGGTACACCCCTTCACTCTACTAATCCCTCGGAAAACTAAAGTCCATTTTAAACACTTCAAGAAAACCGTCCACCTCCAAGCAAATCCTCCTATGCCACGACCCGGTTGAATGTGGAGCCTGCCTATGAGAAGACAACAAAAGGGTCTTCCAAGATTAATAGCTCCTCATGGTCACGTTGGCTAGGACTGTGAGGGGACAATGGGTCATGGCTGAAGGGGAAGGAGTGGGGCTGTACACTGTCTGAAAGAGAGCGATACTCTCGCCGCTTTTCCTCAAACCCATCAGGATGTGTATGAGAGTGCCCTCTGGTGTAGGCTGGTTGGCTGCCATCAGATCTATAATAGGCCACATTGTGAGGCCTCTCAGGGCTGTGGGAACGGTAACCAAGACAACAGGAACAGTGGGGATCAGGTCCGAGCCCTGCGTTGGGTAAGGAAAGAGGTTCCTGGTTGACCTAGGTCAGAAAGATCATCTTCCAAAATGGCAGTTGGTAGCATTGACAGGGAGAGGACAGCATGACAACAATTCCCTTCATTTGGCTGCAATGACAGCCCCCCTATCCTGCATGATGCTTAGCTTTGCTCAGCAATCTCAGGACCCCCTCAGGCGAGGACAGTTTCAATTCCATCTGGCTCACAAAAAGCAAGAGGGAGCTCTCTGCTCTGCACCCCTCAGCAGCTGCTGCTGTGATTCCGAGAAATGGCACCAGTGTTCCCAGCCTCCCTATGATATTTAACGTACCTTGGCTGCAGTGCTTTCCCTGGGATTGATGGCACATGCCCAGGACTGGACTGGGTAAATTAGGACAAGTGGAAGCTTCAAAGGACAAGGTGACAAACATCATATGAAAATACGTTGTTTGGGGGCATGTGACATGGGTAACTTTCACAGCCTCACATCGCAGTCGTCTCTCAAACCAATGCCAGGGATGAAAGTCAGACACATGCAAATAAATCATTCACTCGGTATGAGAGACAGGGAAGTGCAGTTAAAGCTCATACGAGTGCATCAATGGATGAGCTTCCAAACCTTTGCATAATTGAAATGAACATTTGATTTGAGGATCTGTAGATATGATACACTGCCTGGGTAATGAAGCGTCGTCCTTTGGGAATCACTCATGGGCACACATTTCCTGATTCTTATAAACATTTTCTACACTAATGAGCCTTAAAGATTCCTCATCAAATGGTTGTTAACGAAAATGCTCTTTTCATCTACTCTTGCAAAAATAGTCCTGATAGGGCTACCAAGCGGAAGAAGAGAAATCATTTGAAGTACTTACTTAAGCATGCATTGAATAGTGTAATGTTTGGTGTGGGAAATGGGATCCTCATATGTAGAACAGAGGAACAAAGGTTGGTTATAGGCGAGGCAGTCAACAACATACCCTGTTGTATCTTTTCTGAGCATCCAATCAGTGGCATAGCTAAAGGATCTGGCACCTGAGGGCACAGATTTTTTTAACACACATCCCTGTGTGTTAACAGCTCCCTCTCCAGGGACAGATGCCCATCTGGGAGGCGTGGGAAGGTTTTTTTTCCTCTCAAAAACTGGAAGTTTCTTTCTAAGACCTTCCTGAAGCCTTCTGAGGCTCAGGGAGGCTGTGCACAGCCTCCTCGAACCTCAGAAGGCTTTATGGAGGCCTTAGAAAGGCACTTCCGGTTTTCTAAAAAAATGGAAGTGCCTTTCTTGGGCTTCCAGGGGGCCTTCTAAGGTGTTCTGAGGTGTGGGTAGACTGCACGTAGCCTACCTATGTCCAGTATTGTCATTCAGAAATGAGCTGCCGGAACGTGAGGCGGGACTTACCGCCAGATTGGCTGCCCATTCGTGATGCGTCGCTGCCTGCCCGACCGCCGCGCGGGCACCCCTGGCTTCGGAGGGGGTGCCCGCTTGCCTGGGGGGCGCGCTGGGTGCCTAGGCGAGCTGTGGAGGGGCGCGCCACCCGGAGGGAGTTCCCGCGGCGGGCGGGCAGGCAGGCAGCGACGCGTCATGGACTGCCTGTCAATCAAGCGGTAAGTCCCGCCTCGCGTTCCAGCAGCTCGTTACTGAATGACAATACTGCCTATGTCTCAGACTCCACCCCCGTGCTGGGGCGCCCCACCCACAGGAATGCCTTCCTCCTGCCCCCTCCCACCCTCCTTCCCCTCCCTGCTCAGAATAGCCCCTGTGCCAGCTGAACTCAGCTGGCACAAGAATGGCTTAATGGGGGCTTGCTGTGGCATTGCAGGGCCAACGCAACTGCCTGCATTGGCCCTGCGCCAGAAGCTCTGGTGGCTTGTGTCAGCCGAAAGAGGGGTTTACTTGCACTCTTTGTTTCCTGACATCTCTATTTTGAAAAACCAGGGACAAGAGACTGAGGAGAAGGTGAAGAGATGGTGGTGGTGATGGCTGCTGGAGCATGACTGGTCTGGTGTCCTGCCAGGGAAAGAGGTTACTGGCAAGGATGCAGGTGGCACAGGTGGCCAATTGGTGTGGTGCACTCAAGGGGTACTTTTGTCAATCTACCACCTCGGCTATCTGAGGCAGATTTGTGACTACATCTCATTAGTGGACTGGCCCTAAGCTTTCAAAAATAGCAGGTAGCTTTCTACTGAATCTGTTGATATTTAATGAAGAGAAAATCAACAGTAGGTGGTCTGCTTAATTTTAGTTCGGAATAGTACACATTAATTTTTACATATGTCAAGATAGGGTGGCTGTAGGCTCTGCGCTTGATTGGGCCACTCATTACATAAATCAACTATATGGCTATGTGGTATCTGCATGTTCTGACTCCTCATGGATATGTGGAGTTGGTGCACTAGGTGGAAAGAGAGAAGCTGTGGTTACTTGCTTCTCTCCATGCGTATAGATCAAGAAAAATATATTGATTGATCTGGCCCTAAGAGATTCAGAACACAATCCTAACCTAGTTAGGCAGGCACAGTTGGGCCAGCAAAGTTTGGCTGGTACGATGGCCACCATAAAGTATGTTTAGACCACTCTCAGGGAAGATGGTGCACATCTGTGTGCTGGCCTCTCTGACTCCGAGAGTGGTCCAAACATACTTTACAGTGTCCCTTGTGCAGGCCAAACTTTGCTGGCCTGACTGTGCTGGCCTAACTCTAGGTTAGGATTGTGTCCTACATAAGAACAAAAAAGAGCCCTGCTGGATCCGGCCAAAGGCCCATCTAGTCCAGCTTCCTGTATCTCACAGTGGCTCACCAGATGCCTCAGGAAGCACACAAGATAACTGTGCTGGCCTAACTCCAGGTTAGGATTGCTCTCTCATTGTGGAATAAACTTCCATCTGCTAGTATCCACTGCATCAGATACCTCAATTGTTAGTTCTCAAACACAATATTTACTCAGGTTTACCAACTTGTTCCTCTGGGAGAATCTAGTATAATCTGAAAACCGTTCCTCTAAGATAAAAATAAATAAAAATGAAGTACTTGCTTGACAAACATGAAGCAGGTGGGCTCGGCCGTTCTCTACAGCCTGAAACAAGAAGATTCGTATCTTCGCCTAGGGATATTACAATAAAATTATCAAAATGGAAGCCATAATATAGATAACATTAACCTAAATTAAGTTAAACATACATTTTGAAAGCTGTAATGATATTAAAGTACCAACAAAGCAGTCAGAGATTAAACATTATTCTTTTGTCTTCCACCTAGGTGTTAAATAAAGCTTTTATTATCATCAATTCTGCAGCTCTGCAGTATTTGAGTAAACATCTAATTTAATCTGGTACTATAATTATTTTAAGTGATTTTAATTAGTACCATCTGTAATGCAATTTGCAACAAGCTACTTCTGTAAATATGCACATTAGATAAGTAGATTGCCGGCCAATTAAAAAGTTCTGAATCTGTTAATGCTTTCTTAAATATTGTTTGAAGTTAGTGCTATAAGTTAGAGAAACAATGGATGTGTATGGAAAGTTGTAACTCTTCAGTATTTTCAAAATTTCCAACCACTTTCCATATACGTCCACACAGATCGAAAGATAGGTTGTTGTTGTTGTTGTTCAGTCGCTAAGTCGTGTCCGACTCTTCGCGACCCCATGGACCACAGCACGCCAGGCCTCCCTGTCCTCCACTAGCTTCCTGAGTTCACCCAATTTCATATTCATTGCTTCAGTGACACTATCTAACCATCTCATCCTCTGTCGCCCCCTTCTCCTTTTGCCTTCAATCTTTCCCAGCATGAGGGTCTTTTCTAAAGAGTCCTCTCTTCTCATCAGGTGGCCAAAGTATTGGAGCTTCAGCTTCAGCATTTGTCCTTCCAGGGAGCAATCAGGCTTGACTTCCTGGAGAATTGACCGATTGGATCTCTTTGCAGTCCAGGGGACTCTCAAGAGTCTTCTCCAACACCATAATTCAAAAGCATCGATTCTTCGACGCTCTGCCTTTCTTATGGTCCAGCTCTCACAGCCATACATGGCTACTGGGAAAACCATCGCTTTGACTATGCGAACCTTTGTTGGCAGGGTGATGTCTCGGCTTTTGATTAAGCTATCTAGGTTCACCATAGCTTTCTTCCCAAGAAGTAAACGTCTTTTAATTTCATGGCTGCAGTCACCATCTGCGGTGATCTTGGAGCCCAGGAAAATAAAGTCTGTCACTG
>JAJKFI010000003.1:19390702-19401168 GCA_029204185.1 Lerista edwardsae
AGGTCTTCCTCACTTTCTGCCAGTAGAGTGGTATCGTCTGCATATCTGAGGTTGTTGATGTTTCTCCCAGCAATCTTGATTCCAGCTTGTGAGTCATCCAGCCCTGCCTTCCTCATGATGTACTCTGCGTATAAGTTAAATAAGCAGGGTGACAATATACAGCCTTGTCGTACTCCTTTCCCAATTTTAAACCAGTCGGTTGTTCCATGTCCAGTTGTAACTGTTGCTTCCTGACCCGCATAAAGGTTTCTCAGAAGGCAGATCAGGTGGTCTGGAACTCCCATCTCTTCAAGAACTTGCCACAGTTTGTTGTGATCCACACAATCAAAGGCTTTAGCATAATCAATGAAGCAGAGGTAGATGTTTTTCTGGAACTCCCTTGCTTTCTCCATGATCCAGCGAAGGTTGGCAATTTGATCTCTAGTTCCTCTGCCTCTTCGGAAACCAGCTTGTACATCTGGTAGTTCTCGATTCACATACTGCTGAAGCCGAGCTTGTAGGATTTTGAGCATGACCTTGCTAGCATGTGAAATGAGTGCAATGGTGCGGTAATTCGAGCAATCTTTGGCATTGCCCTTCTTTGGGATTGGAATGTAAACTGATCTTTTCCAGTCTTGTGGCCACTGTTGGGTTTTCCAAATTTGCTGGCATATGGAGAGCAGCACTTGGACAGCATCATCTTTTAAGATTTTGAGTAATTCCGCTGGAATGCTGTCACCTCCACTAGCTTTGTTGTTAGTGAGGCTTTCTAAAGCCCACTTGACTTCACTCTCCAGGATGTCAGGTTCGAGCTCAGTGACTGTACCACTGTGGTTATCAGGAACATTAAGATCGGCCTTATAGAGTTCCTCTGTGTATTCTTGCCACCTCTTCTGAATCTCATCTGCTTCTGTTAGGTCCTTGCCATTTTTGTCCTTTATTGTGCCTACCTTAGCATGAAATTGTCCTTTGACATCTCCAATTTTCTTGAAAAGATCTCTAGTCCTCCCCATTCTGTTGTTTTCCTCTATTTCTTTGCATTGCTCATTTAGAAAGGCCTTCCTATCTCTCCTTGCTGTTCTCTGGAAATCTGCATTCAGTTGGGTATATCTTTTCCTTTCTCCCTTGCTTTTGGCTTCTCTCCTTTCCTCAGCTATTTGTAAAGCCTCGTCAGACAGCCACTTTGCCTTCTTGCATTTCTTCCTCTTTGGGATGGTTTTAGTTGCTGCCTCCTGTACAATGTTAATGTAAAGATAGGTAGATGTTAGCTAAATTCCTCAAAATGTTCATTTCCTCCTCTGCTTCTAGTTGTAGTTATTATGCATGCACTGCATCATGTTCCTGCTCAATTTGTAGTTTTAAAATAAATTATTATTAAGAATATTTGTATACTGCTTTTCAACAAAAAAAAAGTTCACGAAGTGGTTTACGGACTGCTTTACAGATTGGGACTGATCTGATGCTCCTCCCAATATTTTCTCCAGTCCCAAAAATTTTAGTCAAACTGATTGGGGAGGGGGGTTTCTTGATTCCTGGTGCACTGTGGGATAGAAAATTGCATCCTCCAGCATCCCGGCTGCCCAGCTTGCTGCTTTAAACGACTATGCAGTTCAGTCATAGCATTATTTCTCCGGGCAGACTGCAGGACACTGAGAGTAGGGTCATCGGTTTATTGAGGACAAGGAAGGATTTTTAAAATATTCTGCTGCATAAAACGGGGGTCTGAAATATAGGCACTGCTTGGCCACAAAACTGAAACTGCACTTGGGGTAACTTATTATTGTGAGACATTGCACATTTTATTATGGAGCTTTGTAAGCTACCTTGGGCATTTGCTTTGGCATGGGAAAGACGAGATAGAATTTTTAAAAAATAAATAAATACTGCAGGACATTGAGAGTGGGGTCATTGATTTGCTGAGCCCAAGTGAAGCTGTCTTTTTCCCCTGCTGTGCACCATGACACTGTAGGTGCTGCTGTGGCTCAGATCTGTACTTGGGGTAACTTAGTAGGCATTTCTCAGGGTACTGCAGGACACTGGGGTCATCGATTGATTTAGCCCAAGGAAGGCTGGTTTTGATTTACTGCTAAGGCCATGAGTCTGTGAGGTGCAGGTGCTAGGCCTCAAACTGCAGTTGGGTTAGCAGGGATTTCTCAGGGCATATACTGCACAACACTGAGAATGGAGTCAATGATTTATTTAGCTAGCCCAAGAAAGGCTATTTTCATGGAAAGGCTACGCTAAAGGCATCACTGAGTGAAGTGCACATAGAACATGGTTGTATGGGCAGGAGGGTCTGCAGAGTGGAAGAGTTGCCGCCTCTGAAGCCTGAAGATCACCTCAGACGACAGTTCAAGCCAACCGGAAGTAACCGTGGACTGCCGACAAATGCAGCTGACAGAGATGAGTCTCTCCAGCTGGTGAGAGGAGCGGAGATGATGACCCCTCCAGTGAGAGTGGAGGAGTGCCTGTCAAGCCATGCCAGACAGGTGCTGGACTATGAAGGAGACCACCTGGACTGTAGCGTTCTTGAAAGATAAGAACTTGTGATTGTAACAACCCCTATATGGGGTTGAGAAAAGCCTGCCCATGTAAATTGCCTTGATTAAAGTCAAAGGAGAAATCCAATGATCAGAAAGGCGGTATAGAAATACTGGTATGATGATGATGATGATGATGATGATGATGATGATGATGTGTTAAATGACAACTCCCACACACCCTTTTTTCCCTTTTTTCTGTTCAATTTGCCTTAGAGTCTTGAGACTTGACACTCAATAGACTCAGAACTAGACTTGGAAATTTGGGCAAGGACTTGAGACTTGAAGATAGACTTGAGACAGGTTTAGGGACTTGAGCTCATCCCTGGCCTAAACGACTTAACTATGAGGTAATTCAGTGCAGTAGTCTGACAGTCTGTAAACGTAGCAGCAAATCTGAAGCTCTCTGCTCCCTTTCTGGGGACAGCTGCAGGTCAGCATCATCCCAGGGAAAGTAGAAATGGCAGAGGGCAAAATGGTTACTCTGTCCCTTCTTTTTGCAACTCTCAATTTTATTTTAAAAAAAGGATGAGATAATCTCTACCTTTGGGCAGTTTGGCATGTAGGCAGTCTAGATGTCTGGTTAGAAAAAAATGTCCCTCATCTCATGACATGTAATTTTAAAAAAGGTCTACTGATCCTTTAGGGGGAAAAAAACCCACACACTTTTGCTTCCTCTCCTGATTTCACAGCGGTGGCAAACTCTTTCTTATTTCTTTGAATTACCTGCCAAGGGAAAATCTTCTGGACATAAGGCAGAGCTGATTCTACAAACTTACAGCTTCCCAGTGTTGGTGTTTCTTTAGGCATGTAGCTTGATACTAACCATCCTTTAAATTTATTTTTCTTGCTCATCTGGACCCAGAACTGCTAGAGCATCCTGCATTGAAATTCCTGCCACAGGCCAGTAACACTTCTAAATCTACATAACACAGGCTCCAATCCTATCCTCACTTTCCTGGGAGTAAGCCCCATTGACTGTAATAGAACTTACTTCTGAATGGATAGGCATTGGATTGGGTTCACAATCTCTTTCGGGTGTTAATTCCAACCTTCTTAAGATGTTACTCTAACAGTACAGCCCAATCCTATCCAAGCACTGTGTTGGCAGAACATGTGTTCCACAGTTGCAAAAGCACAGAAAGCACTTTGTGATGGCGCAGGGAGCCAGCGGAAGGCTGGAGCCTTTCTATGCACACTGGTTACTGTTTGGACACCCTCCAGAGCAAGTAAGTTCAGTACAGGAGTGAGGCATGGCAGGAGAGAAGGGGGAAGATGGAATGGGGCAGAGGGTGGTCAGATCAGACATAGGAGGGGACAGGATTGGCAGCACTGGCGTGTGCTGTATCCAAATCCCTTCCTGGGCATGATTCACCTGCACTGATCAATGTGGATTTGCACCAGTGATATCACTGGCATAGGCCTGGGATGACCCATTGTGATTGGAGGGGCTAACCCTGGAGTAAGGGAATAAATGCCCCCTTACCTCCAGCAGCCAAAACTCGCCCACAAGATACAAAGGCAGCCGCGCCAGCACCACTGCATTGCTGCATGGGGATTTAGATAGGATTAGACTGTAACCTTTTCCCCTAACCTCCTCTTGACCTGTGGCTTTTCAGGTTTGTAGCAAGGTCATTGCAATCACCAGTGATCCCTGCAAAGCCCTTCCACATCAGCAATAAAATACTACGGTATTTTCAATTTAGGAACATAAGAACATAAGAAGAACCCTGCTGGATCAGGCCAAAGGCCTATCTAGTCCAGTTTCCTATATCTCACAGTGGCCTCACAGAGCACACAAGACAACAAGATGCTAGCATCCTGTTGCCACACCCTTGCACCTGGCATTCTGAAGTAGCCTACTACTAACGTAAGGAGGTTGCACCACCCATCATGGCATATAGCCCACAATGGACTTTTCCTCCAGAAATTTGTCCAGTCCCCTTTTAAAGGCATCTAGGCCAGATGCCATCACCACTTCCTGTGGCAAGAAGTTCCATAGCTTAATTACCCGCTGGGTAAAAAAGTATTTCCTTTTATCTGTTTTAACCCAACACTCAACTTCAGTGGATGCCCCCTGGTTCTGGTATTGTGAAAGAGGGAAAAGAACATCCTTCTATCGATTCTATCCCACCCATGCATGATTTTGTATGCCTCAATCATGTCCCCCCTCAGGCGCCTTTTTTCCAGACTGAAGAGCCTCAAATGTTGCAGTCTTTCTTCATAAGAGAGGTGCCCTAGCCCCGTAACCATTTTTGTCACTCTGTTCTGCACCTTTTCCAGCTTCACTATGTCCTTTTTCAGATGTGGTGACCAGAACTGTATGCAGTAGTCTAGATGTGGCCTTACCATCGATTTGTACAATGGCATGATAATATTGGCTGTTTTTTCTCAACCCTTTTTTAATTACCCCCTTTTAAATTAATTACTAATTTTAATTAGTTTGTGCGGTTCATAACAGGAAACAGTCCCCCAGATCTGTAAAATGCTAACTGCCCTAAAAAGAATTGGCCCAGCACATATAATTTACCAGTTATTGTTCATGAATATGTACAAAATGTCCATATTCCATAAGTTATAGTTCTCTGGACTGACCGTTGTTATTTGTTGTTAAAAATAACCAATTTATCAGTATAAAATGGATGACAACATTCATTATTGTGATTGTAACATCTGACATATGACTGAAGAATGTACAATAAAGCAATATCCAGATCCTATGTGTTATTCTGCCCACACCAAATATCATTACTTCAGTGTCTCTCGACTGAAGCACTGAAGTCCACCCACACAGAGCAATTTGAAAGCATGCGACCTGATTGTTAGCCTGATGTGTGTGGCGGTGAAGAAATAATATAAGGGAGCAGAGAGTTGCCTCTAGCTGCAACACATTAATAAGGTCATGGGGAATGTTTGTGTGATCAAAACGTTGCTATTCCAATTAAAACTCTGATAAATATGAAGCATCTTCAGTATGAGTTTCCGTCTGGAGAAAATTAAGGAATATGTAGCATAACATTTTGGAAGGCTAATTATCATTATTCTAATGTTACAGGATAATTCCTGTAATTATTCCAGCTGGAGGAAATAATTGGAATTTAAAGTGAGAGAATATTTTCTTGCTTGCAGCCACAAGTCCATCCAACCCCCTTCAAGTAAAGTTTGTTTTTTAATTGTACAGCTTGTCAATATGATTTGCGCATCAATAATGGTGGTGGGGGAAGTCTCCAAGAAGAGGGCACATGGATAATAAGAACAGTCAAGATTCAGGATCTCTCTTAATAGGTGGCAAAAATGAGTTGTGTAGTGCCTTAAAGATGAATTTCAGCATATGTTGTCAGTCTACAGTTTTCTTCATTTGATGAAGTGGACTGCAGTCCACAAAAGCTTATGCTGGAATAAATTGGTTTGTCCAACTGTGGTGGTGGTGGTGGTGGTGCTTTTCCGGTGTGGTGCTGTTCCAGTGCTACCCAGCAAAAACATGGTGTAAAATAAGTTTGCAACAACTTATGTGTAGGCAGCAACGGCAAGAAGGTCTGTGCCATCTCACTGGTGCTGAATACAGCCCAACGGCTACTGGGGCAGGTAAATGGGCCATAGGGGAGGGTAGAATGGAGGTGGGGAGGGGTATTTTGGGTTGGGAAAGGGTGAGGAGTAGAGCGCTTTAGGCCTGGGATGGAGTTGGAAGCCTTTGGCGTATCCTAGCCCACGCCCACCCCAGAGCTGAAAGCCCTTCAAGAGGCTTCTTGGACTTGCCCCAGCGATTTTGCTGGAGCAGATCCAAATAGCCCCATTGAGCAGGCTGGAGCTCAACATGGGGTAAAGGAACAAAAGTTGCCTTACCCAAGGAGACCTCCAACCTACCCAATTTCAGCGCTAGATACAGCATGGACCATGTGGTCCCCCTGCGCCGGCATTGGGTAGGGTTAGACTGTCCAACAGCCATCCCTCTTTTGATATGCACGTTTCTTAAGTTTATACTATACAATATTCAGTAGCTTACAAATCCCTTGAGACAATGGGAGTATGTAGGCTGGGTATATGTATCTGATCCTTGCATTTACTTAAATTATGATGTCTTGCCATGGCTACTAATATTCTAAAACCCATTTGGAATGCTGAGAATTGCTTTTCCGCAATTAGCTGGTTCCGCACTGCACTTCAGTTTAGGGCTCTATTATATATCACAGTGCATTCTCCATGACCAAGGACCTCTTCAAATGTTTAGTCACAAATCAGTGCCTTTTGGCAAAGGCCACTTGCTATTTCAATTACAGATCTATTAGGAGCAGGTTCAGTCCATTGTATTGCTTTCTGTTGAGCATAGCTGTATAATTAGTAATAAATAGCCTTTAATTGCTCTTTGAATAGTCACTTTGGATCATTCTAATGACAGTTTCTGTGCCATGGGGAGGAATGTTTAATTACTGATTTCCTCTCGTTTTCTTTATCCTTTTTTAATTGCAAAATTGCACTGTTTCACTACAAAAAAAGAAAAGTAATCAGTAATTAAAACTTCCATTCACCGACAGAAAGAGTAACTATCGCTGCTCAGTTCAGAGCTATTCATCACAACCCCCCCCCAATTCCTAATCAAAAGGTTACAATAAAAAGAGCTGACTCTTCTGACCGGAAGTGCTTTAATGAAACACACGGGAGCTCTTAACAGTGCTTTCCCTGTATGTATTGGATTGGAAATGGGCAACCCAATCCTAAGATACCCAGACCCATAAGAGCAGTGGTGCCAAAACATCTATGAATCACACTTACCATCATCAGAACATAGGAAGCTATTCTGCACTGGGTGATGTATCGCTGATGCTGGCTGGTGGAGCTGTCAAGAAGCCTCCACTGGCACAATGCAAGTTTCGCCAGCAAGAGAGGGAGCTAGGATTGGGCTCCAAGTCTGTATTTTAAAACTGGAAGATGTTTATTAAAGAAGCATGCCCTAATCAAACACAGTCCAGAGGTAATCAATGACATATTCAATGGTTCCCAGTAGTATGGACCAGGTAAAGGTAAAGGTTTTCCCACGACCGAATGGTCTAGTCGTGACCGACTGTAGGGGCCAGTGCTCATCTCCGTTTCTAAGCCTGTAGAGCTGGTGTTTGTCCGAGGACAAGCTTCCGTGGTCATGTGGCCAGCATGACTCTACACCATAGCACATGGAACGCCATTACCTTCCCACCAAAGTGGTCCCTATTTATCTACTCGCATTTTTTATGTGCTTTCAAACTGCTAGGTTGGCAGGAGCTGGGACAAGCAACGGGAGCTCACTCCGTCGTGTGGTCTTGAACTCTCAACTTTCTGGTCAGAAAGTCCAGCAGCAGCGGTTTAACCCGCAGCGCCACCACATCCCCATGGACCAGGACTCCAAGCTTAAAAAAAGAGATACATTTAGGGCGCAATCCTAACCAACTTTCCAGCACTGGGATCCCGACAGTCCAGCACTCTGGCATCCCTACACACCCCTAAATAATTTCATATTAATGGCAAGATTCTGCTGTTGACTGCACTGGAACCAAAATGAGGTTCGAAATAAGATAAATAACTTCACTCAATTTTTCAGAAGTTCATTCTAACTTTAGAATGTTCAGGGCTCAGTCCTAACCAGCACTGGGGTAAGGGCAATGTAGCTCCGAGGTAAGGGAACAAACATTCCCTTACTTTGAGGTGGCCTCTGTGACTACTACTCCACTGCAGAATGCAGCACATGCACAATTGGCAGAGCAATGTCAGTGCTGGAAAATTGGTTAGGACTGCACCCTTGGCAGTATGTATTACAAACTACCTGAAGTCTTAGGGTTTGAGCCTCTGCGAACAGCAATAGTAAGCAGCCAAATGTGAAGATGGGTTTAGAAATTGAAATATAGAAGCTCCATGGAATTCCTTGTCCAGATTTCTCAGAAAATACAGTATGTGTATATGTATGTTCGAACCACACACCCCTCCAGGATTTTCTCCCCATTGATTCCTGGGGTACTGCTTCTTTTGCATAAAGGATCTCTTCCAAGAATAACAGCTACAGGCACTCCATTGCTGACAGCAGATAAGAGTGTCTTTGGTGAACATGCCCTGTGCTCAGACACTAATTAATGACACAGGCAGTTTCAAGCTGTGCAAGGAGCCTGCTCTCCCAGCTGCTACCATTGAAATAGGAGCATAACACATGTGCAAAGCTTTCAAATAGACGATGTTTCATAGTCTGAGACTTCAAATCATTTACAGCCTACACCTATGTTTTAAAGCAGTGATTCCAAAACATTTTTGACTGGCAGCTCCCTTGACTTCCTGGGCCGTTGGCTCTTCATTAGAGCTACAACCCTATACATTATATAGGGTGATGGAGTTTTTGCAGGGATTCTGCAGCTCCCCTGGCTCGTTTTGAGCAGCTATGGCTCACAGTTTGGGAACCACTGGTGTAAAAGGTTAAAATCAGATCTAAATTGTGCTCAGAAGCAGACCAGGAATGGAGATAGTTATTTGAAGGATGATGGACACAGAGGCAGTGCAACTTGGAGTGCTGTCCCACGCCAATGCTGCCTGTGCTATGGCATTGTAAAAAAGGGTAAACCAGGGACATACCTAATGAAAGTGTAGCCCAGTGCAGAGGGCAAAACGTTGCTCTGAAAGTGACATCATGATAGGAAGTGATGTCACAGTTATATTTTGTTTTTTTGGCCATAACGTTCGATACAATGAAGATATTATACTCTGGTTTGTTTCATTGCATTTTGCATTAAATTACCTTTCCAATGATATATAATAGTATTATTCATACATACTAAGGTTTTGACTATTTTGGCTACTAGTGGCAAGTTCAGCTTCTTGCCCCCCTAAAGCTTGTTGCCCTGTGCAATTGCATTGCATCCAGTGGTGCAATTCAAATGAATTAACAACCGGTTCTATGACATCATAGCCGGACCCCAAAAAATCCCCGAAGCCAGCCGAGGTAAGCGAGTAGGCAGGACCCGGCCATTTAACAACCGGTTCTATAGAACAGTGGTCAGGGAACAGGGGTAAATTACCCCAAATGGGGTAAAAATGCAATTCCTGGGGGTAATGGACAGCTAGGAGTATGCCCCGCCCCCTTTTCCCTCATCCTTCCTTCATGACCAACGTTCTGTCTTCTGACCAATGGGAAGTTCCTCTCACGCTTGATGGATTTCCCTTGCTTCCAATAGGAGATTAGAAGCGGCAAGGTACTTGGCCCACAATAGGCAGCGTTCCCCTCCCTTTCCAGGCAGCGAAGAAGGCTGTGGTTATCGATCCTGCTGCTGGTAGAGGGAGAAGGAAGCAACAGCAGAGAAAATGGCGGCCATGGCTGCAACTGCGGCGGTGCCGGGTAATGGGGGAGCTGGCGAGGCCAAGCCTATTCTGGGCAGCAAGGCCGGCGCAGACCCACTCCCGGCTGGCACTCAGGCAGCTGGGGAGTCGGCGGTGCTCGACGCCAGGGAAGAGCCCAAACCAGCTCCGGGTGGGGAGGCCGAGGAGCTGCCGCCGTTGCTGCCACCCAGGAGCCCGGCAGGGACGCAAGACGTGCAGGCATGGGGGAGGCTGTGGTGAGCGGCTGAGGTGCGTGTGTGCATGTTCCTGCAGGCACATGCGTGTGTGCGTGTGTGTGTGTTGAGAGGACTTCTGTGGATGTGCCTCTTTGCTTGTGAGCAGCTAGGGCTCTCCCTGGGTTTGCCTTGTCTTGTTGTCCCAAGGAGTGGGGTGGGTGGGCAAGCGAGTGGGGGGGAGGGTTAGGGTGCCTGCGCCTGTGCAAGGAGTCAGGGACACAAAGAGAGGCAGGAGGCAACGAGGCAAGGCGAACAGCAGAAAACAAAAACAAAATCAGAACTGCTATTGCTGGTGTGTGTGTGTGTGTGTGTGTGTGTGTGTGTGTGTGTGTGTGAGTGAGAGAGAGAGAGAGAGAGAGAGAGAGAGAGAGAGAGAGAGAGAGAG
>JAJKFI010000003.1:19401178-19414339 GCA_029204185.1 Lerista edwardsae
GAGAGAGAGAGAGAGAGAGAGAGAGAGAGAGAGAGAGAGAGAGAGAGCCAGCCAGCCAGCCAGCCAGCCAGCCAGCCTGCCCGCCCGCCCCAATCTGAATTCATTATAGAGAGAAATCTTAAGTCCAAGCACCTAAACCTGTTGTCAAAAAGGTAAGCTAGTTGTAACCCAGAAGGGTTGAATTCTATTCTCTCAAGGTCTGCAGGTGTACCCAAACTCTTTACAACTAAATATTTACATAGCATTAATTAAGCTCATTAATTTAATCAAATAAAAAGCAATGGGTTCCAATACGTAATTTTTTTTCTTTTGTTCTGGCGGGGGGGGGGGTTAACGTTAAGGGAGTAACGTCGATGTATCTAAATATATTTTGGGGTAAAAGGTAAAAAAGTTCCCTGACCCCTGCTATAGAACCTGGGCAAACCCCCTGAATTTCACTATTGATTGCATCCCCCTGCAGTTCTTTAGCTACGCCCCTAGGGTAAATCTTTCTGTTCACACAGTTTTGTCAAATCTAGAAATGTGAGACGTCATTTGAAGGGCTGGTGAGCCCTGTCTCTTTAAATAAAGCAAGATGTCCTGTACTTCTGCCTTTAAGGAAACAACATGGGGAGCAAAGGAGGGGAATGATCTGCTTCTCACTTGGGTGAGCAGGAAGATCATTGCAGCTCATGTCAGTGGCATGCTGGAGAGAGATGGTGGTGGCAGATTCAGGGTGAAGTATACCCCTAATCTACACCCCTTGAACCCTTGCAATCTGCTGCTGATGCAATCCACTTCGCTTCACCTTATGACTAGGCCAGCGGTGGCTGGATGCCTGAACCTAGACATCAGTCTAACTCCTGGATCACAAAGAAAATG
Source organism: Lerista edwardsae (assembly GCA_029204185.1). Classification (NCBI taxonomy): domain Eukaryota; kingdom Metazoa; phylum Chordata; class Lepidosauria; order Squamata; family Scincidae; genus Lerista; species Lerista edwardsae. The sequence continues at coordinate 19,402,040 of JAJKFI010000003.1, forward strand.
CATGTATAGCAGGGTCATAACCAGTGGTGTCATTCAAATGATTTAGGAACAGGAACTCACTTTTGATTGGCACTTGTCGGGAACCCGGAACCAGCCACGGATCCTGTTAGGATCCGGAACGCCCGTTCTGGTCCGTTCCCCCTGAATGACATCACTGGGCGTAACTAAAGAAATGCAAGGGAGTGCAATTGCACCGGGCAACACGTTTTAGGGGGGCAACAAACTGAGCTTGACACTAGTGGCCAAAATTGTGAAAACCTTGGTATGTATAAATAATACCATCATGTTCAATATCAATGGAAAGGTAATTTAATGCAGAATGCAATGAATCAAACCATAGTATAATATCTTTATTACATTCCCTCTATCAAAAGTTATGGCCCCCAAACCCGATAAAACAAAAAATAAAACTATTATGTGACTCCCTGTTGTGATGGCTTCCAGGGCAACATTTTGCCCTCTGCACCAGGCTACACTTTCATTAGCTATGTCCCTGGTGCATAGATGTTCTCACCCTTCTAAATGTCCAGGCGATTGTGTAGTGAAAGAAAGAATTGCAAAATGGATCTGCTGTAATGGATGTGATGGAAGAGATGTGGCATTTTACAAGAGGTGCACTTTCCCTTTTCCCTTTCAGAATGTATGTTTCTATGGCAATCACAGGCCACAGTAAAGATCTGCAACTTTTTCTTGGCATCAAATACCCTTTTCAGAGAAAGCATGAACTACAATTAAAACATATTACTGTAAAGCATGCTTCACATCTACAACACACTGGTGAATCATATAATTCTCTAAAAAAAGAAACCCACAAAAAACACTCTCACTCTATAGCACAACGGGGGACTGCCACACAGAAAGTGTTTCAAACCCAAAGCCAGTTTTATCCCAAGCAAAGCCAGAACCAAACATATGTGCGCTCCGAGACCAGTGAACATTAGTCATTGCTAAACTATAGCTATAACTTCTATCATGTTCTAGGCTTATAGTGAAGCTTCTAACGGCCTTATGAGTCATCCTCTGGTTTCCTGATTCTGTTGTGATTTGACTTGTTTTTACCAGGCAAAAAAATCTTCCTCCTGCAGTGCAAAGGTCTACCTTCACAGATACCAACTTTCCTTACTCCAAGATCAGCATCTGCTCTGTGGCCAGGGAGCAGCGGGGCCGAATGCAGGGCATTCTCATGCACCCCCCTCCCCGCCGGCCCCCCCCACCAAGAAATGCGCTTGTGCTGCCACGTGCGGCACCTGGAAATAGCACGTTGGTGACATGACGACGAGCCCACAACTGCTTCCAGGAGATCCATTTTGGGCAGTTTGGAGGCAGGGGAAGATGGGAAAGCTGCTCTGCTTCCATTGATTTACAGTTCATAGAGATCCTGGTTGCAGCTATGCTGGTGTGGGGGCTTCCAAAGCACGGGGCCCCAATGTGATGATATTGGCCACATTGGCTTAAGGCTTGCCCTATCTGTGGCCCTCTGTTAACAGAGATCCAGTTGAGTACAGGGCCTCAGACAAAGACAAGACTTTTTCAGTGTTGCCTCCACAGTTTTGGAACCCGCTTCTCAGACAGGCTTACAGGCAGTGGTGTCATTCAAATGATTTAGGAACAGGAACTCACTTTTGATTGGCACTTGTCTTGATTGGATTGGCACCTGGAACCAGCCACAGAGCCCATTAGGATCCGGAACGCCCGTTCTGGTCCGTTCCCCCGAATGACATCACTGCTTACAGGCATGTTGTGTGCCAAATGCTGACCCCCTTATTTCGTGATGTGTCTGCCTCTACTTCTCCTCTTTCCTGGAGAAGGAAGTAGGGATGGAACAGCTGTAACCCTTTGCTATAGCCCAGTGGTTCTCAAACCTTTTAGCACCGGGACCCGCTTTTTAAAATGACACTCTTATCAGGACCCACCTAGCTTTATGAGTCTTTTTAAAAAAGGTGATCTAGGAGTAAATAATGTTTTTATTATTTGTTTACAAGTAATATTTTATTTGTAAAAAAAAACTCAATCTATTTCTCATAATGAGACAGCCCTAATGAATTGCCTTAAGTCTTGAGGGGCTTAGTTATGTGGCCCAGCCTTCACCTGCCTTCACTAACTGGCATTGACACTTGGAAAAAAACCATTAAAAAAACCATACACAAATGGCGTAATGCTGCGGTACGCGACGGGCGGGCTGCCGATCACCCGGATGTCCTGCCCAGCGTACTGGTAGGATGACACCACTGGGCTCACCCTACTAATCCGTTGATTGAAGTAATTGGCTCAGTTAGGGCCCAATCTTATCCAACTTTTCATAGCCAATGGAGCCAAGCCAACAGAGAGTGTGCTGCATCCTGCAGTGTTGGGGGCAGTCATGGAGGCACCCTTAAGGTAAGGAAACCTTTGTTCCCTTAATTTGGGGCTGCATTGGTGCTGGAAAGTGGGATAGGACTGAGCCTTTGCTCTCATGCAGGTGTTGGTCCTGTTTGCAGGACCCCTGCTACTTTCTGTTAGAGAGCTTTCTGAAGCCTGTTTCTATTCATGCTGAGTTTTATGTCAGTTTCATTGCTGCTGTTTTTAGATAATGGCTATTATGCATCAAATTGGTTTTATGATGGCTATTATACATCCTTTTTTGTAAACTGCTTTGATTTTTAGGTAAAGTGGTGGAGAAATTCAGTAAACATTCAGAGCGGAGACAGCACAGGATTTGTTTTAATATTTGTTTTGTGTACAGGGGCAGCACCCACCATCCCTTCAAACAAAATAGGAAGTCTCACTTTTCCAGTTTTAACAAATGTGTGAGAAGCACGATCAGGAGTGTTTCCTTTTTTCCCCCTACAGCGCCATGGGAGAGGCAGCACTCCAGATTACGCTGCTGCGGCAGCACTCCAGATTACGCTGCTCCTGTTTCCAACCATCCTTCAAACAGTGCCACAAGCTCCTGCTCTGTATCAGGTCTGTTCTGGAGCACATCCTCCAGCTGTTTCCGCTGGAAGCTCTGTTGCATACAATAGTGGAATGGTGGACTAGGTAAGGATAATTCTTTACTTACCTCTCTGATGCTGCCTGGTTCCTGGCTGGCCCATAGCATACAGCAGAGACTGCAACAGCATCACTGCAAGCTCTGGGCTGGCCCAGAATAAGATTGGACCATTAGCCTTTTTTCATAGGTATCTGCCCAATATTCATGTTCTGGCTGCTCCATCAGCAATAATTTTATCCTCTCCTTAAACGCGCCCCCATCACAACAATGAATGTGGTATAGGGTCCAATGCATTCCAAGGTGACGATAGAGGTGCAAGAAACGTGGAAGTGGGTTTTTCCAATGAATCAGTATCCACTGATTTTGGTATCCACGGGGATGTGTGTGTGTTGATGAACAGAACCCCAGTGAATATCGAGGCACAACTGTACTTTATTGTTTGTGTACTGATGTTGGAAACATTGTGTTTTTTCTTTAAACCAGGCATTCTTGATAAACTGAAGAGTGACATGTGGGCAATGAGCCTTCATGCTATAGACAGTAGACTAACTGAACATTAACAGGAAGCACTTCCTGTTAATATTCAGTTTGGCTTCCTCTAGCAAGCGGCGTGTGGGGGCTGCTACAGTATTTGAATAGCGTACTTCATATCCCCAGTTTCTGTATCCACAGGAGGGAAGGCTGGAACAGAATCGCTTTGGATACAGGGGCCGTCTTATAGAGCACAGCTTGCTATATGATTAATTTAGTTTATATTCCTCACAAATTCCTCACAGTCTTTTTTCATAATTTAACAGCTCCTGCACTTCTCCAGTATATTTTCAAAAAATTTTTTTTTACAGTGGTTGTACCTGCCAAACATTTTGATGAAAATAGATTTCTTCATTTTAAGCTATTGGTTCAATGCATAAAAAGTTAAAAGGCTCTTTTAAAGCCAAGGGAATTATAGCTCTATCAAATTGATTTCATGGCTTACCATTTGATATTTCTCAAATTTGCCTCAAATCTATCAATTCATGTGACAAAGCAATATGTTTTGCACACAGCAATGTTATAACTACAGTATATGCACACTGGCAATGGCCCCAATAATGTTTCACTTCCATTGAACTCAATGGGACAAGTTGGTCACTACAAACAGTCAAATTCCTTTCTTTCAAGTCAAATTAAGCATGGGCCTCTTTCAGCCCAATCCTAACCAGAGCTGGGAAGATGTTGTAAAATTGCCTTCATCAGCATTCACAGCATGTATAGGAGCAACCAGTTTAGAGGTGCTGCTGAAAACGGTGATGGGATCAGAAACTCACTGTGGGACTGTCGGCCCAAGTGGGCTCCCGGCCGTGGGGCTACTCCTCTCTGGGGTGCGCGGGCCGGAGGAGAACCCTTCGGGGGGGATGCCGGCAGGACAGCCCACCCTCAGCCCTGCACCAGAGCGCGACCCGAGTGCCGGCACGGCCAGGGCCGAGGGTGGGGAAGCACTGGCCAGGAGGCAGGGACCCAGTCGGGGCTGCTGCAGCCCCCCAGCTGACCTCTACAACCTCACCGTGGCCAGGAACAGCCACAGCGCAGAGCCGGCAGGTGTCCCCGGGCCTTGGCCCACTGCGCAGGTGCGTGGCCGAGTCCTGCGGGACCAGGAAGTCTCACCGGAACTCTCGCGAGAGTTCTGGCGAGATTTCGGCCCGGAAGGGACAGAGCCTCCCTGGCCAGCTCGTAAGGCGGCTGGCCGGCTGGCTGCGGGAGAGGTCGCTCTCTGCTGTGCCTGGCTGTGGGAGAGAGCTCGCCCGGGAGGTTGGCCACCTCCCCCACCTTATGGGCTTGATAGCCCATATTTAGAGCTGGCTGGAGCCAGTGGGGGGGGGAAGGCCAGGCTGGCAGGCAGGACCGGCAGGACCTTGGAGGAGCCCGCCATCGGGAGGGGGCGTGGAGCAGAGGCAGCCCCCGGGAGGTCCTAGGGGGAGACCCCAGGCTATCCCCCAGGGGAACAGCACCTCCCGCCTTGGGGGCACCCCACCTGCCAAGCGGGGCACAGGCCCAACGGTGCACCCTGATACCTGCGGCTACCGCACCAGAACCTGCCCAGGAGAGATGACGGGCGGCGGGAGCACTGAGGCAGGAGCCTACAGCCCACAGATCCCGGCGCTCATCCATATAGGCAGCAGTGAACCCCACCCTGTGAGGTGAACAGGGTGGGCAGTTTGGACACGGCAAGCGCCATTGGACCTAAGGGGGGCCGGGGGGCTCGTTTCAGAACTCATGAATGTAAAGGCGCTCTCTAGATTAAACCACATCTGTACCCAGCCCATCGCCTTCCGCAGTGTCTTTGCCCAACACAAGCCCGCCTCCCCGCAGCGATCCCCCCCAGAGGCACCGAGGGGGTCCCCATAGATGTACAGGGACCCAGCTATATTCATCACAGATGGTAAGCCAGCCAGGTGGGCAGAATGAGGCAGAACCTGAGACTTCAGGGAGCATGCTGGGGTATGTGGAGGGAGAAGATTGGTGGCAATGGCTCCACGGATATCCTTCACTCTGTTTTGGCCCCAACATGCCCTCTTGCTACTACTCAAATGTATGCCAGATAAAGAGTGCAATAAAGAAGTAAACGCATTGGGGCCCATGCAGGAGCTATGGTAAGTACAGAAAAGAAAGGTAAGTAAAAGAAACACTTACATACCACTCCTCTCCCACATTGTCTCTGGTCACTCACAGGAAGCAGCAGAGCCATTGCTGGTACCTCTTGGTATAACAACAACCTCCTTTATTACCACATGGGGATAAGAACATAAGAAGAGCCCTGCCAGATCAGGCCAAAGGACCATCTAGTCTAGCTTCCTATATCTCACAGTGGCCCACCAGGTGCCTCAGGGAGCTCACAAGACAACAAGATACTTGCCTCCTGTTGCCTCCTATACTAACATAAGGAGGTTGCACAACCCATCATGGCCTATAGCCCACAATGGACTTTTACAGAAATCTGTCCAATCCCCTGCTAAAGGCTCCTAGGCCAGATGCCATCACCACCTCCTGTGGCAAAGAGTTCCACAGATTAATTACCCACTGGGTAAAAAAGTATTTCCTCTTATCTGTTATAACTCTCCAAACACTCAATTTTAGTGGATGTCCCCTGGTTCTGGTGTTGTGAGAGAGGGAAGAACCTCCCTCTATTTATCTCTCCCATGCATAATTTTGTATGTCTAAAAATGGATATGGGAAACTGTCTTCTGCTGAGTCAGATCCTCAGGTTGGTATTGTAGGCAACTGCTGGTGACAATTCTCTCAATTTCTTTCAAGCATCTTCCTACCTGGTGATGGCAGAGATTGAGCATGGAACTATCTGCATACAAAAGTGTTCTACCACTGAACTACAGACCCTCCTGGTTTTTTTAAACTGAGGATTTTGAGGATGTTATTTAGGTGCATTTATTATTGATATCATTCCCATCTAGGCCTTTTGATGAGCTGCACAAATAAATATTATTTTTGCTTTTAAAAAAGAGATAGGGAAAAAATTATCGCTTGACATACCTGTAATATACATTATCTGTTTGGAAGTAGAAGAGATGAGTGGGTGATTTGAAACAATGATCCAAAGCACTTATGATTTGATGTAGCTCTCTACCTTCTTTTAAAACTTTTTTTCAAATTTTTTAGATGCACAGATAATAAACTAAGCAGTAATCAGTCGGAGATGACAAAAGCAGTGACCAGCAGATACCACAGATAAAATCATAAGATACAGTGAGAGGAATAAATATTACATAGTATGGATTAGAGAGAGTAGATTTTTAAGGACAAGCATTCCCCACATACAGGTGCTCCCGTATATATGGCTCCATTATTCACAGATTCAATTATTCACAGTTCCCAGTGGTTCCCAATCCCACCCCTGTGCCTATTCCCAGCGGCGGCATTCAGCCGGTACGCTGGGCGGGACTTACCTGTGAGCGGCAGTCCGCCCATTGCGTAACAGCGCGTTCCGGCGGGCGGGAAAGCGGCGGAATGCACCGTTAAGCAATGGGCGGACTGCCGCTCATAGGTAAGTCCCGCCCAGCGTACCGGCTGAATGCCGCCGCTGCCTATTACCTTCATTTTTCTCCTTATTGGTGTTGCCAAGCAAGCATATCCCTTCCTTTAACACAGTGGTTTTCAACCTGGGGGTTGCAACCCCCTTAGGAGTCATGAGCTGATTTTCAGGGGGTTGTGGAGACCCCATTTACTACTATAGATGCATTTTCAGAACATTAAAAAGTTGCATTTTTGCAACATTTTCAGGGGACCTCAGAGAAATATGTTTTTGGAAAAAAAAACACCTTTCAAGGTGTTTCCACATACCTGAGAACAACCGGTGCATTTGGGAACCTATGGTAGCTTACATACATGTTTTCTACAGGCACAATGATGTCTCTTCCTGCTTAATGACATCATTTCTGGTCTTGGGAGGGGTCCCCACAGATTGTCATACCTAAACAGTGGGCCCCGGGGCTAAAAAGGTTGGAAACCACCGCTTTAACAGAACACTATAAGCAAACAAGCTTAGGGAAAGACAAGCAGGCAGGCAGCATGAACACTAGAGGGATACATGCAGAATGGTAACAGGAAACAGAAAGCTGACCTCTGATATTTTAAAATAATTCAGAAGTTGATAATCATTTGTGAAAGTTCTTCAGCAGGCACTTTTATAAAGCGTTTTGGCCACAGTCCTACAACCCGTTAGGCTTTAGGAGGATTGAAGCAGCTTAACTGCTCATAAAACTATAGTCACAACATATAAGAAGAGTATTATGTTCCCTGCCTTGTGAATGTGGTGACATCGGGTTATCGGCTTCATAACACTGTTCTATATTGTTAGCTATTTCCCCACCCCCAGCCCATCAAATACTATCTAGGACAAGCATTGCCTTATGGAAAAGGTCAATCTTCTCCAAAATGTTTTTTTCTGTTATGCCAAAAGCAGAGGAGGATTATGCTTTTGGTTTTTTTTTTTTTTAATGCTTCTGTAAAATATGTCTGTGTGTCATAATCCATTATGAAGCATTGTGTTCTGAAGGGTACCATCAGTTTACATCAGTCACAATGCATTACATTATGTGTCCAAAGTTAAATATTTTACTTGGGATACCAAAGGAGAAATGTAACTAAAAATCATGGGGCCTACAATTTGAATACTGCTCCCCATGCTTGCAAAGTTGGTGTCTCATTGGTTAACCCCAACATTTAGAGTCATCAGAATACAGGACTGCCCACCAATTCTAGCAGTCTCCAGACTGGTAGATTCTATTAACACCATACATAATTTTATAAACCATGGTTAAACCTCCCCGCTCCCCCGTGCAACACCCTGCTAGTCATCTTTTTTTATGAACTAAAAAACTCCAACACTTCAGTCAGTGGCATTGCTAGAGCAGTACAGTTGTGAGGGGTAATGCACGGGAGGGGGGGATGACTACACTACTGGCCAAAATTATGAAAATCATGACATTTTCTAATACAGGTAGATTATCTCTTATCCAGACTTCCAAAATCAGACTATTCTGAAATCCAGACATCTTTGTCCAAGATTTTTTTTAAAAAACTTTCTATAGAAAGAAGGTCTTGTGCTCATTCTCACGTAAAGGCTATAAGTTCTGTTCTCTGCTCTGTGGTGTGTGCTTATACAGATACTGTTGAAAAATGTCAAAGAGGCCATCAGACACCCAAATGGGTAACAGTGAAAAGAGCAAGAGGAAACATTTCTCATTATAGTTATGTAATTCTTCCAAAATCCATAAAAATCCAAAATCCGGACACCTTTCCTTCCCAAGCAGTCTGGATAAGGGATAATCACCCTGCAATACCACCATATATATAACATGATATATCACTCTATGCATAGAATACCTGTGTGCTATCAAAGGTTATGCCTAAATAACAATAAAAGGAAAGCAAAACTGCCTTATGAAATAAAAAGTGGTTTTCCTTAACTCAAAACTGAGCAATGAGACTCATTCTTCTGAGAGCCAATGAGGTGTTATTATGATCCAGCTTGGAACCAATGTTAATATGTGTTAGCCCTCATTCCATGTATCAGAGCTAATACTAGAACCCGTATGCAGTTGTGTGAGTGTCATAAGTTGACCACTGTTTTTTTACTGATTGGTTGGGTGACCTGTACTCAGGGTGACCAGATACAATGGATACAGTGCCCATATGTTGCAGAAATGAGAGAGTTTGGGCAGGTGTCGCTTGTTAAACGCTTCCATACAATGGTTAAAAATATAGGCATTGTGTCCTCTGTTGTATGTGATCTCCCTGCACGTATTGCTATATATTAAAATAAATAAATAAGTGAATGGGGGCGGTGACACCAACCCTACTGAAGCCACTCCATTTAGGTTGTATGTATGATATTGTAATTTATTCTGTATGGTCTGGTACGGGAGGAGGTCCCTCATAGGGGTAATGCGCTGATCTCCCACATCTGGGCGCAAAACCCAGCGATGCCACTGATTTCAGTATTTCCTTGCAGGAAAGATGTCAACCTGAAGACACTCACACAACTGACAGCAAAACAGACAGATGCCTCCGCTTTGCTTTCATAACTGCAAATGGCTCTGAAGGCAAGGGGGAGGGGCCACTTTACACAGTGTCCAGGAGCTTCCCCCCCCAGAACCCCCTCTAGGAATGCCATTGGAAGGAACTAGTAGTAGCATTGCTTAATTTGGACATACAAGAGCAGTAGTTTCATGTCCATTCAGACAATATTTGAAGGCTTATCTAAGTATTGTTTATTATATTTATACCCCACATTTCATGAAAATCAATGTGGCATAGAGTTCCAAGATACTTTCTGTCTAGGCTCGTACCAGACCCAGGGCGCAATCCTAAACTGAGTTAGGCCAGCATAAGCTAAGCCAGCAAAGTTTGGTCAGCTCAAGGGACACTGTAAAGTATGTTTAGACCACTTTCGGAGTCACAGAGACCAGCACACAGACGTTAGCCATCCTTCCTGACTCCGAGAGTGGTCCAAACATGCTTTCTGATGGCCCTTGTGCTAGCAGCCAAACCTTGCTGGGTTAGCTTATGCCGGCCTAACTCCAGTTTAGGATTGCGCTCCCAGCTATATTTCAGCAGAGTTTTTAAGACCATGTCATGACAAAAATTGCCATAGTTTTATTTTCTGAAAATTGTCCTGTCTCCTTGACTTAATACACATTTCTGAACTGCATCTCTTAGCTCTCTTGATTGCCCCCAATAATAAATGTCTTTCTCTAGCAATACAAAAGCTACTCCCACAGCATCTTACCTATAAATGTCAAGGCAGTAATTAAGAACATTTTCTGTTTATCTACAATTTTTTAATAGCTGATGTTGATTACAATCAAAAAGGTGATCTGAATACAGGCAATTGCTATAAATACTGGTCTGAAATATTAATTTGCAAATGGCAAATTGTGTGGATGGATTAGAAAATTAACCCTCAGAAAGACAACAGCTTGGTTCACAGGTAATAGGTAAGGATGTTGGCAGCTCTGAGGGTTCTGTAGAATTAGAAATAGAAGGCACAATTCGAAGCTCTGGAATACCCAATGCACACAGGCTGCTCTCCTGCCTTCTGTGTGAAGTATTCCTTTAGGAATACTTCTAAAGAAAGAGGGCAACTCCATTGCCCTAGGACAGTGGTTCCCAAACTATTTAGCACGGGGACCCATTTTTTAAAACAACACTTTATCAGGATCCACCTCGCTTTACGAGATTTAAATATTTTTCATCTTACCTGCTGGTCTGTTTTTATCCTTTTTACTATGGTGGGATCTTTCTTCTGGAGCATTTGTTGTGCTCCATGTTCATCGGATTGGGACCATTCTTTTGGCCTTGCATTTCCCTTCACCTGGCCCTCTGCAGGAGCCGAGGCACACTCATCTACTCACATGTTGGTTTTACTTTCCATAATACTAAATACATTTTCATTATCAGCTTGGGGGAGGCTTCCTTCTCTAGCATTCTTTGGGCCCTGCGTTCATTGGATCAGGACCATTCTGGTGGAATTGTGTTCCCCTCAGCCTGTCCTTCAAAGTGGACAAGGCAGTATGACAAGCTCATTTTGACAAAAGTTAAGATCTCTCGATTCAAGGATGATAATCCATTTTCTTTCTTCAAATAGCAATGATGCTTCTGATTTACCTTTATAGAAACATAACATTCTAGTTACTGTGGAGGACAGTAACACCTTCTCATCTCAGAACATTAGGGGTGCTCCCTAATCATACATGGGTTGTCCATCACCTTTTCTCTAGAGCAGTGTTATCCAAACTGTGGGTTGGGACCCACTTGGTGGGTCAAGGAAAGCTGGGAGCATCCATCTTGGAAACTGCAGAGCTTACTCTTGTTATATTCCTTTTGTGAGTATTAACAGTTTTAATTTTCACGTGAGCTTTTTTAAAAATTTTGTTTTTAGTTTAGTGCTTTTACATGATATTTTGTCCTAATCTTGCTTTCTGTCAGGAATGTTTCATGGTTGTGTTGCCAAAAAAGGGCACAAAATGGTTCTCATTGTGGGGAAAGCATTTAAAAAGGCAAACAACCAAACAAGAGAGTATGAGGATCATCTTTAGTACACCTGCACAGGCGGGGTAGTTCCCTGCTCCACTCTCCCTGCAAGCAAGAAAAAAGCAAAGTCATACAACTCCACACATCTTTTATATCCCTCTCCCCCTCACAAACTGCTGTTCGGTGGAAAATTACTATGCAGGGGCTGGGACCTGAGAAGCCCTGCGTCAATTGGGGGCCTTGAGAATATGCTGTGGCCATTTCAATAAGGGAGGAAGCTCTGCTGGCTTTAGCCAGTTCCCTATCTATTGTGCAGAGCTGGCTGTACTGGATGGAGAAGGTTGCAGGTGGGTGTGAGAGAACGAAAATAATGAGAGCAGAAAGAGAGGAAGTTACATACTTCAGCAACTTCAGGCAGGAGACTTCAGGCAGGAAACAAAAGACTTAAGATGGCTGCACTTTGGTTCAACAGCTACAGTTGTACAATTGCTGCAGTCCAAGAATGCCAATTTGCATTCCGGGAGTGTCATTTTATTATGTTACAGTGCCAGCACTTCCTGCTTGATGATGTCACTTCCTGCCACAACATCACTTCCAGGATAATGACATTCATTTCCGGTAGGTTCCAACACTAGTGCCATTCTAAAAAGTGGGTCCCGGTCTAAAAAGTCTGAATACCACTGCTCTAGAGTATTCCTCTCTTTTCAAGACTGAAGCGTCCCTCCCTTGAGGCCAAGGTCTGGCTCCACCTTCCATATCAATCAATCAATCAATCAATCAATCAATCAATCAATCAATCAATC
>JAJKFI010000003.1:19414349-19454389 GCA_029204185.1 Lerista edwardsae
ATCAATCAATCAATCAATCAATCAATCAATCAATCAATCAATCAATCAATCACTAGTATTTATATACCGCTTTTCAACATAAAGTTCACAAAGCGGTTTACAGACAAATAATAACATTAAAGTTAAATGGCTCCCTGTCCCAAAAGGGCTCACAATCTAAAAGAATGGAGAACACCACCAGCAACAGCCATGAGAAAGACACTGTGCTGGGGTGAAAAGGGACAATTGCTCTCCCCCAGCTAAATATAAGAGGACACCACTTGAAAAGGTTCCTCTTGCCCACTTAGCATATATTTCCCCAATCACCAGCTATTTCTCCAAAGGCCCCCTGCCAGGGTTAGTGCTAGTCTGCAGGCCTTAGGGTGCGGCCCAGTTGCACTAGGTGCTATGTAGCCCACCTGAAATGGGCTTGCAACTCACCTAGTGGGTCCTGACCCATATTTTTAGAATACTCCTTTTTGCTATTTAGTACAGACAAACAACATACAGACCCCCCCCCCAAACAATGCCTTTAGAGTTGTAGCTCATTTGACTCTTACAGAAACTAGTGTATTGTATTGTTGACCTCCATGGCCGCTGGTGTGTGTATGGTACTCACTGCCCTTGGAAATCGATCGGGAAGAACTCGACGAGAAGGAACGGCACGGTAAGTCAAGGAGCGGGTCAGTCGATTTATTGTGGTCAAGGCTTTTACATTCATCAGGTAGGTTTACACGTCACCCCCTTTTTGCTGCCTTGAACCCTTGTTGCTCTCACAAGGGTGGTCCCAACGGTTCGCTGGCCGTCTAGTACGATCGCCGTCGCCGGAACGGGCCGCCTCCAGGCCGGTAAGTCTTAATTTGGTGGCTGTAGTTGCTTACGGGGTTGCTGGGGGATCTAGCGTATCCTTTTGTCCAGTCCCCTGGGTTGTCGGCAGAAGCCAAGAGGGGGATGGGCGAGGGAGTGCCCCCATATGCCAAAGGTCCCTGCCAGTTACTGGCTCCTCCCCTTGAGGGTTGAGCCCCTTGGTCACCTGGCTCACCTGGGACCCTCCTGTTCTCCCGTACGCTGGGGAAGGAGGCGAGATTGCCTGCCTTGCCTGGCCCTGGGGAGGTCTCCTTTCCCGTCCCCAGAAAGCCCCAGCAAGAGCCTCCTCCCTCCCCGGCAGCCTGCCTCTTTATGAGCTGAGGGTCGGGGCTGCTCAGGTCCTCCCCGCTAAGCCCCGCCCCCTGGCCGAGGCCTCGCAAGACCTCAGGCGGCTTCTGGACGCCTTTTAAGACGTCTTAGTTCCGCACGGCTGGCCTGAAAGGCCCCTGCGGAGCGCCCGAGGCTTGCGCATGGCCCGCGGGGCTGCTGCTTGGCCGCGCGGGGTCCTCGCTCGGCCTGGACGCCGCCAGAACGCCTTGCCTGCGTCCAGACAGAGTCGAGGCTGCAAGCAGGGCCCCCCCCTGAATCGTGCCGGGTGATGTCTTCCCGGCTTCTTCTTCGGTCCTGGTGGCTGCCCTGGGGGGTTCGAAGGGGGCTTGGTTGGCTGGGCCGAGGGGTCGTCCCACTGGGGGGCCGAGTGCCCCGTGACATGTATATATTTTTGTTAGCTTTAGTTGTCACCTTGTTTGCTTACTTCATCCTCCAAATGCATTTCAGACCACCTGTATGAAATTATGTCTACCTACCACCTTCTTAGTTCACTTCACATATCTGATGAAGCAAATAATTGCCTACCAAGGTTCATGCCTCAATAAATTGCACCTGGTTGTTCTAAGGAACTTACTGTCTTCCAGGTGCTGCAGACAAAAAAATGCCAATGGACCTCAATTTTTCTGATACCAACAGAGCCTTTTTGAAATAGGACATCCTGCTAACTGGTCAAGAGGCACTTTTCCAAGTGGTGTTCCTCTTATGTTTAGCAGGGGGAGAGTAATTGTCCTTCTTCACCCCAGCTTAGTGTCTTTTCCAGTGGCTGTTGTTGGTGGTGTTCTGCATTTTTTTAGATTGTGAGCCCTTTTGGGACAGGGAGCCATTTAACTTTATTATATGCCTGTAAACCGCTTTGGGAACCCCATGTTGAAAAGTGGTATATAAATACTTTTTGATTGGTTGATTGATTGATTGATTGATTGACATCCAATCCTATCCAGGATTTGGCTGTTGGGCGTGGTTTACAAGTTTGGCTATTTAAAATGGTTGCCAACGGAGCTACTCAGGCAGGTCCAAGACCTACTTGGACTCACCAGAGCAGCAAGATGGGGGGAGGCAAAACAAGGTGCATAGAGAATGGGAAGGGTAAACCAGAGTAGGGAGAGGGAGGAATGGGGCGTGGAGGCTGCGAGAGGGTTCGGATCTGATGGCAATGGTGCATGCTGGGTCCTATCCCCTGTTTTTCAAGCCTCCCCAACTGATTTTTCTCCTCAGGCTTGCACCATATAAACAGTTGGAGCAGATATAAGGAGACCCATTGCCAAATGGGAGGCTTACAGAGGGATAAGGGAATTTAAACCCCCTTCTGAAATCACCCAATCCACTCCCCACCTTCATCCCTGCGGGAAACTGTCTGCTCGTTTTTGGCATGGCTGCACTGGTGGTGGCTGGGGGAGCATTGAGCTCGGGCCCAGATGCTCCCATCAGTACAAGTGCACTTCTTACAAAATCTTTTCAGTAACGTGAATTATTTGTCCTAATTGTAGACCAGTTAAGAGCCAAAAGGTCAGTTCTAATTGCAGTTCTTTTTTCAGAGGTCACTGAACACACAACATTGACTGTGTGGCTCTCCAGAGCAAATTAAATAATGATACACTTAATTTACTTTTTGCCTTAATAAGAGCCATTACATTTTTTCTCAAATACGAGCTAGTGCGCCTAAGTAATTAGAAAGCACGTGGGGTTTAAAGATACACAACACACACACACATGTCTTCATCACTGAACCTACACCAATAGCAGTTTGCAACTTTGTGCAGAGCCAATTGTTTGGTCATGCTGTTAAGTGTGCAGTGAAGGGAAACAAAATGAGGTAAGGCATAAAGTAGATAGTTTTATTGACAAAATCCAATGTATTTAAACGACTTGGCAACTCTTCATTCAAGCCTCCATACCTTCTGTTAAGGTGCTGGTTTATTTTCCCAGATTTCTATGCATCTTCTCTTCCTGTTGTCTGCTGTGACTTGTGGGCTACAGAGGATGCAGGAGCTTAAATGACAGGTGTTTTGTGCCATTGCCTCATGTTGTGCCCTTTGGCCTATTTCATGCTGTGGGCTAATGGATTACTGGGCAGTAAATGGTTACAACCCAATTTTTGGCAGCAGATACAAAGATTAACGCATTTATAAAAATTAGTCTTTTTATATGCATAGTTAATCTTTGAACTCTATTAGAAAGAAACAATGATATCAATAAAATTAGTATGCATTAGTTAAAATTTATTATCTCTCTCTGGTTTATTGAAATTAACATCCTTACAGTAGTTCCTGCGATGGCACGAATGCATATTTGTATATTGAAATTTCTGGCCCTCAACAAGGATCGCACTAATTGCCAAAAGTCCAACATTAGAACATAATTCTAATTAAGCATACATCATGCTTAATTAATCAAATCATGATATGCTTGCAAATTCGTATGAATGCGGCTCATGAATTCAGCGGAGACAGAGCTGAGCAGTGTTCATTTATAACACGTTTTTTGAATGCTAATTTTTGCTGACTTAGATCTCAAAACGTATTCCTGCCGGTTTAAACTAGTGATATCATCCAAGTTTGACCTCACCTGGCCTACAATATGAACTGCTGGTCTGATAATTAATGATGAAGCTGAACATTTTTGGAGCACTATTCCAATGGGAGGGGCAAGGTAGACCACATGTTTTGCACGTGGAAGATTTCATTTCAGTCCCAAGCATGTCCAGACAGGGTTCTTACCATTGGGCTTAATTTGGGAGATTAATGTGCCCATAGCTGAAATGCTGTGGGTTATGTACTCCCATTTCACTTTAAAAAAATTCCCCTTTATTGTTGAATAATAAGAATGTGACAAGACAGCAATAAAAGCAACAAATAAAAAATAAAGGAAAAGAGGGGGAAATGGGTTAAAAACCTCCAATGATGTCGGAAGGACCACTTACATGGTGCACTGTGGCACTGGCAGTACTTGTGGTTCTGCCACCCCGGTAGCTAAGCTCCAGCTTTAAGCATGCTTAGTTGAGAAAGCAAGTTGGGACAGGTGCTTCTCTATGAGAGGAAGGAATCCACATTTGTCCATTCTGCCTATTCAAATGTTGGTATACTTGTTTGCCGTGTTTTTGATATTGCTTGGATGCAGTGGTGTCATTCAAATGATTTAGGAACAGGAACTCACTTTTGATTGGCACTTGTCGGGAACCCAGAACCCAGGGCACCTCGTTAAGATCCAGAACGCCCATTCTGGTCTGTTCCCCCTGAAAGACATCACGGCCTTCGCCCCCCTAGGAATCCGGAGTCGCTCCCTTTAACCTTCTGAGTGCCGGCCAACCAAGAAGAAAAGCTCTTTGCAGAGGAATTGGGAGGGGGGAGGAGGGAGAGTGAAGTGGGCGGAGTCAGCCCTAATTTTAACTAGTGGAACTGAGTTCCCCCGCATTCCCCCTGCATGACATCACTGCTTGGATGGCTTTACTGCATCTCCTTTCGTCACCAGTGTGGCACCATCTCCATCAGAAATGCCATGCCTCTGAAACATATTGTCGCCCCAATTTCAGCATATGCTCCATTCCATGGAGGAAAAGCAGTCGTGAATCAATGCCAGGTTAGGCAGCAGCAGAGACCATGCCTTCAAGCGTGTCTAACAAATGTCATGCATTCTATGGCAGCTACAAAAAATAAAAATAAAATAACAGTTTCCTAATTTGAATTTGGCTGGACTATTTGGTAGTCATAGTGTGAGTTTGCAGATAAAGGCTTCATTTCTCAAAGGAATCATTCAGTCTGAATGGAGCAGATGGGATGGTGTGCTATTTCATATGTGAAATTGATTAGATATTTTAGCTTGGGTGAGTAACAATTAGAGAATGGAAGGGCGCAATCCTAACCTGGAGTTAGACTGGCACAAGTCCCTTGTGCCCGCCCAGAAGCATCACAAATGTGCTGTAAAGCACGTTTGCAACACTCTCTGAGTCAGGGAGAACAGCGCATGGATATGCTCCCTGACTCTGAGAGTGTTTCAAACGTGCTTTATGGCACATTTGCAATATTCCTGGGCCGGCACAAGGGATTTGTGCCAGCCTAACTCCAGGTTAGGATTGCACTCTGAATCATATACTGTGGTTTAAGTGATATTCATTTATTCTTAAAAGCCAGCTATCAGCAATTAACACAATGCTTCATCAAATAAAATGATATATTGATTGAGGAAGATATTATGGCCAAACTAGTAACAAATGCACCACGTCTGCTGAAAACAGCCCCCCAAGTACCAGCTGCCCTTCCCCATCCAGAAGTCTGCTAGAATTTACCTGATGTCATGACATCACAATGTTCTACAGTCTCTTGCTCAGACTCCACATAATTGATTCCTAATGTTGGAGAGGAGGCAGGAACTTGGAATGTTTTAACATTACAGCACAATCACATTCAGATGGCTATGGCAGAGGTGGAGGAGAGAGAACTAGACATGCACATTTGCCAGCAGTTTGGAACTTAAGCTCTGATTCGTAAAGACTTTGGAAGAAAAGAGTGCAGGACTAATTCTGTCCTCACAGTCTGCTGGCGCACCACAATGTCTGCTGGTGCAACAGCCTCTTGGTCTGCAAAGCACTGCCACTGGTGCAAAGGCCAGAAGGCCATGCAACAGCAGCTGGAGCCACACAGACCAGCTGTTGGTGTGGTCTAGGTGGAAGTGACAGTGTATCAGGATGAAGATTGGACTGGTTGGGGGAAGAGTGTGGGCTGGAAGAAGGTTTATTTCAGTGGCACTGGTAGATTCCAAATTAGGCCTTATCCCTAGGCTGCACGGCCCCGATTCAGGTGATTTTGCAGGCGCAATTTCGAGGAGCACATTGAGGAAGTTGGAACCACTGGGGAGGTTCTAGACACCTCAAAAGCTGCACTGGATATAGCGCAGACACGCCAGCCTCCCTGCTCCAGCACAGTTTAGGATTGGGCTGACATGCAAATTAATCCATGCATTAAAATAGAATTTAAATCATATGCAAATCATGAACCACCACCACCCCCGCATTGATGTAAAATGGAACAAGATGTTGGAAGGGGAGGAAGGACAGACACACCTAGAGCCCAATCCTATGTATGTCTACTCAGAAGTAAATCCCACTATAATAAATGGTCAGGTGGGTCATTCCCAGGTTAAGTGTGGATAGGATTACAGCCAGTGGTGTCATTCAAATTATTTAGGAACAGGAACTCACTTTTGATTGGCACTTGTCGGGAACTCAGAACCAGCCACGGAGCCTGTTAGGATCCGGAACGCCCATTCTGGTCCGTTCCCCCTGAATGACATCACTGATTACAGCCCTCCCTCCCTCACTGTGTGGTGAGCAGGGCTGGACAGACACATCACCCAAACTTTTAGTAACCAGCTAATCAAAAAATTGATTGAAATAGTTTAAATGAAAAACCTCCCCCACTGTGATCTTTAAGGGTTGTGTTTTTGTTTTCTTTACGGAATCCAATTTAGCTTAATACCATGCAACATCCAAATTTACTTGTAAACTAAGAGCCCTTGATTGGAGCAAATGCAAAATGTGTAAAGTCATTCAAAAGGCGGCTTCATAAACAGCTCATTGTAGGGGATTAAATTATGCTCACTTGAGGGGGTAGGACTTTCCCTCCCTAATCTCAGTAGCAGAAAACAGTAATTTTATACATCAGCCAAAGCACACCACATGGAAAGATTTACTGCACAACTTAGAGGGTCCATACAGTGTGCATCAGTTGAAAGCACAGATCTAAATGTGTTCCTGCCTGCCTCCCTGCCCTTTTCTTTTATTCGTTTAATAAATCATGCACTTCAGCACCTTGAAACAGTTTGTTTAATTTTAAACTAACCCCAGAATCCAGTAAAAGAGTAATATAATGCTGGATACATTAGTCGTGCTTTGATTAATAAAATATGTATTGATGTCTACCTCCTAAGCCTTCATGTTAAAAAATAATCCTCTGGACCCATTTATTATTTTAGTGGTGTTTTAAATGTTGTGTATAAATAAATGCTCCATCAGGGCAGTTGATCCAATTGAATGCAAGAATGACAGTATGGAAGATGCTGTCAGAAACAGTATATATTGATAATCTGGGAATTTGAGATCCCAGTGAAAGTGCAAAACGAATTAGATAATAGATGCAATTTCATACACTCTCATGTAGGAGTAACAGCCCAATCCTGAACTGCCCAACTGCCCGAACAAGCAGTGGTTGCCAGGCGTCTACCACTGCATCCCACAGCAGCCAAGCAGCCGTGGGAGGTTCTGCAGGAGAAGGGGACGTTTGTACCCTTTCCCTGCAGAAAGGGTGTGGACAGGCAAGCAGTCTACATGCCGGCGACTGGTGGATTCACCATTCGCTGGCTTCTAGTGTGCCTCTGGGTGGCGCGGGGCCAGCATTTGCCTGTAGGTCGCCCAGAGCTGGTAGTAATGGCTTACCACCGGCTCTGGAGGAGCCTTACGGCATCTTTTGCAACATTAGCATGGGTGGTACACTCGTACCGCCCATGCTAAGGCCCACAGGATTGTACCCTGAGTCTCACTGAACTCGATGGGGCTTACTTCTGAGTAACATGCATCAGTTTGCATTGGTAACAAGTGAAATATCTGGTTTGTCTATGGGTGTAACCCAACCTGGGTATGTCAGCAAGCACTACAGAAGTCAAGCAAGCAAGTAACCTTGTCTTTCAGTAACATGTCCATGGTAGAAAAATGATATATCAATACTCTCCAATCTATATTCTCTGCAGGGGGTCCGCACTAGTGCATTGATCCCTTTTGCAGTCCATGCACGGCATCATGATGCTATCTCTACCTACTCAGCAGCAATGCCACTCATCATAGCCAAATGCCCTTGTTACTGAGCTCCGCACTGTGTTGAGCTTGGTCAAGTCTACATGGACGGGACCAGAAGTCAGCTAGGGCCCATGCCTCCTTGGCCAACCACTGGAGCCCTAAGAGCCCACAGCTGCCCACCACTGCTAAGTCCCGTCCCCCCAACTAGGGAAGAGCTGGACTGTGAAGGATGACTCAGATCTGCTGCTTCCAATTAGCCTTTCCAGATTTCCTAGCTGGGAAATCTACCAAGGTAGTATATGTATGATTGTCCTCCTTCAGTGCTACTGCTTGCCTTTGCTCTCATTGTAGGCAGCAACACAAAGCAGACTTGGGTCCATCCATTGCCCAATTTTTAGGCACTGTCTGGTGTATAGCTTGATGTTTGAAGGCCCCTCTCCCCACAGTACTGCCTGCTGGGCACACTTTACTGCCTGTTAGCAGACTGCCTAGCACACTTTACATGGCAAATGAATTTCCTCTTTGGACTGATTAAGGTATCCAAGTACTGTAGCTGGCTGACACACAGTTGCAAAAATTACAGTAGTAGCTAGAGTAGCCAGGCCAAATACACTTAATGCTGGACCTTCATATGGTAAACTTCAGATGTATGAGAGCTGCAAGGAAGATGTTTGAGAGCCGCAGTATTGAAGAAGCATTTCAAATCTTAAATATGCAGTTGGCTGTTGGCATCCATGGGGGTTCCATTCCCAGAACAGCCATGGATGTCAAAAAATAATTGATAATTGAATCCATGGTTTCGGGCTGCCACCTGGTTTGAGGCCCATAAAGGCCACATGTGACCTCCTCGGGTTCAGAATGCACCCAGAAAGCCTTAGAGCGCAATCCTAAACTGGAGTTAGGCTGGCATAAACTAAGCCAGCAAAGTTGGGCCAGCACAAGGGCCACCATAAAGCCCTTTTGGACTACTCTTGGAGTCAGGGAGGATGGCTTATATCTGTGTGCTGGTCTCTTTGGCTCCAAGAGTGGTCCAAACATACTTTACGGTGTCCCTTGTGCTTGCCAAACTTTGCTGGCTTAGCTTATGCCAGCCTCAGTTTAGGATTGTGCCCTTAGAAACAAACTTCCATTTTTTCCCCGAAAGTTATAACTACATTAAACTCAGGCTATAACTATATTAAATGTTTTACACACTTTATTGGAAGTAAGCCTAATTGAACAAACTGGGATTTATTTCTGAGTAGGTGACCCTAAGTTTGTGCTGTGAACTTACTTGACACCAATCTCAAGCAATGAAATGACACCTAACAGCATGAAGAAGCATATCTGAGATTAGTTGGACATGAGTCCTGTAGCTGCTGCTATTTCACCTGTTCGATTATAATGAAACATGACAAGAGGTCATCAGAGAGTCATTCCTTGACCTCATGCTCTCCTTCTGAATTAATATGCTGCTCCTTAGTTCAATAACTAAGTTTTTCATATCCTTCATATTAGTATTTTCAGTCAATTTACACTCCAGGAAATGAGAGAAATTTTTCTACTTGTGCAATAAGCAAGCTGTTGCTCTGTTCATGAAACAATGTCTATGTCTAATACATATTTAAGCAAACTTCCAGTCTACTGCATGATTTACAAAGCAAGCAAATTGTTTATCTAAATCGGGAACATCTATGCATAATTCATAAAACTTAATTTAAGTAAAATTGTTACTTAATTCACGATTTAGGCTGCACTTCTACCCAGTGATGGGATCAGCTAACGACTCGGGGGAACGCTGGGCGGGCAGCAGGAAGGCTGGGCGGGACTTCCGGGTGATTGACAGCCCGTCCGTCTGGGTCTGCTGCCTGCCTGCCCGCTGCACGGGCTGCCCTGGCCTCGGAAGGGGCGCCCACTCGCCGGGGGGGACGAGTGGGGGGCCCTGGGTGCTAGGGTGTGCAGCAGCGGGACACGCCATCCAGGGCAGCCCGTGCGGTGGGCGGGCAGGCGGCGGACCCGGACGGACGGGCTGTCAATCACCCGGAAGTCCCGCCCAGTCTTCCTGCTGCCCACCCAGCGTTCCCCCGAGTCATTAGCTGATCCCATCACTGCTTCTACCCTATTAAGTGATCTGCAAGAGATCTACAAACACCAAAAGTGAAGGGGCCTTTTAGTCCCTGGTGTAAAGAGGAGACCACTCTTCTCTTGATTCATTCTCATGTCTGAACAGACATATGAATATGCCTTGACCCTCAGGGCTAGCCCTAGGAGTGGCAGGGCCCAATGTAGGGCATTCCTGTGGGGCTCCCACACTCCCCATGCCCCCCACTCACCATATAGCTATGATGAGAAGAGCACTTCTCATGCCGTGCTGCAAGTGCCAGAAATAGTTGGCAGTGACATGTTGATGTCATCACCAACTGCTTCCGGAAAGCCCATTTTGGGCCATTTGGAGCCAGGGCCAAAAGGGAAGGCTGAACGAGCAACCACCCCACTCACCCCACGGAGATCTTGGCTGCAGCTGCAAGTGATCCACTCTCTGCACTCAGCGCAGGGCCCAATGTGACAACACAGGCCACATCAGTTTAAGGCCAACTCTGCTGAATGTCAATGTAGAGATATGAACCAGTCAATTCTGATATTCTGGAACTAAAGCAATGATTTGTCAGTTTTTCTCTCAAGAGGGCCACTATCTGAGCAGTCTGCATACTGTCGGTGGCCATTTTGGGGTTGTGGAAGTGTCTTCCACTGTCACAAAGAGTCTGCATGGAATTGGGTCCTAATTCTGTTTGGATAGTCAATAAACATGGCCCTTTATTTCTCCCGGACATGGGTTACATGAGCTTTTTGTGGTGGATAGCTGGGCAATTCTATGATTCTGTTGACATCCTAAAAGTAACATCAGGACCTGACTTCATAAATATTTATTTGCATTTAAGAACTACTTAACAACTCAAGAGATGATGTTCTGTGTTTAAATGACTAAAATTCCATGTTCAATCTTTTGGAGCTGTTGGCGTACCTGTTCCACTCCTATCAAGTCTCCAGTTTGCCTAACTTCTTGTTTAATTAGCAACCTGCCTATTAGTTTGATTTTTGTGTGTGTGTGAGATAAGCTTGTACTGTATGTGTGCTTAAAAATCAATTTAAAAAGATCCCAATATGGTATTTCTGTCTGTATTGTTGTTCAGACAGTGCAAATGTTGGAATTCAAGTAATAAACTCAAGTGGAACAAATCTGGCTTTTAATTGAAGAATTTGATCCATAGTCGATGTATTAAAATGAACCATGTTTGTTTCTGTCCTTCATTATAGTACGATGGGTGTAAGATTGCAGAACATTTTGCCTGCTGTTTACTTTGAAACAACATTTAAAAACCTAAAAAAGTGATTGCTAAGCTTTGAGAAAACAGCAAAAATGTGGAAAGTGATAGTGAATGGCACAAAGAAGTCTAGATTGGGTATAGTTGAAAAAGTTTGGTGTCTAAGGCCCCTGCACACTTTCCTGGGAAAAAGCCCCGTGGAACACAGTGGAATTTACTACTGAGTATACATGCATAGGATTATGCTGTATATGAAGTTCATTCATGAATCATTAAATATGATGGGAATATAACTGTACAATATAAAGAAGCTGGGGTTTGGGGGCATATTTTATCTGTATTCATGAGAGTAACTCATGCTCTTAAAAGCATCATTTACTGCCCACAATGGGGCTCCTAGGCTCACTGCTGGCTATTTTGCTGGCAGTGATTTGAGCAGCCCAGTGTCAGGCTGCCTTGATCTCTTTTAGGGATAAGATCCCACCCCCGTTGCGAGGCCAGGTCCCACCCTGTTGCAAGGCCACCCCCTCCCTCCCCCCTCCTAGGAACTCCCACCCCACCCAGAATTCCTGCAACCCCAGCAAGGAATAACCTTACTGCTTGCCAATGTCGCAACACCGCCTTCCAGGTGTTGAGAGGCT
Organism: Lerista edwardsae; assembly: GCA_029204185.1. Classification (NCBI taxonomy): domain Eukaryota; kingdom Metazoa; phylum Chordata; class Lepidosauria; order Squamata; family Scincidae; genus Lerista; species Lerista edwardsae. Next base: position 19,426,253 of record JAJKFI010000003.1, read on the forward strand.
GGTGTTGCTGCAGCGTAGGCGGTAAGAGCTTACCACTCACATTGCACTTGACTTACGGCACTTTTACGACACCAGTGGAAGCGGTACGCTCAGACCACTTGCGCTGGAGTGCTCTGGATTGAGACCTTAGTCTTGTGATAAATAGCACAAAGGAACAAAATTATGATGGTGTGGCTCAAGAATGTCTTTGGGGGGGGCAGGAGAATGAGTTGGAATTACATGAATTTTAGAGGATGATTGCATACAACTGATTCCCAGTTTAATCAGTACACTTATGGTTTCACACTGTGTTCTAATAACTAGAAAAAAATGCTAATTATTTTAAGTGGATGCACACTGAGTTAGTCATTGTTTGGTGAGCTGGATCCAGGTCATCAAAATAAATGTAACATTACTTGCAGTATGAATGGTGAATTGCTATCAAGTTATTGCATAAATATTCCTACTGTAAATTCACAAGAGTGTGGTTTGTGAACGTTTAAGGAACAGCAAGAGCAAGAGCAAGAAGCAAATATTATAATTATGTTATCACAAGGTCTCTGAAACTCATTTGCAAAGGGAAAAGGCAGTGGAATGCAGAGATGGAGCAACTCACTGTTCAAGCACATCACTTTGCTATTGCCCCACCAAAGGGTGGGTACTTGGTTGGGTGTTTGGGGAAAGATTAGCTCAATCAATCAATTGTATTTATATACCGCTTTTCAACACAAAGTTCACAAAGCTGTTTACAGGCAAGTAGTAATAATAAAGTTAAATGGTTCCCTGTCCCAAAAGGGCTCACAATCAAATAAATAAAGAAATTATTGGCTCTTAGTAGATGGGCATTTAGTCAGGTCCTGATCTGGCAGGTCCTGATGCTGACACTGCCCAGATCTGTATGTTTTTCTCAGAGTGAAATCCTAACCTCATGCTGGAATAGGGAGGGCAGCTGGCCTGTCCCATATTCAGCATGGGACTGAGACTGGATGTGGTGCAACCTGAGGCAAGAGAAATCTATTCCCCTTCCTCAGGAAAAGCGGCAGTGGCCTGAATGGGACTACTCAGCTCTGTGCCGCTGAAAAAGTGCAAGATCCTGACCCCAGGCAGGTCTGCCCACAAGCCCGGTCATCCCTCCCTTTCCCCCCACCACGATCCATTTTTCCTCCACCCTCGCCCTGCCCTATTTTCTTCCCACACTGGCCTTACCTGGCACTGGATGTGGCACAAAGAGGCCAATGCATGTCCATGCGCCAGCCTCCCTGACTAAAAAAGTGGCAGAAATGTGCTTTATGGCATATTTCTGACATTCGTAGGCTGGCACAAGGGATTTGTGCTGACCTTCTATGGGATTAGAATTGCACCTTATTGGTGCAAATAGCACAATAGGATTTACTTCTGGGTAAACATGCATAGGGTTGAGCTGAAAGAGTCTTGTGCCACCTCACTATTGTGTACATAAATAGCATGTAAGCCAATACATGTCTGCAGACATGACACATTTATTTTCAGCTTTTCTAGGAATAGCAAGTCCCAAAAATTACATTTGTAAAAATACAGCTGTACAGCATATGCTCAATTTGAGAGTGGACACAATTCACTACACCACTAGGTACACTTATAGGCCTCAGACTAAATGGAACAGTGCATTGGATGGTTTATTTTAGAGTATTAGATTAATGTAAATGAATATTATATGATGAAAGTACTTTTTATGTTTATGTAACATGGAATGGCTGCCGATGGTTCAGAAAAATGGCAAATGTTCTTATCTCACAGGCTTCCCTTTTCAGGCTCATATGTCCACAGCACAGGAACAATGACCACAGAATAATTAATTTGTGATACCAAATATTATTATAAAGGGAGCAAGGATTTTTTTTTATTTTTGGCCACATAATACTTTTGTATAAAGTGGAGCTATAATACCCACTCCAGAAATGTAATCTGGTGGATTATTATGGTAACTTCTACCTATTGTATATAGGAGTGCCATAATAATCCACCAGATTACATTTCTGGAGTGGGTATTATAGGTCCACTGGTATGGGGAAATATCCCAAATCCTCCTTATGCGCAAACCCATGAGTGTAGTTAAAAAGTGAAGGGGAGTGCAATTGCAATGGGCAACTTGCTTTAAGGGGGCAACAAGCCAAGCTTGACACTAATGGCCTAAATAGTGAAAACTTTGGTATGTATGAATAATACCAGCAGGTTATTATTATTATTATTTATTGAATTTATACCCCGCCTATTGCCCGAAGGCACAAGATATATCATTGGAAAGATAGTTTAATGCATAATGCAATGAAACAAACCAGATTGTGGTATCCTTATCAAAAGTTATGGTCAAAAATGAACTGTCAAGTATAAAACTGTCATGCGATTTGTAGGAATAATACTATAATGTTATATATCATTCTATGTGGAATTTCATGCAGAATGCAGTGAAACAAACTGGAGTGTAATATCTCCATTCTATCAAACATTATGACAAAAAACCCTGACACAACAACAATACAACTGTGATATCACTTCCTGTTGTCATGTCACTTTGGGGGCCACATTTTGCCCTCTGCATCAGGCTACACTTTCATTAGCTACGCCCTTCCCCAAATCTATCAAATTTAAATACTGTTAGGGAAAAAAATAATTGACTGGTTGTAGAAACACTTGAGCACTGCTGATCAGTGGGGAAAAATAGATGCGATCTCTCAAAGCACCAGTGAAAAGTACAAGCTTCACATGCAGAAGCTACCTTATATACTGAGTCAGATATCCCTGGTTTTTGAGTGCCGGGTATAAAGCACTTAAACAAACAGTTTGGTATTGTCAACACTGATTAATGACACCAGCTTTCCAGGGGCCTTTCCCAGCCCAGCCTGCAAGACCCTGGGCTCTTTTCAATGCAAGTCATATACTTTACCACTGAGCTGCAGCCCTTCCGGAGAGCCACTGTCTTACTGCCATTGCTGTGCGTGGGAGAAGCCTCTTCACCTTATTAGGAAGCTAAAAAAGGGTCCCATACATTAGTTTCCCTTCTGTAACATTTCTCCCATCTCCCAGTGGCAGGGATGGAGGCAGGAGTGTGCCATTGTCATTGATTGTCTTTGCCACTTTTGTGCAGCAGTTAGATAATGCATAACAAACTCTACACATCTACATTGTGGGATGAGAAACCAGTGAAATTCTTTGTGTATCTAAAAGGCCAACCTGCACCAGCAAGAGTGCATCAGTTGCGTCATCTATTTTTTTCAGGATGTACACAAACTGCATGCACAAAGGTGATTTGGGAAGGCATGCTCAAGACACTCAGGGCCTCATCGTATCCAACTTTCCAGCATAGGTGCAGTGCAGCAGCAAGGAAGACGTTACCCTGAGGCAGCCTCTGTGACTATCTCCCTGACTGCCCCACCACCACAGGATGCAGTGCACAACCCATCGGCACAGCTGCATCAATGATGGAAAGTTGGATAGGACTGAGCCTTCAGTGGGCTTGCCATAGATAAGCCATACCTTTCATATTTTTCCATGAATAAATGGAAATCTCATCTGAAATGAAGAGACTGTTTTTGCACAGCCTTGGCAATACGGGTTGTGCTAGGGCAGTGATGGAGGACCGATGACACGCGTGTCAAAGGTGACACACTGCAGCATTTGGGGTGACACACCAGCAATCACCAATACCTGGCAAAAACAGTTTGTTTTACTCATTTTTTTCATTTTTGTAATTATTTGATGTTTCTTTAAATAATACATAGCACCACACATGACTAGACTGTATTTTTTGTTTAAATAAGAGAGAAACAATTCTTTATATTCAAGAATCGTTACGCTTTGGTTTGGGAGGCGGGTTGACATGCCATCAGAGCCAAGTTAAGCCCTTTCCTGAATTTTGACACACTGATCCCATAAGGTTCGCCATCACTGTGCTAGGGCATTTGTCTAACTGAAGGAGGAAGAGATCCCATAATTTTTATTTTTCTGGTTTTCTCATGAAGCAGGTTCTCCAGGAAAAAAAAAATCCTTTGACAGCTTGTCTGGCAAACTCTGGGAGTTTAAGAAACCTTGGCATTCAGAAAGTCAGAATTGTTGACCAGCTGCAGCGTTCCATAGTCATTCCAGGAAAAGGTTTGTTTTGGCAATTAGAAACCAGAAAAAAAGCTCACAAGTCAAACTTACAGTACATGTCCCTGTACGTATGATCTTTCTGACAGTTCTAGAGAGGGAAAGAAGCTGAACAGCACCTTACTGGCAATGACATACACCATTTTTTAAGTATTGCTGCATTTGGAAAACACTGACTTGAGCCCAGCAGAAAGTGCTTTAAAATGACTCACTTACTCTGAAAGTCAGACTTTTGACAGGAACAGAACTAATGCCAGGGACAGTGAAAAACAGAGAACACGACAAAGGCTCTCAAAGGAGACCAAGTAGTTCAAGAACTTTAGTGTGTCTTTTGTACAATTCCCTATATACTAGGGAGAAAACAATTTCTATGGTCCATGTTACACACTGAATTTTATATAATGAATATTGGGTCTCATCTCCTTAACAAGGTCTAACTGGCACATGTGAACTTTGGGAAGATCATATAACAAGCATGATAAGAACATAAGAAAAGCCTTGCTGGATCAGGCCAAGGGCCCATCTAGTCCAGCTTCTTATACCTCACAGTGGCCCACCAGATGCCTCAGGAAGCACACAAGACAATCAGATACATGTATCTCGCTGCCACTCCCCTGCATCTGGCATTCTGAGGTAGCCTATTACCCTTGCACCACCCCCAAGGAAGACACCAGACTGCAGTTGGAGTTAAACTTTATTAAACAGAAATGATCAGTTTTTGAGTCATGAAACCTACAGAACACCTGTCCCTCCCTCCCTCCCCAGTCTGGGGTAGGCAAATCCTACCCAATCATGATGTGATGACATCATGGCAGGACACAGACAAGTGAAGGAAATGTAGCCAACTGCTTTGCCCTCATGCCACATGCAGACCTCATTGCCAACTGGGCCAGAGCTACCTGTCATATTGTGCCTCACTGTGACTGTTTCATTGTCCACATTCACCACACAGCAAGATAGGAACTACCTTGCTCAGTTGCCAAGACAACTCCACTGATGAGTTATGTATTGAAGGGGAAGGGTACTGAAACTACCAACGCTCAGCATCGTTAGACAGGTAGCCTTGGCCCAGTTGTTTCTGCAATGGAGGTATTCTTTGTGAGTGTTTTACAGACATTTGTATTCCCCAGGAAAAGTTGCTCAAAGAGAGACATATGAAAGTGTGCATGAAAATGGGTTTTCATTTCAGGTCAGATCTGCTAGTAGCAAACCTAAACATTCATATTTATTACTTTCATTTCTTGCAAAAACAAACAAACTTGTAAATGGATTTTTAATGTGCTGTATGCTATTGGGGGGAACTGCCTGATCCACCAAGGCTTTTCTTACATTGGGAGGCTTGCCAGGAAGAAAGGGGAAATATTTTCCCTTCTCTGTAAGCCTCCCAGTCATCAATGGGTCTCCTCGGACCTGCACTAGCTCTTTAGCTAGAACACGTCCAAGGAGATAAAGGGGCATATTGGGTACTCCCAGAGGGGATAGGATCCAGTGCAAATCACCCACGCAGTATGCCACTCCCTCCCACCTTCGACATGCCTCCCATCTTTCCCCCCATTCTGTCCTGTTCCAAAAGTAGGCGTAATCCTAACCAACTTTCCAACACTGTGGCAGTGCAGCTCTGAGGTAAGGGAACAAACATTCTCTTACTTTGAGGAGGCCTCTGTGATTACTATTCCATTGCAGGATGCAGCACAGGCCCCATTGGCACTGCTAAGTCAGTGCTGGAAAGTTGGTTAGGATTGCGCCCTGAATGTGTAATATTTCACCTTATTAAAATATTTAGTTAAAAATTCAAAAGTCAATTTTTGGTTTTTGTGACTGATTCTTAGCATTAAAAAGATTTGCAAATAGGAATCTAGAGCTCATATTTAACTATGCTCCTCACTTTGTATCTTACCTCTCCAATTTTTCACAATTTTTGCATCTTTTACATAACTAACACAATTCTACTCCACTCAGTTACTCTATACAAATTTTTCAAAACATTTAACAATGTGTAATCTTCTCTGTCATATGGGATTTTTTTGCTTCTATTATTCTTTAGCTGGTTTCTCCTATTATCTTTTAACTGGTGAATTCTTAAAATATGACATCTGTGAATTCAGACAGCCAACTAAAATTAAAGGTTTTCGAATGGTCTAGTCGTGACCGACTGTAGGTGGCAGTGCTCATCTCCATTTCTAAGCCAAAGAGCCGGCGTTTGTCCGAGGACAAGCTTCCATGGTCATGTAGCCAGCATGACTATACGCCAAGGCGCACTTTCCACTGAAGTGGTACCTATTTATCTACTCACATTTTTAGGGCTTTCAAACTTCTAGGTTGGGAGGAGCTGGGACAAGCAACGGAAGCTCACTCCATCGCACAGTCTTGAACTGCCAACCTTCTGGTCAGCAAGTTCAGCAACAATGGTTTAACCCACAGTGCCACCACATTCCAATCATAATATGCCAGTATAAAAAACTGACTGAGTTTATTGAATGTTTTCTGGCCACCACTGAGCAACAAATGAATATTTTTACTGAACTGCTGAGAGTATTCTTCCTTAGTTCTTGGGATTAACAAATGTATCAATATGTATGAATTGTTCAATGGAAATCTCAATTTGCAAGACCAAGTTGATTAAAAAAAAACCCACTATGCTCAGAGCAACCAGACCTCATATGACCTCACATAGCCAACATTTGGATAATGAGGTGGGGAGTTCTATTGGTGAAATACTAGCAAGGTTGTTTGTGTTGTTGGGTGGGGAAGGGGACAAACCATTTGTAATGCAGGAGCAGTAGGCCATGCAAAGGAATGAGTGTAATCCTGCAGTTGCAATGGTTCCACAGGACTAGAATGTTTATTTATTACATTTTTTTAACACCCTTTCTCTCAGGAGGGTGTACATCATTCACTCCTCCTTTTGTTCTCACAACAACCTTGTGAGGTAGGTGAGGATAAGAAATAGTGGCTGGCCCAAGGTCATCCAGGAAAGCTTCATGGCTGAGCAGTGGCGTCTCTACAGGGAGGGCAGAGCTCTAAGTTTTGCAAGAAGCCTTACCTTGCAGTGGAAATCACTCCTTTCCTGCACCGTTTTAGCCAATCCTCACAGGGAACAGCAACATCTTGGCTTTGCTTACTGGCTACAGCAGCAAGGGAGAGGAGGGATTTACATGACAGGGTAAGGCTCCGTGCAAAACTTAGAGCTCTGCCTTCCCTGTAGAGACGCCACTGTGGCTGAGCAGGGATCTGAACCTGCATCTTCCAGATGTCAGGTCCAACACCCAAACTACTACTCACCATTCTGTTGCTGCAGTCTTTGGGCAATTTGTTTCAGTCAATTGAGTCAATGGGACTATGGAATTTGAAGCCTTTTTTATTCCTTCTGTTGAAGCTATTAAAATTAAACAAGTGGTGAATGAAATTGCCTTGCAAGCAATCAGTTACTTCTGCTTAGGAAACATCTCTTTAGGTTCCCAGATGAAAATTGATAGGTGTTGTTCATATATGGTGTTTTCCATTGGTATCACAAAGGCTTCAAATGACATTGGTGGTAGATCTATCTTGCATTCCTTTATACCATATTGTAGATTTATCCCATGAAGGTGTCAAATAGTTCTTTCTTTCTCAAATTTGTACTGCAAATTTTGAGCCATCTGTGTAATTAAATGTGAAAATAAAATCATTACACTTCTTTAGACAGTTTGACATTTGTGATTTTTTTCCTCCAAAAGATCAACTTCTCCTGTTTACATGAAACAAAATGTGTGATTTATTTGTTAAGGGAAGAAAGTGTAGCTTCCCCATTTGAGGATATGGAAGCATAAGCATATCAATTAGATCAAAGATTCATGGTTTCAGCAGTCATAAAATGAAAGTCATATTTCACAACTTGCCTGCCTGCCTCTGCAATTTCCAGACTCTCATTCTGCAATGCAGTGATGCCATATCTGAGGACCACACTTTTGTCTTCCACCATTTCAAAGGCAATATAATTAATTCAGAATTCCCAAGCCCAAGATTTTCCTGTCATGACTCGTTAAGGAGTGACAGTGAATTTCATTAACAAAGTTTCACATGTTCTAAAATATAAACGTGTGAAAATTTATGAAATGTCCTACAATGCACACTGAACGCTTGACCTCATTTATATTCTTCAGACATTGTGTGCAGATAAAGCCCATCTGGCATTTGCTATTTTGTGTGCGTATTTCTTGCTGAACCTTGTCACAACAGTGTGCGTCCAATTTCTCTTCTTTGCACTGAAAACTTGGAGGAGCTCTGGGTATCAGAACTCATCAATACTCCTCCAGATCATAAATCTCTTCACTTCTGGAAACACTGCTGGCTATAAAAGTCAAATGTATTCAAAAGTTGAATGATAGCCTTATAAATACAAAATAAATGAATGCCTGCACTGTGACAGTGTATCATCCCCTCTTAAAATCAGCTTCTAAAAATGTGGTTAGTCTCTGGCATGCAACAGAAATAAACTCACAAAGCAGGTAACAATAGAAAGCCTATGAAGCTAACAAACCTGATCATATACTATCTAGAAAAGCAAAAAAACAATATCTAGGAAAATGGATTTTTGTTTTTCAAATCTCATTCAGCACCTGATGATCCAGATGCTAATGCAGTAAGCCCCTGGAGTGTCTAGCCAAGAACAGAAACAATCAGGGACAAGCAAAGACCATTAGAAGCCTAACTGCGGTCAATTCCATTGAAACAGTCAGTTGTAGAGGTTGGTCAGGTGAGGCACTGGCTGGGGATACATGCCTATCCAGGAACCTAAGTTGCAGAGCAACCACTGAAACCTCAGTACAACTCGTAGCAGGGATACCATGGGGAACCCGGAGCAACACTGCTCCTGGGCAGAGACAAATGGAGGCCCGAGCGCGCCCATGGCAGGCGACGAAACAGCGCCCCCAGGATGTCACCCCGCCCCCATGTGTCGCTCTGACACACCTCCCTGCACCCAGAAACGCTCCATTTCGGAGCGTAACAGAGCCTAGGGAGGGAGGGCGAGCTAAAAAGCGCGCAGTTCCCCCCACGGGCAGCGCACAATGGTGCCCCGCCGCTGCCCAGCGCCCATGGCTCACGCCACCCTGGGCTACAGGTCAGATACGCCTCTGCTCCTGGGTCCCCAACAACTTGGCATTGGTTATGGTGCAAAGAAATGGATTTGAGCAGTCAACTTCTAAATTCGAAGGAAACATAACATTTCTAAAGCGCTACCTATGCAAGTGTCTTTCATGGAGACTTTCATGCACTTATACTAGTTACAGATCATATCTTATTTGACCTGATGAATGCAGTGGTTTAGGGTGCAATCCTAATCTAGAGTTAGGCTGACACAGTGAGGCCAGCAAAGCTTGGCCAGCACAAGAGCCACAGTAAAGCGTTTGGACCACTCCTGGAGTTAGGGAGGATGGCACACGTCTGTTTGCTGGCCTCTCTGACTCCAAGAGGAATCCAAACATACTTTATGGTGGCCCTTGTGCTGGCCAAACTTTGCTGGCCTAACTGTGCCAGCCTAACTCCAGATTAAGATTGCGCTCTTAGTGAACATGCAAACTTCTGTCAGCCACATCCCTCCACATCCACCCCAACCTCAATGAGTTGATGTGTTTAAGGCATTGCCTTTTTTGTCAAATGTTTTGCATTTTCATTTAACTTTAAGCAATGTACTTGGCACTTGGCTCTCTATTGATTTAATGGCAGCAGCAGTTCTAAAATGTGACTTACATTGCTAATGGTTTCCTTCAGCATCATTTTGCATAAAACTGCTTTGTACTGCTGTTATGTTCACATTCTTCTTTTTTAATCCAAATTATTATTGAGCACCTGTGTTAGACTGGATGTATGCACAGACTGCCTTAGAACAAGGACCAGTTCAGTTTCATTAGCTGCTCTGCTGAAAGGGTAGATTAAAAAAATGAGTGGGTGTTTGGGCTCAGGGTAAATAGAAGGCTTGCTGTATTGTCAATATGGTAAGCTCTCGGTGCTTTTTCCAATTAAATGTTGCTGGAGATTTCCAGAGCAATACACAAGTGGAAGAAATTCAATAAAGTAAAGGTTTCAAAAGGTGATATGGAAAAGCGAGAATGCTGAGAGGTAAAAAAGAAAATGATATGACAAGAAATACGGGACAGGAAAATAAATATGAGACAGAAAAACAAACAAAAATAAAACAGACAAGAAAAGAAGGAAAGGAATAAACAACCAACAATGGATTATAGATATAGCCAAAGAGATTGAAACCAGAAAAAGAGAAGCTGGATGGGTGAGGGCCAGGTGGCATTTGTGTCCCAGGGTATAATCCTAACCTGGCACAGTTAGGCCGGCAAAGTTTGGTTGGCACAAGGGCCACTGTAAAGTGCGTTTGGACCACTCTCAGAGTCAGGGAGGATGGTGCACATCGCGTTCTGGCCTCTGCCTCCAAGAGTGGTCCAAACATACTTTACAGTGTCTCTTGTGCTAGTCACACTTTGCTGGCATTACTGTGCCGGCCTAACTCCAGATTAGGACTGAGCCCCCATAATGGCTAATGATGGGGAGACAAGGGGTGACACTTGCTCAAGCAACTGAATTAGGATTCTGCTGAAGCCCAGAGGCAAATGGTCAAGGGCAGGGGGAACCAAAGAGTTGGATTTCTGGTCTGTTTCCAGGTTCACCTAGCCCTTGGGCTGGGCCAGTATTGGTATGCGAGCCACAATCTATTAATTTAGGGTGGGCAAATTAAAGTCTAAACCCCTTGTCTGGCATGCCAAACCAACTAGAAGTATAGTTCATAAAGTTGCAGCTTGTTTTACTCTCCCAGCTTTTTGCATTGGCTCCTTTTTATCTCTTTCACTGCTCCCATTGCAGGCACAATTATTACTCCACCCGACATACAATGATGGTGGTGGTGGGAATATGACACGCTGTTTTACCAAACAATATCTACAGAACATTCTCCCGACGTAAAATGTATTTGGTCCAGCCACAAAGGCAATCTGGGTATCCTGGCAGATTGTGACAGATGTCGAGAGAGCAAGAGTGAGCTAGAGAACAGATGCCTGGCTTTCATGCCACGTCTGTCTGCTTCCAACGCAACAACATTTGACATCACAGGATATGGCAGGGCCGGAGGACAAGAAAGATTTGTTTGTATTCGCAACTTTACATGAAAAATCCTAATATTTGGAGGCTTTCCCTAAAAGCGAACAGCCGGATTGATACAGCGTGATTTTCAGCACTATATATGGCTACTCAGACATAAGCCCATTGAGAGTACTGGCACTTACTCCTGGGTAATTGTGTATAGTGTACTATTGCTGCAATTCTAGACAAATGGGTAGCCAAATCCAAAGCTGCCTGATTCCCAGAGGAGCAGTGGCAGTGGCAGAGCTGAGGAGGGGCAAGGGGCGTAAATGCCTTGAGTGGTGGCCTGGGGGGGGCAGTGATGTCGGCCGCCCCTGGCCGCCCCACCCCAGCACCACCAAGAATGAAGCCACTCAGGGAAGTGGCTGCATAGCCACTTCCTGGATTCGCCTTGGGGTGACTTATAAGAGCTGTGTGCTTTTGAAGGGGCCACCCCACCCGTCTGAGGGCGGGTGGCGCTTATTAGCTGCATCGCTCCAGGAAGTGGCTGCACGGAATTAAAATGCTTCCCACGTTGCTGCTTCTCTGACCAGCTTTGGCGCTGGGAAGCATCCATGTGGGGCTTAGACATGCCCCTTGCAACCGCTTCTCAGACCAGTGGGGATGGGAGGTGGCAGGCAGGTACCTGCAGGGGGCGCACCTCTGCCTGTGTGCCCTTGGTTGCTGGAAACCGCCCCCCCCCAGGATTGCCCTGAGCAGTGGTGCCAAAACGGCTACAACTGCATCCTGTGGACACTGTGGCGGTTGCCAGACATGCCAAACATGGGTGGCATGTTTGCGACACCTAGAGCTGGCCCCGAACAGCAGTGCTGGTGCTAATAGGATTGGGCTTTCAGCCAGGTGTAGCCAGGTCCTACTGAGATCAGTAATGCTGTCTTCTGAGCAGACACATGTTGGATTGCGTCTACTCAGAATTAAATCTCATTGTGTTTCATGGAGCTGACTCCCGGGAACGTAGGCATAGGATTGCAGCCTTACAGCTAAATCCTAACCAGAGCTGGTACAGCGGGGCTGCTGGGATCACACTGTTATCTAGTGTTGGGAAGGAGCAGGATGGAAGTCTGCTTGAGGTAAGCAGACACTGGTTCCCAGGCCAATCCGTAGCCTTCACAATGGGGCTCAGATCTGCACCAGCAAAATCGCTGGTGCAGTTCTGAGCAGCCTCATGTTGGGTTTCCAAACCCAGAAGCAGGAACAGGATTCAGCATACACTAGTGCTGCTGATTCCACCTTCCCCTGGATCCAATCTGCCCCGTCTCCACCCTTCTCCACGCGTGCGCAGCGTGGCGGCAGCTTACCTCCTCCATAGAGTATTCCTCCTGGATCTAGCACTGGTAGGACAGTGCAGGCCATCCCACCAGCATTGCTTATCCACCTGACATTGGAATGCACTTGGAATGCAGGGTGACCAGGTGCCATAACCACAAAAGAGCACACAGCAGCCCCAAAATGTAAGACATTCAAGAAAAATGTGGGCCATTACAAAATAAAAGCTAAAAATCTAAATAAATTGATTTTGGGGTGAGCAAAGGAATAAAGGCCAAACAGCCAAGCAAGTGATGGGTGGGGGTCGCTCCTCTTGACGCTGGCACCCCCTGTCTGTCTTGAAATGTAGGACATTTTGACATTTACCCAGGACAGAAGGTTGAAATGTAGGACATGTCCTGGAAAAAGAGGACACCTGGTCACCCTGACTTTATGGCACCCTATGCCGGAACAGCAGTCAGTTTCCTCTTAAACTTTATGATTACTATCTGCCTATAAACTGTTGTGAACTTTGTGTTGAAAAGTGGTATATAAATACTGTTGATTGATTGATTGATTGTTATTGTTTTTAATTCTGTAAGGCACTGGGAGGAAGACTGGATACAAACAGTTAATTCAAACCACTAGTTGACTGCTTCCACATACCATTCTTCCACGGTTGGATTAATGAGTCTTCCATGAGCTTGGGGAGTCTGGTAGCTGGAGCTTTTGATTTGCGACAATTTGAACTATTCCTTTGATGACTTTTTTGTAGATCAAAATAAATCTAAATAAATGTGTTTCATCATTATGTTCCTACCAGCCACGAGCTGTTCTGAAGTTTAGCCTTGCAAGATTGATGTTGCTCAACACTACAGTATATAACTACTGAACATTCTCTGCAAGAGGACTTAGGACACATGAAAAAGAGGACCATTTTTTAATGTTCATAGCCTGTCTTTATCTCAGTAATGATGGGACTGGGGGTCGGGAACATTCTCTTCTTAAGTGTCCTGAGCATCAGCCATCAATCTGAAAGCTGTTCACACTCCTGTTGTGCAGACATGAATAATAATTAGGGTACACTGCACATTCAAGAGGGCTTGCAAAGCAAGTGGTCCCGTAATTGGAACTGTGGATACAAGTTCTAATTTGGATGGATTAGAGGGCAAGAGAGAGCAGCAAGTTGGGAGATTCGCTCTGTCTAAGCACATTATTGACCAGCAGGGCCAGAACTAGGTAAGTATCTTTTGGAGCTCCAAAGCCATGTAGATTACAAAGTATTTAGTTCTAAACCTACCCAGCTAAAGAAAGTACTTGATATAAAGCAGTATAGCACATTTTCAAAACCCCTAACAGATAAATCTCATGGTGTTAAGAGCAGTTCCACCAGTAGCCACACAATTCTATACCTGTGTTGCGCCGGCGTTGCGCTCTTGTGTCGGTCCAGCACTGTTGCAAATGTGCCATCAGGTGTTCCAGAGGCATGCCAGGGGTGTAATGGAGTGGCGTAGTGGGTGGCGATGCACAACGGCCGTAATTCTGCATCCTAAACCCCATCCCCATCCAGGGTGGCCCCAATTCAGGCCGCTGCTGCCCACATTCACCTGCGCCAGCAAATCAACAGGCATAGATCTGAGCAGCCAATTTGCTATAAAATTGCTATAAAATCTGCTATATAGATGAACCATAGATCCAGTATCTATGGTTTCAATTATCCACAGTTCGGGGTGGGGGAAGCCTACTTCCTTTATTCTTACTTTGGGTCTCGAAAAAAACCTTCTTCTTTGGTGGGGGAGGAAGGAGAACCCTGTACTTAACTTAGGTTTCCTCTTATCAGCCATTTCAGGTATTCGTGGGGGAGGCAGGAACCTATCCCCCACGGATAACAGGGCATGCCTGTACAGAGTTTTTGACATTGCCAAAGGTAAGGGAACATTCATCCCCTTGCCCCAGGGAAAGTCCCAGCAGCCTCAATGGGCAACTCAGATCTGCGCTTGCTAAATAGTTAGTGCAAGTCCACATTGTCCCAAGTCGGTGGATTGGCGGATCATGCTCAGAAAGGATAGGATGTGTCATGTGATGCAGCCTCCCTCATCTCCCTCCCAGGCCCAATCAACCCACCTTGCCCTCCCTTAACCACCATTCCACCTCCCATGCTGGCTTTCCTGCGGCAAGCCACACCACTCCTTGCACTGGCGCCAGTGGGATAGTGCAGGTTTTCCAGCTGGTGCTCCTAGCTGGCGCACTGGCGCAATCTGCTTTATAGTACATTTCTTAAACCTGCACCAATGGAATGCATCCTCTGTGGAATAGGATTGGGCCATACTTATATTGGTCATTTAAAACATTAGAACTCAGAGAAGGCCCAGAATATGCAAGTGGCCAGATTGTTAATCCAAAAATGCATTAGAAGGTACATGAAAAATTCTAGCTTCTTTTTATAAACCTGTATCTCAAAGCCTATCCAAGATTAATTGCTTTACTTGTGCTGCTCCCATGACAGGTAGTCTAGAATGTCAATTTCCTAAATTTGTTATTCTGATGATTGCCAAATGTACGGCCCAGGTTGGCTGTATTGCTTGTTATTTAGAACTAAATTGCTTTACTTTTCATTGTCCTATTGGAATTATTTTAGGAGTTATGTTTCCGATTCAGGTATCTGAAATCCATCTGCCCAGTGAATGCAAATGTCCCTTGGTATTCTCACTTTTCATTGCATTAGAACTCTTCGGAGAGTTATGATTTATGGAGGACTATCACCGATTAAAAAAAAATCAGACAAAGCACATGCAATGCTAATTTTGTGTTTTCTCCCTTCCATCTTTATTTTCAATGAAAAATAGCAGCCATGGGAGGAATGAGGGTATCTATCTATCTATCTATCTATCTATCTACGCGCACACACACACACACACACACACACACACACACACAGGGAGTAACTTAGCCCCAGGAGGGACACTCCTATTGGCACCAGCTGTAAGAAATACAGCTGCTGTTAAGAAATAGCAATACTGTGCCAAGTTATCTCCTTAATGCAGCTCAACCTACATCGTAATGTTTCTCAGAGCGCAGTCCTAAACTGGAATTAGGCCGGCAAAATTTGGCCAGCACAAGGGCCACCATAAAGCATGTTTGGACCGCTCTCAGAGTCAGGGAGGATGGCGCTTGTCTGTGTGCTGGCCTCTCTGACTCTGAAAGTGGTCCAAACATACTTTACGGTGTGCCTTGTACAGACCAAACTTTGCTGGCCTAACTCCAGGATAGGATTGCGCTTTCAGTGACAGTGCCATGTATATTACAATGGTCTATAATGGTCTATAATGGTCTATAATGGTCTCATGGTCTATAATGGGCTTGGGGCAGTGGTGTCATTCAAATGATTTAGGAACAGGAACTCACTTTTGATTGGCACTTGTCGGGAACCCGGAACCAGCCACGGAGCCCGTTAGGATCCGGAACGCCCGTTCTGGTCCGTTTCCCCTGAATGACATCACTGTAAACTTCATGTTTGTGGGATCTACTCTGTATTTTAACTAGTACTCCAACTGGAGCCAGAAATATTCACTGTATTTCTACCTTAAGTTAGCACTGTAGCTTGAATTAGCATAGCTTTACAGCAGAAATAAAATCCAAACGGCAATATTTTTAACTCCTATAGTGTAGCTGCAAAAGTTCTATTTATTGTTGTGCTTTGATGCTAAACTGAGGTTGCTAAATTTATGCCACACTCAGAATTCTCACATCCTTTATCAGCTCATCAGACAGCCTTCATTTGCAAAATGCCTTTGGTTGGGAGATATTCTGGAACTGAAATGTATTCGTTTTGTAATATAGTCAGTGGGAAGGAATCCATGAAAACAAATGTTCCTTTATAATGTGACGCTTTACTTAATGTTTTCTAATTATTATCATCGTATTACTGTTTCTGGTGGCTGATGAGAAGGATGGCATATTGTAATTGAGCTATCAGAAAGAAAACCAAAATCTAGGTCAGTGATGGTGAACCTATGACATGCGTGTCAAAGGTGACATGCTATGATGTTTTGGGTGACACGTCAACATTTGCCAACAACAACTAAGTTTGTTTTTGTAATGATTTGCAACAATTTGATGTTTCTTTATATAATGCATAGCCCCACACGTGATTGGACTGTGTTTTTTTTTTAAAAAATAAGTTAATATGTAATTAATTGTTTCTCTTTTGCTGCAGGTGGGGAGTGACACGCCAGAAGAGTAAAGTTAGGCATTTTTGACACTGAAACTGAAAAGTTGGACTTACACAAATCAGCTGATGCACCTGTCAGAAAGACTCTGCCATTCTGAAGAGAAAAAACTTCAAAAACAGAGAGAGCTAAGAGAGAAAGATGTTCCCATCAAATTTATTTATTTATTTATTTATTTATTTATTTATTTAAAAGATTTTTACCCCGCCTTTATGCCCGAAGGCACTCAAGGCGGCATTACATAAAACTATAAAATTTAACATTAAAAAACACTATAAAAGAACATTAAAACAACATATTCAAACAAAATTAAAAACATAACAATAAAATTTAAAAAACCAAACCCAGTGGATCATAAAAGTATAACACCCCAGCCAGTCAACCTGTCAACAATTAAAAGCTTTTTTAAATAAAAAGGTCTTCAGCCCCCGCCGAAATGTTAACAGAGAGGGAGCAGTTCTCAATTCTAAGGGGAGGGTATTCCAAAGTTGGGGGGCCACCACTGAGAAGGCCCTCTTCCTGGCCGCCACCCCTCTCACTTCTCCTGGTGGCGGCACAGTCAAAAGGGCCCCTCCAGAAGATCTAAGAGTACGGGTTGGATTATATGGAAGAAGGCGGTCCCTCAAATACCCCGGACCCGAGCCGTAAAGGGCTTTAAAAGTCAAAACCAACACCTTGAATTGGGCCCGGAACAGAACCGGCAGCCAGTGTAGCCGCCGGAGCAACGGCTCGACAGAGTCAAACCGACGTGCCCCAGCAACCACCCGAGCCGCCGCGTTCTGTACTAGTTGTAATTTCCGGACCATCTTCAAAGGCAGCCCCACATAGAGCGCATTGCAATAATCTAATCTGGATGTCACTAGGGCGTGGGTCACTGTGGCCAGGTCCGCACAGCTCAGGTACGGCCGCAGCTGGCGAATCAGCCGAAGCTGAGCAAAGGCTCCCCTGGCCACCGCCGCCACCTGGAACTCCAGGTGTAGCTGTGGGTCCAGGAGAACCCCCAAGCTGCGAACCTGCTCCTTCAGAGGAAGTGCAACCCCATTCAGAGCAGGACGATAATCCAATACCCGAGCTGAGGATTTCCGAACCAGAAGCACCTCTGTCTTATCCGGATTTAATTTCAGCTTGTTCGCCCACATCCAGCCCCTAACCGCCTCCAGACAGCGATCCAGGACCTCAACCGCCTCCTCAGAATCAGGGGGAAAGGAGAGATAAAGTTGGTTGTCATCAGCATATTGATGGCACCCCACCCCAAACCCCCGGATGACCTCTCCCAGCGGTTTCATGTAGATGTTAAACAGCATGGGGGATAAGATGGAACCTTGCGGCACCCCAAACCTAAGAGGCCGGGGTGTCGAACAAGCATCCCCCAGCACCACCTTCTGGGATCTGTCAGCCAGGAAGGAGCGGAACCACTTCAAAACAGTGCCTCCAAGCCCCAACCCGGCCAGCCGACCCAGAAGGACACCATGGTCGATGGTGTCGAAAGCCGCCGAGAGGTCCAGCAGGACTAACAGGGTCGCACTTCCCCCGTCCATCCCCCGGCGCAGATCATCCACCAAGGCGACCAAGGCAGTCTCCGTCCCGAATCCCGGCCTGAAGCCAGATTGAAATGGGTCCAGATAATCCGTTTCCTCCAGAACCCTCTGAAGCTGGGACGCCACCACCCGCTCAATCACCTTGCCCAAAAATGGGATATTGGAGACTGGCCGAAAGTTGTTTAAATTTGTGGGATCCAGGGAGGGCTTCTTCAGGAGGGGGCGAACCATCGCCTGCTTCAAAGCAGGCGGGAGCACCCCCTCCTTCAGAGATGAATTCACCACCCTCCCCGTCCACTCGGCCAGCCCTCCCTGGGCAGCTCTAATTAGCCATGCTGGGCAAGGGTCGAGCGGGCAAGCAGCAGGTCTCACACTCCAGAGAATCCTGTCCACATCCTCAGGCTCTACAAGCTGAAAAGAATCCCAAATCATAGGATAGACAGGTTCCCCAGGGACATCACTAGATATGCCCACAGCAGCATCCAAGTCATGCCGGATCTGATCGACCTTATCTGCAAAATGTTTTGCAAACTCGTCACAGCGAGCCTCCGTGTGCTCCTCCCCACCAGTAAGGGGGGCCAGATGTAAAAGGTTACGAACCACACAGAATAGCTCAGCCGGACGGTTCTCTGCAGATGCAATGGTGGCAGAGAGGTGTGCCCTCTTGGC
The DNA here is from genome assembly GCA_029204185.1 of Lerista edwardsae. Taxonomy (NCBI): domain Eukaryota; kingdom Metazoa; phylum Chordata; class Lepidosauria; order Squamata; family Scincidae; genus Lerista; species Lerista edwardsae. Next base: position 19,445,166 of record JAJKFI010000003.1, read on the forward strand.
TGCCACCACTGCTCTGGAATAAGCTTTTAATTGGGCCCTAGCCCGTGTCCGGTCAGATTCGGCACGAGTCTTTCGCCACCGACGCTCTAGTCGTCTGCTCCTCAGAAAACCAAGGAGCCGCTCTGATTCTGCGACTAGGCAAAGGACGCTCAGGAGCGATCTCATCCAGGGCCCTGGCCATCTCCGAATTCCAGAGGTCTACCAGGGCACCGGGTGGATCTCCAACTCTGGCAACAGGAAAATCCCCCAGAGCCCTCAGGAATCCATCTGGATCCATCAGCCTCCGAGGGCGGATCATAAAATGTGATCCCCCGCCATTGCAGAGGTGAGAAGCCGCAACAAGCCTAAATCCCACCAGACCGTGATCTGTCCATGACAAAGGAGTGATCTTAATCTCCTCCACCTCCAGATCACCATCAACCTGCCCCGCAGTAAACACCAGGTCCAGCGTGTGTCCCGCCTCATGCGTCGGGGCAGATATTCTTTGAGACAGACCCATGGTTGCCATGGAGGCCATGAAATCCTGAGCCGCAGGTGTTCCCGGGGCCTCGGCATGGACATTAAGTCCCCCAACACCAAAAGGCGGGGGGACTCCAACACCACGCTCGAGACCAGCTCCGTCAGCTCAGGCAGGGAGACTGCTGGGCAGCAAGGCGGGCGGTACACCAGCAGAATCCCTGTTCTGTCTCGCCCCTCCAACACAACGCGAAGGCACTCAAACCGGGTGGACTGCTGAACAGGGTATCTGGTGAGACGGATGGAATCCCGATAGACCATCGCAACCCCACCTCCCCGCCCCTGTAGTCGTGGCTGCTGAAGTACCCGGAAACCTGGCGGACAAATCTGGGAAAGATTGACCCCTCCCAGCTCATCCAACCAGGTCTCCGTGATACATACCAGGTCGGCTTTCTCCTCCAAGATTAAATCATGGATAAGAGAGGTCTTATTATTCACCGACCTGGCAATGGACTCTCTATGCTTCTATGACATTGAACATGAAGACAATTGGTATAGGAAGGCTCAAAAATCAGGTGTGCATTTCAGAGCACAAGATACAGGGGAGAGCATGAATGGGAATCATTCAAACACATTGAAAAAGTTTGAAAGACATCTATTTTCATACACGTGCAGAAGAAGGGTTGAATAGCACCCCAATAGTGCAACCTCCTAGTGCTGCTCTCTTCTCCAGGTTTGTGGAAGATTGAGCCTAGGCTAGGTTGCCCTCTATCAGAGTGGCCAGGCTCTCCTTGAAGGCAGCATGTCCTCCACAGTGCCAACCAGCAGGTGAATGTCCTGAGGCCTTTGAAGGGCAAGGGAGAGCCATAACTGGCTCAAAGTACACTGGGATGGGGTGATGTCACTGTGCCCCTAGCGCCTCTGCCCCACCCATTGTGCTGCCCTGCCGCCACCCCCAGCATCTGGAATCACTCTATTTAGCAGCATACCGGATGCAAGGGAGGGTGGGAGAGCCAAAAGGCAAGTGCACCCTGCTACAACCAGCACCCACTGCGCCAGCCTCCCCTCGCAGCACCTCTGGGGCAAGGACCTCTCGCCTGGAGATCATGTTGTTAGGGGGCTGCTCCTGGCCAGGTGCTGCACTCTCCAACTACACACCTCACTCCTGGGAGTTTCTATCATGGAGATGGTCATGCTCTCTGTGAGCTTCTTGCCCCTGTTCCTGTTTGCCTGCAGGAGCTCCTGGGAGAACTCCATCCCCTGTTCCTACTGATGGCTGTTTAGATCCATCGGCTTCAACTGCTCCATCGTAGACATCTAGGGCCTCCAGAAAGAATGCTTTTGAGTAGCTAATCATGTAGTCCTTGTCTTGATAGGTGGCAACATTCCTCCCCTCAACTCCCCCCACTGTTCGTCTGATGTTCCTTAGCTTTCTTCCTGTATGCCTTCAGGTCCTGGTGGTAGCACATGTCCTTCAGCTCCTCCAAAATGTTTTGGAACTACTCCACATTTCAGTAACTTTAAGCAAGAGCTTCCTGGACCACATCCTTTTGCCAAATGTCTGAGCTGCTCCTCAACCCATAAAGGGCTGCTTGGACAGCAAGGAATTGCCCCACTATTGAGAGGAGTAACATCAGCAGCTTCAGCCATTGGATGAGATCATTGGATGAGAGCACAAGTAAGTGGGTGGTGGAACAAACAACCGCTATACTATTGAGCTAGCTCACGAAAAGATTTATGCAGTGTTGGATCAATGGTTAAGAGCCAGATAATGGTCACAATGTCCTTTGTTGTTCAAATGACATTTGTCTTTTTATTGTTTTGCTCTCATCCTGATCCAACTAGCCCAATTCCAGTCTTTCCATCATGATCAAAATTAGCATGAGAATTTTTTTTAAAGTTTTTAAAATGGGTGTAAAAATGGCAGGAGAATGTGCAAAACTGCTGAGAGATCCATGGGAGTCCACAATACAATTTGACTGCCAAGGTGTGAGAAAATTGTAGAAAGACACAGGCTGGGCTAGCTGAGTCTTGAGGCTGAGTCTTGATGGTTGCCTCAGGCAATAGATTGACAGGGATCACCCCTCTATCTGCCCATCCACCTGCACCACTCCTCCTTCTCCCTGGATTTGAAAAGGAAGGTAAATGTTTAGCATCACTCCCCTGCAGGTCCTTCTGCACTGTTTCCCCTTTCCTTTTTAATGCAGTCAGCAGGAGGTGTGGCAGAGTCAGTGGTTGGTATCAAGAAGGGGTGGTATTTGCTGGGCTGGTTTAGGCACAAGGAAATCTCCAGAAATATACCCCTGAAATGGATAGTCCTGGACTATGACATCTGTACCTATTTCTGTTGCCTACTTCAACTTTTGGAGGAAGATATTTATGGCTTTGTGTATTTCTTGGTGTCAGAGTCCTTTTTATTTGTACTTTGTAAAAGTTACCATTGAAGCTCTCTGCTCTCTGTGCTTATTAAGAAAGTTCACAAGAGTACAGCTTGTGCAGAGAGCCTGTAGCAAGTTGACCAAGGGTTTCCGAGTTACTGCACCTTCTGGCTTCTGCAAGAAGAATACGTGCCCATGGCTATCAACTTCCAGCTAGAATATTCTTTGTCTTCTCCCCGACTTCATACTTAGCCTACTTTTCAAAAGGCGAGTCTATAAATAAAAATGTGTTCACAGCTTCTGAAGTGAACCAAGAGGATATGGGCAAGTGGCTTAGCAACATCCTCAATTTGTGTGTCCTACTTTGCAGAGGATTGGACATGAACCAGTGACCACAGACGCAAAGTGAAGTCAGATCGCAACAGCCTGGCCAGTTGGAACAAAACTCTCTGATGCATAAAAAACTAGTTATGCATTTGACAACGGAATATGCCTCAGTGAGCTTGCGGAGAAGTGTCAATGCATCTGTGGTGGGGGAAAACTGGTTGTGCGTCAACAACAGACAATAAAAGCACAATCCTATGCCTGTCTACTCAGAATTCAGTTCTACTGAGTTCCATGAGACAGAGTACAATCCTCTGCTTGTCTACTCAGAAGTAAGTCTTATTGCCTTCAATGGGACTCACTCCCAGGAAACTGTGCATAGGATTGCAGCCTTTCTTCCAGGTAAGTGTGTATAGGATAAGAACATAAGAAGAGCCCTGCTGGATCAGGCCAAAGTCCCATCTAGTCCAGCTTCCTGTATCGCACAGTGGCCTACCAGATGCCTCAGGGAGCACACGAGACAACAAGAAGTCTGCATCCCATTGCCACTCACTTGCATCTGGCATTCTGAGGTAACCTACTTCTAATACAAGGAAGTTGCACTACCCATCATAGCCTGTAGCAATGATGGACTTTTTCTCCAGAGATCTGTCCAATCCCCTTTTAAAGGCACCTAGACCAGATGCCATCACCACGTCTTGTGGCCGCGGCTACAGCGTCTTCTTGGGCGCTGTGCTGGGGGGAGGGGCTGAGGGCAATCGGTGCCCCCATGGAAATGGCACCCATTGCTCTTGCCAGCCCACAATATCCTAGATACGCCTCTGTTAGTGGATGTCCCCTGGTTCTGGTGTGGTGGAAAGGAAGAAGAACATCCCCCTACCCACTCTATCCATCCCATGTATAATTTTGTATGTCTCACAACGCAATCCTAGAGGGGACGGAGTGCTGACGCAATTGCGTCAGTGTTCTGGCATTAGTGCCGACGCAGGAGCGCCTAGCAGCACACCCGCATCGGCCCTAAAACAACACGACCGGCGCTGCTGGCAGTGCTGATCCTGTTGTGCCCGCGCAGCACTTCCCTTGCATCAGCTGAAACTGGCCAGCGCGAGGGATTCTCTGTCCCATATCGGGATGGGGATTGGTGGGAATCGGGACTTGGGCGGGACCTGGGCAGGCTTGGGAGGTGGCCGTACAGCCATTTCTAAGCCTGTCAGCGAAGCTGCAAGGCCCCGATTCGGGCCACGCGGGCTCCTCAGATCTGCGCCCACTCTTTAGTTTAGCAGGCACAGATTAGAGGAGCACATAGGGGAGGCTGGAGCCTCCCCTATGGTAAGAAAATGCACTGGTCCATCAGCCTCACCAGTCCGGCACTGTTTAGGATTGCGCTCTCAATCATGTCCTCCCTCAGGTGCCTATTTTCTAGACTGAAGAGCCCCAAAGGCTCTTCTACCAAAGGCTGTAGTCTTTGTTCATAAGGGAGGTGCCCCAGCCCTCCTAAGTATGTCTCAGAGTTTGTGAAGAAAGATGCATCATAAAATTAGAACCTTACTTGCATCAGGTGTCCTGAATGGAGCCATAGAGACTGATAGGGAACTGTACTTTGCTGCAAAATGTATATTTAATGTGCCTTTTTTTACCGTTGGTAATTACCCAATGAACCAATTTGTGTGTGCAGTTTTTTAAAAATAGCTTACTGTTGTAACTGCTGGACATTTTAGCCTTGAGATATGAATGTACAGCTTATTCACAAACCTCTCTTGCATGGTCACTGTTTCATAATATTTATGAGATGTCAAATAGAATCACACATCCTATTTTGGCATGTGGGCATCACCATACCATTGGCAAGGTCGGTAAGCTATTCTCAAGATCAGCTATTAAGTGTTTAACATAAAACCTATCAAGGTTATGCTTTTTTGAGAGTTCCAAAATTCAGGTGACTCTCTAAAGGTGACCAACCTTAGGGCGCAATCCTAACCTGGAGTTAGGCTGGCAGAGTTAGGCCAGCAATGTTTGGCTGGCAAAGCACGTTTGGACCATGCTTAATCTAAGGGAGGATGGCACACATTTGTGTACTTGCCTCTCTGGCACCGAGGATGGTGCAAATATTATGTTTGCAGGCCAAACTTCGCTGGCCTTAGTGTACCGGTCTAAATCCAGGTTAGGATTGCACTCTTAAGGCATTTGCTACCCATTCAGGCAATATAAGAAACAGGCATCAGGTAATAAAGGGTGGGATCTGAAAACTCACCAACAGTGGCTGGTAATCTGCAGGGCACATCCTAGGATCTGTCTCATCCTAGGATGCTCATCCTAGGATCTATGGACTGAATTTTCAGCACCTGGAGGACCCAATCCTATAAGCGTAAGGCGTAAGGTACTTCAGCAATGGTATGGTGGTAAGCAGTTAACGCCAGCACTGAGCCAATGCTGAATCAAAGCACCCGGAGGTGGCAACGTGATGCCATCTTGTGCCTTTAAAGAATAGTTTTGAAAAGAATAGGATAAATCAGCTCTGGGTAGCAAGGAAGATTATTCATGAGAAATCTATTAATACTGAACAGGATCAGGACTTGGTTCTCTTTTGCCCACATTGCAAAGGTAACTTTTAACCTGGCAATGCTAACAGTAACACCAGCAAATGCTCCATTGAAACATAAAGGCAATCAATGGCCATGTTACTTATTCGTATTACAGGGTACAAAATCAAGGTTAGGAATGCAATGTATTAAATGTTGATACTGATTATATATCAGTTATATATAGAGTCGTCTCTTGCCAAGTATGCAGTAATTGATTTGCATTTCTTTTTAACCTGCTGAATCCTATAGGCAGGTAACAATTTCCAGAAAAAACAAAATTATCTCTTTTGTATATCAAATGGTGATGGGTGAACTCCACTTTGGTCACCTCAATTTCCACTCTTAAATGAGCTTTCCTGGGAAGTGTTAACCAAAAAACCCACCAACAAACCCTTGAGTCTTTTAAAGCACTCAGAGGGGAGCTAAGACACTCCATTAATGGATTAGGCACATCCTGGCTTGGCAATCTCTCTTCTCAAGCACAAACAAGCCCCCTGCATGTTGAAAAGGGTGAGGATAACAAAAGGACACAGAAGGCCTTTTTCAGATTCTCCTTCACTAGGAATATTGTGCACCAGCATGTCCAAGGGCATGGAATTTGTAATTTCCCTGCTTCCCTGTAATTTCTACCCTTGAGTTTGAAGGCAAAAGAAACAAGTAGCATGGTCGTACACATGATCTAACCAGTGTAGAACAAACTGGGCATCTCAAGGACGTGTCAAGGAGTATGTTCAACTCCCAATGGCAACAGTTCTTGCACTGCTTCAGGCAAACCTGTTAAAATGCTAGGAGGACCCAAGAGTATGAAGGTTGTGGACTGCAGACAATGTTTTCCCTTCTCCTTTTTTAATGTTCTGTGTCTTGGTTTCTCTTTGCCCTTACTAGAGCCAATTGCTAGAGGTGTTTTAAAACAATGTTATTTATTTTACGCAGGAGTAAGCCCACTGCGTTCAGTGAGACTAAGAACACAATCCTATGCATGTCTGCTCAGGTGTACCCTATATACTCATGTATAAGTAAAACAAATTATGCTTGAAAATTGATCCTGAAAACATGGATTGACTTATACATGGGTCAATGTGGTTAATAAAGCATCTAACAGCAGCTGGGCGGGGGGCTAAGAAGCCGAAGGAGAGGTGTTAAAAAAGGAGCAATTTTACTTACAAGTAATTGTTCTCAGGCACAAGCAAAAAAAGGTAGCCATTTTCCTTCTCCAAACAGGCAGGGGGTGAAGATGTTTAGGGGAACTGTAGTCATTATGAGAGCTGCTGCTATGGAAGTGCTGTACAAAGCCTACAACTTTCATAAGCACCTTCATCTCTCTTCCTTCTTTCTTCCTGGAGAATCGATCCATTTCTGTGCTCTCTCAGAAGAAAGTGAAATGGCTCCGTTTTTTGATTGGCTGTCTGTTGCTGTCTCAGAACAATTACTGGTAAGTCATTTTCAAAGAATTTCATACCCTCCCTAAGTTTTACTCTCGACATATCCACAGGTCATAGCAAATTTGATGATTTTTGGCTTAAAACTTACCCTTGACGTATCCATGAGATCAACTTATACATGAGCATTTAAGGTTAATCCCATTGTGTTCAACGGGAATTATTCCCAGGACAGTGTATTTAGGATTGTAGGCTTGGGCTGTAATCCTATCTTACTCACTGGAAACAAACACCCTTTACCAATTGCCATATGAGAGGAAAATGTATCTCACTGTGTGCCAGAGCAAATCACACACACACAGAGAGAGAACTATGACCTTTCCACTCAGTGGGGAATTTGCCCTTCAGTGACCATTATATATGATATGATAGAAAGTACAACAGTGCCATGTCAAAGTACTCTCTGGCCTGTGGGAACAGCTGCTGATCAAAAGGTAACAGTGCAGAGAATAGAACAGCAGTAACAATGGATTTCGTATTCATGTCAGCATTGTAGGTTTTAAACCAAGGGGAAGAGCTGTCATTGTTGGCTTGTCCAGCTGAAAACACTCATCTCCAGAAGCTCTCTTTTGAACAACTGACATAGCAAAGCAAGAGCTTCTTCATTAAGGCCCTGGGGGTTGCAAACTGTTTAGTTTGCAAACTGTTTATCATGCCCACACAGCCCCTTCAAGGGGAAAAAAAAATAGGCATTCTAATTACATTTTGGAAACTATGCATATAAGATTGTGGATAACTCTAATATGTGCCCTCAGAATTTGCAGTTAAATTTACATTGCAAACATGGCATCTTGTCTCAGAGAAGGCAACTGGAAGGATATCACCCGGTGGAAAGCAATTCAGTTATTTGCTTAAGATGGAATTTTATATGACTAGTATTTTTTCCATATTAAGTTTTTAATCTCTGACTGAATATATTCATTTTCAATGCAACCTGGTTGTAGCTTTGGTTTTGAAGGTGAAAAATAAATGGTATTTTCTCTAAATACCACCAGGAGGGCATGGATATGCAGTATTAAATTACTCTGATTAGCAATGACCTTGCATCTAAATATTTGTTTCAAATGGTTATTACGCTCTAATGAGGCGGCTCTCTTGTCCCTTCAGGCAGTGGTTCCCAAACTGTGAGTTGTGGCTCCACTGGGAGCCACAAAAATCAGTGCAGCCACAGAGTCATTGCAAACATCGCTCCATCCCATACAATGTTTAGGATTGTAGCTGTAATGGGGAGCCATGGCCAATGGCCCAGTAGGTCAAGAGAGCCACAGTCAAAAAAGATAGGAAACCACTGCTCAGGGGGGAAACCCCCCCCATTAAAGCTAGGACCAAATCAGATGATCAATGAACATTGCTAATTATCTTTAATCCTGTTCTGACTTGGATGCCTGGAAGTATCTCTGGACCACAGTTTCCCCTGGATGCCCAGGTTACAGCTGAAGCTTCTGCTTTGATTGGTTCACCAATTGTGTTTCTATCTAAAGGACAATCCTCTAACTTATGAATTAATTTCACCTCAATTCTATCTTGTGATTCGCCACCATATTTTGCAGGCTGCCATCGCATGAGCTACTCTGACCGCAGGCGCCTCAATGCCAATGGCATGGCAGCCGGTAAGCCCTGTGCTGGCAGGGACAGGCAGCGACAGGGTACGGTCACTACGTCAACACTGCTCATTCACACGCACACCTGTGTCTTACACGTGTCATGCATACACAAATAACTGAAGATGGGGAAATTAGCTAGCGAGAGGTCATATTCAGCAGTGTGACAGTTCTGGATCGTTGATATGGATGCCTCAAAGTGATGAACAACTTCAAAGTGCCTCAAAATTAGGCTAACAGTAACCATGAGACAGAGCTTTTCAAAGAAAATAGAGTTTATTAAGAAATATAGGTAACAAATAAAAGGCACATTTAATTCCAGGTTCTTTTGTTTAGAAGATCAGTTACAGAGCTTTACTGGACTTGCAAACAACAGTATTTGGACAGTAGGAATTAGAGAGAGAGAGAGAGAGAGAGAGAGAGAGAGAGAGAGAGAGAGAGAGA
>JAJKFI010000003.1:19474708-19487738 GCA_029204185.1 Lerista edwardsae
ATTATTATTATTATTATTATTATTATTATTATTATTATTATTATTATAGCCAGAGATTCAAACTATAGTCCAGGACTACATTTATTTACATGGTTAAATATGCCTATGTGCATGTATGGGGCCTGCACTGGAAATTCAGACCATGAAGTACAATTGTAGAGAAAAAATGCAGGAATCAATCAATCACTGAAAATTATTGAAGGAGCACATGGCTTTCAGGGATGAAATACACCCAAGACTGAGGACAGCACAAACGACAAAGCCTTTCCCTACATGAATGCACTCCTCAGCATCACGTAAATTAAGATTGCAACTGCCCCATCTTCCCAACAAAATATTTTTTTCCTTTTAATTTTGTTTTTGTGGTTGCTGAGCAACTGACAGTTGGAGCGGGATGTTCTTTCCTTAGTCTTACCATGATAGGAGCGCAGGAAGAGATGGCTAAGCCCACAGCTTCCCTTTTCTCCTTGCTTGGTTCTAGGCTGAAGCAATCACAAGGAACACCACCCACCAGAGAAACCCAAGGACCTCCCCCATGTTGGGGCAGAAGTGGAGGAAGGTGTAGCCCAGGGTGGTGCAAGCCATGGGCGCCGGCAGCGGCGGGGCGCCATTGTGCGGAGTCCACAGACTAACCCGTGCACTGTCTGGCCCTCCCTCGCGTCCGTTCCGCTCCAAAATGGAGCTATTCCAGGCGCAGGGAGGCATGGCTGGGCGGCGCACAGGGGCGGGGCGACGTGCTGGGGGCGACGTGCTTTGTTGCCCTGGCATGGGCACACTCGGGGCTCCGTTTGTCCCTGTGTTGGGGAGGTTGCTAACTTTTCTTAATGTGTCCTCCATATGCATGACCTGTTTGGATTCTTAAGTCTGTTTATACTTACCTGTTTGAAATCTCATGGTATAGGCCATTTGAACTAGGTCTATTAAGGTTTAGCTAAAACCCCTGATTGGCTGAACTCTATTCACAGTTCTCTGAGGGGAGGAGGGAGAAGCAGCAGGACCTGAGAGGAGACTGTCGTCTTTAGAAGGCAGAATGCAAAAGGGGTGTGGCCTCCAGCATAGATTAGTGTGCAAAGCCCTATATAAGGATGCTGCCTTCAGCCTGAGGAGGGGCCACCAGGAGACAATCTGAGAGCTGATTTGTGTGAAACCATCTGGAAAGAGCACCAGAAGAGACCATCTGAGAGAGAGGGAGAGAGAGAGACCTGCTCTGGAGAACGTCAGCCCAGGGCCAGCTAAGGAGAGTTTCCTAATCTGGTTATTGTAATACAGAATTGTAAACTACTTTGTCTCCGGAAATTTCTCTCAGGGGTCTTGCCCAAGCGCTTGTGTATTACACCCATCACAGTAGGCAGCTACTGTGGGAGGTGGTTTTTGAGGACAATTAATCTAGGAAATGCAGCCAGCACCCAGATGCTTTCAAAATGTTAATGTGAGTCTTCTAGCAGGGAAGCATCTTATGGTGATCCAAAAAATGGCCATATAGGGTAGGTAAGTGACCATTATTTTGTGTCACTTGCAGATGGGAAGACTGAGGGCGCAATCCTAAACTGAGTTAGGCCAGCATAAACTAAGCCAGCAAAGTTTGGCCAGCACAAGGGACTCCATAATGTATCTTTGGACCACTCTCGGAGTCAAAGAGGCTAGCACACAGACATGAGCCATCCTCCCTAACTCCAAGAGTAGTCTAAACATGCTGTTTGGTGACTCTTGTGCTGGCCAAACTTTGCTGGCTTAGCTTATGCTGGCCTAACTCCAGTTTAGGATTGCGCTCTAAGACATTGTGACCATGCCACAGAAAAAATTCAAATAGGGCTTTTCTCAATTTCTAGTACTGACTCCCTTTGGAAGAAGGAAGTTGCTATTTATCTCTATACTAGCTGTTTGTGACCTGGCGTTGCCCGGGGGACAAAGGACCCTGAGGCTCTATTAGGAGAAGGAATGAATTCTATCTGCAGTATCACAGTTAAGGACACAGACACACAATCACGTAAGAGAGCGAAAGTAAACAGTAACACTTACTGAACCCTGTCTGCAGGCACTGTGGCAGGATAGCAGTGAAGTAGAAGATAGGGGAACAGGTGCCCAGGTAGCTGTGTGGAAATGTGTCCCTGTACCATCCGAGTGGGTGCTGGAAAAGTGTGGAACGTGCTGTTTCCAGCCTCAGTAGTTTCAGTTTCTCTTCTGCCTAGTCCCTGTGTATGAGGTCAGCTACAGCAGCTGTACCAGAGACCCTGCAGAATCGTCTGTGACCACAGGGTGGCAGCAGACCTCTAGTCCAATGCAATCCCCTTGGTTCCTGACTATCTGGGCCCCCTCCCCAAAAACGGGGGGCTGTAGGGGGGTCTCACCCCCGCAGTGTTTTTTGCCAGGCCACAAGGTACGTGCGTGCCGAGTTTCGTGCGGCCCGGTCCCGGCGTTGCGAAGCCTATTCAGAACATACATACACACAAACCCACAAACCCACCCACACAGCCACGTCCGTTTTTATATAGATAGATAGATGTCTTCTCCTCTTCCCCAAAAAGTATTTCTTGAGCAGTATGACCCTTCCCTTTTTTCTTATTAGAGCTACTCAAAGAGGTGTCTCCTAATGAAGGGATTTATCTGTTATGTTTATTGGCATTGATGACAAAGGGATAGAAATGCATTAGATATTCTGAAACTGACCCACTCAGAGCACAACCCTAACCTGGAGTGAGGCCGGCACAGTTAGGCCAGCAAAGTTTGGCCAGCAGGCAATAAAGTATGTTTGGACCACTCTCGGAGTCAGGCCAGCACACAGACGTCTAACTCCAGGTTAGAATTGCACCCTAAGTTGTGGTGAGTGCATTTCCTTGTGCCGGCCTAACTGCAGGTTATGATTGCACGCTTAGCAAGATTTCAACTTGTGATCTGAAGCTTTGCATGTTTATTCAGGCCTGTGATTTTACTGCTGGCATTTTGTTTTGCATGTATTGTGAAAACAGAAAAGTGGAATAAATATTATTTATTATTTATTATTATTTCTAAAAATAATAGCAACATTTTTGAGCATATCTGGTAATTGTTTGGAATACTCCTTTACAGGTTGGTTATTTTCCCCTAAATAAACCCTTTGAAAACATGCATGCTTTGTTTGTTTGTTTGCACGCCTACAAAATAAAATATTCCATTCTAGGTGAAAGGAATATAGTCAGGTGTGGCAATGAATATTCTAACCTGCAGAAAAAGTGGTTCATACTGAAGTCTCCCATACACAGAAGGTCAGAATGAAAATCCTTCCTCAAGTAGTTTTCTCCACTTCAGCTGGCAAAGTTGGACACGTGCTCAAAGAAAGCTGTGACTACTAAACTGCTTAATATAATAGAAAACAAGGTGTGAGTTGTTCCTAGATTATTCAAGTTATGTCAGCATGCCAAGGCCGTAAGAACAATATTCACAACCTACTTAACAGCTTCCAGCAACATTTGTGTATTGTTAGTTTAATGATTTCCAGAGGGTTGGTGGTGTTTGATTCAGCTACAAGTAGACCAAAACTCCTGAAGTCTGAGGCCTCAATGCTGAACCTGTTATGGCCAGCGGTACACTCTTACCACTGGCTCCAAGTGTTGTAAACGTACCATAAAGCATGTTTAATAGGGAAGTAGGGTGCACCAGCACTGGATCTCAGCACCCAGAGGACAGGCAGGCAGCACTCCTGCACCACCAGCAGTGGTAAGTATTCTCAGGGCAGGGGGAAGTGGAGAGTTGGCAGAACAGAGGGTGGACAGAGGGAGGGGAGAGGACTGGGTCTGTTATGGGGTGGGGACGGCAGCAGCCTCTGCTGCTGGATCCTTACCCCTCCAGAGCCCGGCAGCCTGACATGGATCTCCTTGGCTCTACGCCCACTCAAACACGAGGAGACCTTTTGGCACCACAGCAGCACTGCCCAGGATAAGGGAGCAAATATTCCCTTATCCCCAGGAGACATCGGCGGTAGCATCAGCAGCCTTCAGATTTAGCGGTCGCCATTTCAGCGCCACTGGAGCCCTGCATGCCACCAGCTTCAGGATAGGTCTATAGCCCGTTTATTCTAGCAAAGGCTTGCTTTAAGTACAGTTCACTGTGTCATGATAGTCCCAAAAATCGGTGAAGTATTTTGGAGAGCCAAATGATTTTTGAGTGTGTAAGAATTGAGTTCTTCCTGCCGCCCCCAAAAAACACTGTTGCACAAACAGATGGGGAGTTGCTCAGTAAAAGCATGCTGACAAATAGCATTAGCTATGTATTGGGGGGGGGCACACTGAGAAGTACATTTCATGGAGTCCTGGCATACAGACAGACCTCTGCATTCACGTGCTTATTTTTGATATGCATTGATCCTCTTTTCCCCTTCTCTGCCTAGTTCATCCAGTTTGTGAATCCAGCCACAAATCTGATTCTTCCCCAAAGAAAGATTTCATTCCAATAGGTTTGTCATCCTGTCCAGCAAAACGATAATAGCCACTTTGGAAATCAAGGCTGGAGGGTTACAGTGGCATCCTTCCGCTTAGCAGTGTTTTGAGAATTCTATTTTTCAAGCAACTATTGGTTAATGCGCAGCAAAAAGACCAAGCTGCACATCCATTCTTTTCCTGTTATTTATACTGCTTGAGCATGCACACACAGAAAGCACATGGTGAAAACAAAATAAAAAGCAGGCATGAATCAGCCTTGATGCACAAGGGTGAGGGAGCACAGGTGAATAATGCCTCAATGGCATGCTCAGCCCTTGTGCTAGCACAGCGTAGCATTCTTTTATTTCTTCATAGCATTTCTATCCAACCTTCCTATAAAAATGATTCCAGCTTGGTATGGCTAGCCTGCTTCCTGTGACCAGTGTGTGACTGCGAGAGCCAGAGGGCTTCTTCTGCCTTGCCTTTCCTCCTTGCTCAGTGTCTGTGCATGAGTCATCTGTGTCAGTGCCTGTGCATGAGTCATCCCTGCTTTTTGGCTCCTTCCAGCCTGGCTGCTAAATTCTCCAGTCAGAAGGATGGCGGACCTTCCATTGCTGCACATGGCCATCTAAATTGGTACACACAAGAGATGGTGAATGGGCGCTTCGTGTACAGGCTGATACCTAGGTCTGAAATCAGAGATCAAGGAGCTCGCATTTGGCCCATAGAAACCTTTTGCGTTTGTGAAGGCTTCTGCAGGTTGCCCTTTGTGTACACAACAGAGAGCTGGATCATAGTCATTGAAATTAAATGTTTATTTAAGCATAGTTGCGGAGGATAATGTTTTTCTCTACCATAATTCAGCAGTAAGATTTGGGGCCCCAACTTGTTTTGCTCTACATAGTCCACAAAACATCAAATTTTGTTGATATCTGAATAGTTGCTAGAGCCAAACTTAAGACGGATTCATAGAGTTATGCCCCAACCCTATCCCCTTCTCCCACCACCACTGCGCTGGCAGAGGCTGTTTTATGGCTCTTGCAAAGCAATCTCTGCTGCTAAGCACAGTGGGCCCACCAGCAGGGAGACTGCAATGGCCTCGCATGTGCCAGTAGACCCAGGGACCCTTGGTGGAGCAGGTCAGCCTGTGAAGGGGGTTGGAGGGAGGCAAGGAGGGGTTGAATGGAACAAGGGAAGGCGGAATGGTGGGCAAAGCAGGGCAGTGATAGGTCGGGGAGGAGGGCAGATCAGGCCCTGGAGGGATTGGTGGTGGAAAGGCATGCCAAATCCCAGCCTCCTTCCCGCCTTCACAGAGCAATGTGGACTTGTGCCAATGATTGAGCTGGCACTGGTGGCACAGGAGTTGACCCATGCTGACTGCTGCGGCTTAACCCGAGCAAGGGGACGAATGTCCCCTTACCCCAAGGGGACAACAGCTGAAAATCCCCCATGGGATACAGCAAAAGCTGCACCTGCTTCTCCATGCGAGAATTTCAGTAGGATTGGGCTGCCCATTTTTCATGGACGTATGGCTCCAATATGATAAGCCCCAAGCATAAGTTAAAAGTATAAACAAAGCCTTTATCACAAATCTGCTTTCATGAATAATTCTCCACTCCCCATGTTAGGTAATTATAGGAAGAAAAATATTGGACTCCACAGCTTCCCAATTCAAGGCCTTTCCTTCCCCAAACCCCTCAGTTATGACCAGCCTGTTCAGCAAGTAATGTGCAAAATTCCTTTTTTCCCCCTAGCAGCACACACATAGCCCACAACTACAAACATGGGCTCTCTGGGTTGGTGCTAGAACTTTTTGAAAAATAAAAGAATTGACATCTTGGATCATTCTTCTGCCTCCAGGCATATGAATGCAAAATGACTGCTTCAAGAGCTAAAAATGAAATTGATCAATACAATCTGCTTGGTTGACTTGATCAAGACTGATAAGATTAGAATGGCGCAAAGATACTGATGGCAAGAAAGTAAGGTATATACAAACATACTACTTTGTCCTGACACCAATAATAATAGGTATTTTTAAAGCCAGTAGGTGAGGGAACCGAGGCTTTTCTGAAAAGTAGCACTGAGCTCTTATGGAATCATCAAACTAAAGGGGAAATCAAGAACCAGGACCTGGGTCAAAAGGAATTTATGCAAAATATAGATGGGGATATATGAGTAAATTCTCCATGTGCCTGGAAATATGCAAACATATGCCTCTATTTGTCCTTGGATTTTTCCTGCAAAGCTGAATGAGCAACATCAAAGAAGCTTTGGCTCCTCTCTTTCTGATTTTGCATCAAAGGAGATAACCTTAAAAAAAAAGTCATAGAATGATCAAGCATTCATGAACTGAATACATCATCCAGTGCAATGGTTTGCAGGGCAAAGCTATGCCTTGAAGACTCCTGGAGCTCCTCCATGTGTAATGGTAGAGAAGCGGCCACAGAAGTTTGCCACGTCTGGTCTGGGCTTGCAATGCACAGTCACAGGGAAGTTGCAGGGATGTGTTTAAGGGGGGTGTTTTGTTTGTAAGGAGTGCCAGTAAGGTCTAGCAAAAAGCCCCCACCCTTCATGAATAAATGCACCTATGAGCAGGCTTCTGAATCCTCTTCAAGGTATTTATTAACTTTTTAAAATTATTTATTCGAATTATGTATATACTGCCTTCCCCTCCAAATGATCAGCAAACTAGTCAATATAGAAAGCATTCCCTGAAGGTACACCAAAGCACTGAACAAATAGAAATCTTTGCCCAGGCACCTAAAATCCTGAGATGGGTATGAATATGCCCAGCCCATACATTAGGTTGGTTCACCTATGGTTTCTCATAGACATCTATTGCTGAAGATGGCCACTACCTAGGTATGGCCACTACCTAGATGGGAATTCACCTTGGTACACAAAAAAGAGAGTGGTACAGTGGGTCTTCCTTGACTCAGCACTGTGTATTTGAGATCCACGGATGCCTAGCCCACTCAACGAAGGGCCTTAGAGGGCCTCCTGGAAGCCACTGGAAACCACTTATAGTTCATGCCAGTGGCTTCTGGTTGTGTTCTGGAAGGTGTTCTGAGGTGTGGGGAGGCTGTACTGTATGTGGCCTCTCCACACCTCTCCACACCTCCCAGATGTAACCCGAAGTCACTGGTGCAAATCAGAAGTGGCTTCTGGTCACACCCAGGAGGCTTCTGAGAAGACTGGAAGGCCACAAGTGTCCTCTGGAGGGCCACGCACAGCCTCTATTTTGTGGCATCATGACATCCTTCCATGGATTTCATTATCTACAGGATAATGGATTTTAGTATCTACAGGAGGTCTGAAACCGATCCCCCGCAGATACCGAGGGCCCACTTGTATTTAAAATATCTTACCTGTTTTTGGTGGATATTTGTTCCTCTCCTTCTGAGATCATTTTAAATATCTGAAAGCTGCCTGAATATTACCACCTTACTCTTCTGTTTACTATACTAAAGTCAGCCAGTTCTTTCCATCCAGCTTTATCCAGCTTTCTTTATGGATCCTTTAGCACTCTCCCTGAATCCTTTCCAGTGTCAACATTGTTTCCTAAACGGTGGTATCAAGAACTGAACACAGCATTCCAGATGACAGCTTATCAATGTTCAGCAGAGATGTGCTATCACTTCTTGCCTCTTGAAAACATCACTGCTAGTGATGCAATCTAAAATACTATTGGCTTTTTGAGCTTCAGCACAACACCACTGACTCATAAAAGACAGTGTTGATTCATGTCGGGCTTGTTACCTTTATTACTCTGTACGTGACGTCTTGAAATCCTTTCTGTGGCTCTCTATACTGTCATATGAGAGCAAGCACATATGTGAAGCACTCTCTCTCTCTCTCTCCCTCCCTCTCTCTCTCTCTCTCTCTGTGCGTGTCCGTGTGCGTGTGTGAAGTGAGAGTGAGAAAGAGAGAGAGAGAGAGATTCTTGTAAGTGTGCAGTTGGAGTTGGGAAACAATATAAAAGGAAAAGGTTAATAGCCCTCACTCCACTGATTTTCCAGTTATCATCTCCCCCTCCCAAAAATTACTTAAGAGAGCTCTTTCAGCTTTATGAAACATCAAGGAATCGAAATAAAACAAGATGTTGTTACTTTTGTGTAGTGCATTTAAAAACTGCTGGAAAAGATGGACAGTTGGGCAGCCCAATTCTAATGGTCTGCCAGACTGGGAGAATGTGTTTTCCACTGGCCCTGGCTGCTGTAAAGCTGCTGGTGCACCACTGGGAAGGCCAGAGCCTTCCTATGTGCACCAACAGACCTCTCTATGTTCCTGACTATTGAATCACCTAGGACAAGAAGCCCCCCCCCCGGAGTATCCTTAGGGTGACTGGATGAGGGCCCATCACCAGAAGAAGAGCTTCCCCACCCAACTGCTGCCTGTCTGCCTGCATAGCTGTGTGTGTTTGGAAATTAACTGTCCTGTTTCTCAGGGAAAATAATGTATGGGCAGGAGGGGAAAACACAAACCACTCAAATCTCTATGCAGTTGTTTTCCAGAGAGTTCTGGAAGCTGAAGCGCTTTGCCCATTATACGAGGAAAAAAAAATAAAGCCCAAATAATGAATTATTAAGTCATAAAACTTGCTTGTTATTGAAAACTTGCATACTTTATACATGTAGTACTCAAGAGAACAATGCTAGGACTTAAAGGCAGTTTGGAGTTTGTGCTTTCTGTCCGACAATCAATCTTAACAAATGGGAAAGCAAGACTAGAGGGCAAAGAGGCAAGTCTGTTCAAGGCAGCCAGACAGAGCTAATTGGATCTCGAGAACAAACCAAGTTAAGCCTTGCATAAGTATTAAACATTTGGAGAAAAGGTTAACTCCTTTGTTGCACTGAATATCGCTCTAGATTTTGCTTTTCAATGGGTACTGAAGCGGGGCTACAGATATTCTGCACCAAAGATCATGTGTTAATATGGAAGTAAAATGGGCTCTCCATGTTAAGTCATATCCATGGAAATCCTATCCGTGACTGATATCCTGTGAAATCTCCAGTAAGTCAATATAGAAATATTTGCCAGAGAAATGTAGATGGTTAGTACAGAGTGCACAATTCAAATCTTATCATAACTGCATCTGAGACAGACGTCCAAAACGTTGTTTATCATTTCTATAGCATGTTTCCATGTGCAGATGTCTGCTGAGATATTAACTCAGGGCACAATCCTACCCTGGAGTTATTTATTTATTTATTTATTTATTTATTTATTTGATTTGTATCCCGCCTTTCCGCCACAAGGCCCTCAAGGCGGCATTTACAAGGTTAAAAACACAGTAAAAAACAATTAAAAACAGTATTAAAAGACAATAAAAACAATATTAAAAATACAACATACAACAAATTAATCCCTAGGATCATAAAATATATAAAAAGAATGCAAAAAAGCCAGCCAGCCAGCCTGTCAGCAACTAAAAGCCTGCTGAAATAAAAAGGTCTTCAGCCCCCGCCGAAATACCGCCAAGGAGGGAGCAGTTCTTAACTCCAAGGGGAGGGTATTCCAAAGTTGGGGTGCCACCGCCGAGAAGGCTCTCCTACTGGCCGCCACCCCTCTCACCTCTCCTGGTGGCGGCACCGTCAAGAGAGCCCCCCCAGATGACCTCAGAGTACGGGTCGGATTATATAGGAGGAGGCGGTCCCTCAAATACCCTGGGCCCGAGCCGTAAAGGGCTTTAAAGGTCAACACCAGCACTTTGAATTTGGCCCGGAACAGAACCGGCAGCCAGTGTAGTCGCCGAAGCAGTGGCTCGACAGAGTCAAACCGACGTGCCCCAGCAACCACCCGAGCAGCCGCGTTCTGTACTAGTTGTAATTTCCGAACCGTCTTCAAAGGCAGCCCCACGTAGAGCGCATTGCAATAGTCTAATCTAGATGTCACTAGGGCATGGGTCACTGTGGCCAGGTCCGCGCAGCTCAGGTACGGTCGCAGCTGGCGGATCAGCCGAAGCTGAGCAAAGGCTCCCCTGGCCACCGCCGACACCTGAGACACCAGGTGCAGCTGTGAATCCAGGAGAACCCCCAAGCTGCGGACCTGCTCCTTCAGAGGAAGTGCGACCCCATTCAGAGCAGGACGATAGTCCAATACCCGAGCTGTGGATTTCCGAACCAAAAGCACCTCTGTCTTATCCGGATTTAATTTCAGCTTGTTCGCCCTCATCCAGCCCCCAACTGCCTCCAGACAACGATTCAGGACCTCAACTGCCTCCTCAGAATCAGGGGGAAAGGAGAGATAAAGTTGGGTGTCATCAGCATATTGATGGCACCCCACCCCAAACCCTCGGATGACCTCTCCCAGCGGCTTCATGTAGATGTTAAATAGCATGGGGGATAAGATAGACCCTTGCGGCACCCCAAACTGAAGAGGTCGGGGTGCCGAACAAGCGTCCCCCAGCACCACCTTCTGGGATCTGTCAGCCAGGAAGGAGCGGAACCACTGCAAAACAGTGCCTCCAAGCCCCAACCCAGCCAGCCGACCCAGAAGGACACCATGGTCGATGGTGTCGAAGGCCGCTGAGAGGTCCAGCAGGACCAACAGGGACGCACTCCCCCTGTCCATTCCTCGGCGTAGGTCATCCACCAAGGTCGCCAAGGCAGTCTCGGTCCCAAACCCCGGCCTGAAGCCAGATTGGAATGGGTCCAGATAGTCCGTTTCCTCCAGAACCCTCTGCAGCTGGGACGCCACCACCCGCTCAATCACCTTGCCCAGAAATGGGATATTTGAGACTGGCCGAAAGTTATTTAGATTAGTGGGATCCAGGGAGGGTTTTTTCAGGAGGGGGTGAACTATCGCCCGCTTCAAAGCAGGCGGCAGCACCCCCTCCCTCAAAGATGAATTCACCACCCTCCCCGTCCACTCGGCCAGCCCTCCCCGGGCAGCTCTAATTAGCCATGCTGGGCAAGGGTCGAGCGGGCAAGCAGCAGGTCTCACACTGCAGAGAATCCTGTCCACATCCTCAGGTTCTACAAGCTGAAAAGAATCCCAAATTGTAGGATAGACAGGTTCCCCAGGGACATCACTAGAAATGCCCACAGCGGCGTCCAAGTCGTGCCGAATCTGATCGACCTTCTCTGCAAAATGGTTTGCAAATTCGTCACAGCGAGCCTCTGTGTGATCCTCCCCTCCAATAGGAGGGGGCAGATGTAGAAGGCTACGGACCACACGAAAAAGCTCAGCTGGACGGTTCTCCGCAGAAGCAATGGTGGCAGAGAAGTGAGCTCTCTTAGCTGCCACCACCGCCCTAGAATATGATCTTAACTGGGCTCTAGCCCGGGTACGGTCAGATTCGGCACGAGTCTTTCGCCACTGACGCTCTAGACGCCTGCCCTGCCGCTTCATCATCCGCAGCTCCTCAGAAAACCAAGGAGCCGCTCTGATTCTGCGATTGGGCAGGGGACGCTCGGGAGCGATCTCATCCAGGGCCCTGGCCATCTCCGTATTCCAGAGGTCGACCAGGGCGCCGGGTGGATCTCCAACTCTAGCAACAGGAAAATCCCCCAGAGCCCTCAGGAATCCATTCGGATCCATCAGCCTCCGAGGGCGGATCATAGAATGCGATCCCCCGCCATTGCAGAGGTAGGAGGCTGCAACAAGCCTAAATCCCACCAGAAAGTGATCTGTCCATGACAAAGGAGTGATCTTAATCTCCTCCACCTCCAGATCGCCATCAACCTGCCCAGCAGTAAACACCAGGTCCAGCGTGTGTCCCGCATCATGCGTTGGGGCAGATATTCTTTGAGACAGACCCATGGTTGCCATGGAGGCCATGAAGTCCTGAGCCGCAGCTGTTCCCGGGGCCTCGGCATGGACATTGAAGTCCCCCAACACCAAAAGGCGGGGGGACTCCAACACCACGCTCGAGACCAACTCCGTCAGCTCAGGCAGGGAAACTGCTGGGCAGCAAGGCGGGCGGTACACCAACAGAATCCCTATTCTGTCTCGCCCCTCCAACACAACGCGAAGGCACTCAAACCCGGTGGACTGCTGGACAGAATATCTGGTGAGACGGATGGAATCCCGATAGACCATCGCAACCCCACCTCCCCGCCCCTGAAGTCGTGGCTGCTGCAGTACCTGGAAACCTGGTGGACAAATCTGGGAAAGACTGACCCCTCCCAGCTCATCCAGCCAGGTCTCCGTGATACATACCAGGTCTGCCTTCTCCTCCAGGATTAGATCCTGGATCAGACAGGTCTTATTATTAACCGACCTGGCAATCAGAAGCAGCAGCTTCAGACCTAGGGGGCTGTTGCCAGGAGTACCCAGGGTCAGAGGGGTGAGAGAAGGGCCAGAAAGAGGGACAGTCTGTCTACGACTGACCCTCCTTCTCCTGTAATGTCCGGCCCAACCCCCACCGCCATACCTTCCGTGACCCGTAACTCTGCTGATGGTGGCCCCCCTCCCCTCCCCTGAGCTCCCTCGTGGTGTTAAGCACATATTTCCGGCAGGGACTACCTTCAGCCTACAACAGCATACACAAACTAAAAACACAGACACTCACACACACGCACAACTACCTCCACTTCAGCAACCCCAACCCCCCTCACACAGAGGTTTGGGTTGCTGCAGATCTCTGCCTCCCTCTCACAGAGGCCCTCTAAAAACTGTCCCTCCCTGCC
>JAJKFI010000003.1:19487748-19517751 GCA_029204185.1 Lerista edwardsae
CCTCTCACCGAGGCAGGAAGTACGCTCACCGCTCCTGGCCTGACTCTCACTCAGGACAGGAGCCCACACATTCAGACTCTCACCCACTCAATTAAAAGGCTGGTAGTAGGCTTGCTGACAGGCTGCTAAGCTCCCGGAGTATGAAAAACCGGAGCGTGGCTGGCCACTGAAGATCCTCGGGAGAAACAGGCAGGGTGGCTGATGTTAGCAGCTGGGCTCCGGCTCCGTTCCACCGGCGAAGAGCCACGGGCAAAGAGCCCTTTGGCTCTTGCCCTTCGGCACGCGCCAAAGGCTCGCGCCTCTGGCAAGCCAGAGTTAGGCCGGCACAGTTAGGCCAACAAAGTTTGGCCTGCACAAGAGTCATCAAAAAGTATGTGTGGACCACTTTCAGAGTCAGAGAGACCAGCACACAGACGTGCGCCATCCTTCCTGACTCAGAGTGGTCCAAACGCACTTTGCAGTGGCCCTTGTGCCAGCCAAACTTTGCTGGCCTAACTGTGCCAGCCTAACTCCAGGGTAGGATTGTGGCCTCACTCCAATGAGGTGGAATACCTGTGTGACATCCCCTGGGAAGCCCCCTGTTCTCACAGAAGTAGAACGGCTTCAAAGGGACTACCTTGTGACACTTTGTCATGAGGATTCCTTGACAAACCAGATGCGATTCTTGCTGTTGCTGCTGTCGGGGAAGGTCTATTTTCATGGGTATTTGTTACAGTCGAGCAGTCCCAGTTTGTTCAACCAGTCTAGTCCCAATACAGCTCAATCCTAGGACCCAAACCTTTGCCTCCTCCCAGGGCTGGCCTTAAGCCAAGGTGACCAATGTTTGCACTTTGGTCCAATGTGACCAATGTGACCTGCACTTTGAGGGGCCCCACACTAGCGCAGCAAGCATATTGCCTGCTGCTGAGCTGGGATTTCTATGGTACTTACACTGATTTGTAAGTCAGTGGGGCGAGCAGAGCAGCTTTACCTTGGGCCCGCTCACCTCCCCCTGCCTCCAAACAACCCAAAATGGGCCTCCTGGTAGCAGTTGATGGTGATGTCATCATGTCACCACCAACTATTTCCAGGTGCCATGCGTGGCACCACAAGCACTTTTCTTGGTGAATGGAGGACCCCGCAGGGTGAGTGAGAATGCCCCACATTGGACCTTGTCGTTCCTGTAGCTGGCCCTGGCTCCTCCTGATTTAGTGTTACCTGGGGGTTCACCCCTTAACCTGCCTCTTCTGACTGGGGTCCAAATGATGTGGCAGATGGGCCACTGGAGAGATGCCATGCCCCAAGGCTCCCCCCTTGTCTTGCTGGGTGTTTGCTCTAGTTCTTCTGAACAAGGGCTCCATGCTTCCCCTCCGAGACTTTGCACATTCTAACAGTACTACACAAAGGCATTTTTTAATTATTGTTGTTGATGATATATGTAGCATCATAAACTTACACACCACATTACAGAATGTCATGAGCACAAGGTACATTGCCCTCTGCCCCCAGGGCACATACAATCTCAAATGGGGAAATGCACAGGGAGAGGAGATGAATCGAAAAGGGTAATCAAGGTTAAATGAAAAGAAATACAGTTACATGTACTTATAGTTGGTTTCTGCTTGGAAATCAGGATTAAAGAATTAAGATCAAAGCTTTGCAAAAGAGGTAGGTTTTTGATGTGGTCTATTTAAGTCTATTCCTTTGCATTTTAAGTAGTATCTGCTTATCCAGAGACTACAGTAAGTGTTGCTTTAGTAGATATGTTGGGTTTATGGCTATTTTTATTACCATCCTAGAGAAAGCATCAGGGAAAACATGGACTGAACAGGGGCTTTGCAAAGGGAAAATCAATACTTGTCCGCAAACATTGTTCAGTCAAGCAGTATATAGTTGTGAAATAGCTGCTGAGCTGTGAAATTGACATTTGAACCAATAAACTGGACTTCTTCCATCTTGAATGTCGTTTAAGGCTTTATCAGTTATGACAAGCTGAAGTGACAGTACTCTGTAATTAGATAATTAGAACAGGATTCCTCTTGGAATAGTTATGGCAGAAAACAGCCCATTTCCTGTAACTGACAAGGAACTGACACTTTTCTGGATTGTTTGCCTAGTTTGATTTTAAGAAAATAAATAAATTAGCTACAGAGATGCTGTACCCTCATTATGTTAATGATTGAATAAGAGAGGGAAAAATGTCCATACTGTGTGGCATATTGTATCAGCTGCCCATAGGATGTTTCCCCCCCCCAAGGGTGCTGTGCACGCCCCACAAATGCATACCCTCACTCAGCATACTGCCCATATAGTGCACCTATACAGTGCCAATACACACTTCACACCCCTGGCCTTTGCACACAAGAAGTGACTGATGCATGGATGACTATTGCCCAATCTGGTGGATTTGAGACAGTGGCAGCTCAGTCCTAACCAACTTTCCTGCACTGATGTAGCTGCAATGCAGTCCCAAGGTATAGGAACAAATGTTCTCTTACCTTCAGGATGCCTCTGTGACTGCCTGCCGCCACCACAGGATGCAGCCCACGCCCTGTTGGCATGACTGCATTGGCGCTGGAAAGTTGGTTAGGACTGAACTGTGAGTGGCATTTCTATGATTTTGAAGGTAAGCATAATTGCTCATCATGAACTCACTAACAACTTATCATAAACTGGTGTTGAGTGGCTTGGACTAGCACACTGAAACTGAAGTCAAACAATTTGGAGGTGCTGGTGGTCAGTTGAAGAGCTGATCCAGAAATGACTGTATCAGGGGTGTAGCTAAAGAAGTACAGGGGGTGCAATTGCATGGGCAACAAGCTTTAGGGGGGCAACAAGCTGAGCTTGACACTAGTGGCCAAAATTGTGAAAGCCTTGGTATGTATGAATAATACCATCATGTTATATTTCATTGGAAAGGTAATTTAATGCAGAATGCAATGAATAAACCAGAGTGTAATATTGTTATCAAAAGTTATGGCAAAAAAAAAAACCCCAAGAAAACAAAAATACAAGTATGATGTCACTTCCTGTTGTGATGTCACTTCCAGGGCAAAATTTGGCCCTCTGCACCCAGCTACACTTTCATTAGCTACGCCCCTGGGCTGTACAGTCCCTTCCTGTTGTGGCGGCACTCCCTCTGGAAGCAATGAGTGTTCCTGGACCCAGCCTTGTTCACAGAGGGGCAAGGGGCAGCTGTGGCCAGCAATGTCTTTTCCCAGCTTTGACAGGTGGACCAGCTGCAGCCTTCCCTTGAGAAACTAGGTCATACATCAGCCATGCTTCAGTTGCATCTTGACCAGATTATTACAGCACACTCTGCATGGGCCTGCCCTTGAGAAACAGGTGAAAACTACAACTGATGCTATTAAGATGCACCTGATTTTTTTTTATTTTTTTTGCTTAGGAGATTTTTATTGCACTCTCAACCTCAGCCCATCCCCAATGCAGTTTGCAACAATTCAACTCTACCAATGCAATGAGAAAAAACCTAAAATAATAAAACCCTTTTCTTCTCCTCCTTTTCCATACAGGGCAATTGATGTTTCTGTGGCTGTTGAGGAGGGAGGGGCACAACCCAAGCTTTTAAGGAGGTAGCAAATGTGGAGGTGGTGCTGGGGGGGTGGGGTCTTCACTGTGCTGACGTTAGAGCATCCAAGCGGCATTATAGTGTCCAAGCAACACCCCACCCAAGATGGATTTGCTGGATTTTCAGCAGCCAAGATGGCCACATGGTGGGCTCATTCATAGCTTTGAGAACCGTTTCTGTAGGCGGAAAGTCAGCCACACCACTGAAGATGCCTTGAAACAGCACAAATGTGAATCTACGGTCGTGAATATGGGCAGCATGAAATTCACCTGCAACTTCAACCCCTGCTTTTCACTGCAAAGTGATGGTAAGAGGGGTAAGGCGTGCTTATTGCAAGTTAGGAATGGAGTGCATCTCTAGTCCGTCAGTCACCTCAGTTGCTTTTTCTCCACTTGACGTGCAACTGGGAGTCAATTCTGAGAAAATCAGATAGAGGTATTGGGGAAAAACAATGAGTGGGCAGAAGGTTAAGTATTCTGGTTCCCCCCCCGCCCCCGCCCCCCCCGGGCTTGGTAACAGAGAGGTAGTCCCAAGTCACAGTTGTTGTCAGAGGTGTAGCCTTGGCCCTTATTCTTTCAATAACGTGGGAAAATCAGCATCACTGAGCAGGGGCATCACGGGCTCACTAGGTCATAACTAGTGGCATTCTGGGGGGGGGAGGATACTAAGTTTTTCAGGTTCCCAAAACACCATGTAAAGCGGCTCCTCCCTCTCGTCCTTAGAGCCATTCTTGGCTGCTGTACTAAAGCAAAGTAGAGGTATCGCCTCCACTTTGGTCCATAGCCACGAATGGCTCTGAAAGCAAAGGGCAGGAAGCGCTTTACGCTGGCGCCCACCTGGGAATGTCACTGGTCATCACACTATATGGCACTTTACAGAAACAATGGAAGCAGAGAAGGAAGGTAGTTTGCCGTACTGATGTGACATAGCACTGAAACTAACATGCATGTTGCATATGTGAAAAGTCCATAGAAATGATATTGGCTAGTCTATTGGCTGGCTAGTCAAACATCCGTGTCCTAGTCAGCAATGCTCCAGTTTGTTTTGCTGCCGCTGGCAACATCTGTACTAGGATTGCCCCAAACAGATTTCCCTTCTGCTTTTTTTGCTAATCACATTTTTATAGTAAACTGCACACATCTGTGCTTAGAAACCTCAGGCTCGTTCGTGATACAACCAATGAAAATTGACATTTCCTACATCCTAAGGTTAACACAGCTGTCATTAAACACTATTCTATCCCTTTTTTCCCCCTCAGCAATTTGACTTTGTGCTATTTTTAAATCATCTCTTTTCTGAACACAGATGGAAATAGTATAGCTGAATATCAGAGAAGAGATGGAGATCTAAACACCACCATCATTACCTGCACTCCTCCCTATCAAAGGGAGGTGTGAGGGCAACACGCAGTTGGCAGGAGATGGGACAAATGCAGTTATAATGATGACATGCTGATTTGTAATATTAACCACTACACTGCAGCTCATCTGCAGGTGCAATGACTGGGGCTTCCTTGAGCAATGTAGGAGCCTCCCGGGTGCAAGGGCATCCTGGCAGCCTCAAAGGCTGAGGTCTGACTAAAGTTCTCTTCTGCAATGGAGTGTGCGATCAGAAAGCCCGTGTTGCATTAAGAATGACTTTCATACTGGCCATTACTGGAGCTTCTTTTCCATATGATGGCTCATCCCAGGCACATGTGAATAAACAAGGAAGAACGAAATGGGCAAAGTATCTTTCCTGCATTTCTACGTAACCAGAACCATTTAGTCCTCCATAATGCAGAGTGTGAATTTCCCAGCAGTCGTGTTATAAGAACAGAAAAAGAAAATCCCCACTGGATCAGGCCAAAGGCCCATCCTATCCAGCTTCCTGTTTCTCACAGTGGCCCACCAGATGCCCCAGGGAGCACAAGAGACAACAGGATGCTTGCCTCTTGCTGCCATTCCCCTGCATCCAGTGGTGTCATTCTATAATGAAGTACCGGAACGCAGGCGGGACTTACCCCTTGATTGACAGGGGCCCCGCGACACGTCGCCGCCTGCTGTTCCGCCGCGGAGGGCTTCTTCCAGGTGGCGCGCCCCTCCGCGGCTCTCCGCAGCACCCAGCGCGCCACCCAGGCAAGCGGGCACCCCCTCCGAAGCCAGGGGTGCCCGCGCGGGGCTCGGAACGGTGGCGACGCGTCAGAACCGCGCAGCCAATCACGTGGTAAGTCCCGCCCACCGTTCCGTTAGTTCATTATAGAATGACACCACTGCCTGCATCTGGAATTCTTAGGTAGCCTACTTCTAAAGTGAGGCCTGTGGCCCACGATGGACTTTTCCTCCAGAAATCTGTCCAATTGCCTGTTAAAGGCACCCAGGCCAGACGCCATCACCACCTCCTCTGGCAAGCAGTTCCACAGATTAATTATGCTCTGGGTAAAAAAGTATTTCCTTTTATTCATTCTAACTATCCCAACACTCAATTTTAGTGAAAGTCCCCGGGTTCTAGTGCTGTGAGAAAGGAAAAAGAACATCCCTCTATTGACTCTGTCTCATGCATAATTTTGTATGTCACAACAGTGGCGTCAGTAGAGTTTGCGTCACGCGGCGCAGGAGGTTAGCGCGTCACACACACCCCATGATGGATCTCCTTCTCCCATACCATACAGAATAAATTACAATACCATAAGCACAACCTAAATGCAGTGTTATCACTGCAGTGTTACCCCAACCAACCAACCAACCAACCAACCAACCAACCTCCTTCCTTCCTTCCTTCCTGTATGTATCTATGTATCTATGTATCTATGTATGTAGCTATAGTACAGGTCACCCAACAAATTAGTAACCAACAAAAAACCTGTGGCCAATTTCATGATACTCACACAATTAAATAAGAGTTCTAATATTAGCTTTGATACATGGAACTCAGAACTGACTCATACTAATTTTTTTTAAATCATGATTTTTACATTAAAAAGTTATATTTTTAGTTTTTAGAGTTTTGGACATACCTTTTGAGAGAATGAAGATATGACACTCCGGTTTTCTTCACTGAATTCCTTGTGAAATTCCGCATCCGACAGTTTATAATATGATGGTATTATTCTGTAAAACCGCAATTTTTTAAAAACATTGTAATTTTTACATTAAAAGTTTTATCTTTGATTTTTAGTTTTTTGGCCATAACTTTTGATAGAATGAAGATATTACACTCTGGTCTTTTCCATTGAATTTCAAGTGAAATTCTATATCCAACAGTATATAGCATGATGGTATTATCTTTTAAAACAGCTTTCGATCATTTTAGCCATTTTGGTCCCTGGTGGTGTCACCCCCGCTGTGTGTGTCACCTTGTGCAGCCCACTCCCCACTCCTCAGCTTTACAATCATGTCTCCCCTCATGTGCCTTTTTTCTAGACTGAGGAGCCCCAAACCCTAAAGCCTTTCCTCATACGAGAGGTGCCTCAGCCCGGTAATCATTTTGGTCACTCTCCTATGCACCTTTTCTAGTTCCAGTATGTCCTTTTTGAGATGTGGCTACCAGAACTGTATGCAGCTCTCCAGATGTGGCCTTACCATTGATTTGTACAATGGCCTAACTATATGGGCTGTTTTATTCTAAATTCCTTTTAATTATTCCAAGCATGGAATTGGCCTTCTTCACCACTGATGCACACTAGGTTGACACTTTCATCAAGTTGTCCACTAGCATCCCAAGATTTCTCTCGTGATCTGTCACAGACAGCTCAGAACCCATTAGCTTAAATGTAAATTTTTGATTTTTTGCCCCAATGTGTATCACTTTACACTTGTCTACATTGGAACACATCTGCCATTTTGCTGTTCATTCTTCCAGTTGGGAGAGATCCTTCTGGAGCTCTTCACAATCCTTTCTGGTTTTCAACACCTGGAAAAATTTCATTGGCAGACTTGGCCACCTCACTGCTTATGCCTGTCTCCAGGTCATTTATGAACAAGTTGAAAAGCACTGGCCCCAAGAAAGATCCCTTTGGGCACTCCGCTTTTCAGCTCTCTCAAATTGCTCATTGACCCCCCCCCCTCTGTTTTCTGGTTCTCAACCAATTCTTAATCCATAAGAAGACCTGCCCTCTTATTAAGGAGTCCTGCACTAATCATTGTAGAAATTATGCCCCAGCTACAGAGGAGGAGGAGGATATATAAACCCTGGTTTATATTCTCGATCTCTTAAATTCGACATGCATTGCATCAAGGTAACCGCTCAAGTTACCCTTTCCCAGAGCCAAGAGAGGAGGGTACAATTGTACCTGGGCCCAGGAGCCAAAGGAGGGGCCCCATTAATTTCCTGGGATCTTACATTTTCTTATCTCTCAGGGACTCGCTGCCTGCATGGGATGCTGGGCGTGCTATTGCAGACATGTGCCAGCAACTGCTGGAACAGTCCCTGGCCCAGTACCCTGTAGCGACTCACTGACCCCTGGCCTGCCTTACTGGGCCATGACGCATGGCCCCTGAGGTTCTGCCTGGGTCCCTGGGTTGGCTCCTCAGTGGCCAGTGGGATGCCCCGTCTGTAAGTGCTGAGGGGTGTCCAGGCCCTTCCAAAACACCACTGTGTTTCTGCGATGGCCTCTTATGCACCACATTGCATGGCTGCAAGGCAATGAGGCCTGACCAAATACTCTGTCTGTGCACCAAAAACTCTCCCTGCCTGGATACTCAGCCTCTGACTTTGCACCCCCAGCCCCATCATCCTTCTGTTTTGATCCAGGCCAGCAGTACTGAGACTGTGATTTTGAGGCTCTGGCATCAGAAAGCCCAATGGCAACATGATTGGCAATTACCGTCCTGCACATTTTAGATTTACTAAAGTCATTGTTACGTTGGTGATTTGGTTAACAGCATGGCATCTGGGTCTTGCCAGTATACAGTGAGCTCCTTTTAGAAATAATTCCTCTGCATCTCAAAGCCAAATTCATGTAAACATTCTAAGAGCACAATCCCAACCTGGAGTTAGGCCCACGCAGTTAGGCCAGCCTAGTTTGGCTGGCACAAGGGACACAATTAACTATGTTTGGACCACTCTTGTAGTCAGAGAGGCCAGTACATAGACGTGCGCCATCCGCCCTGACTGAGAGAGTGGTCCAACACACTTTGTGGTGGCCATTGTGCTGATCAAACTTTGCTGGTCTAATTGCATTGGCCTCACTCCAGGTTAGGATTGCGTCCCAAGACTGATCGTTCCCCCCACAGCAGTTAGAATGCTCATGAATATTCTTTGACATCATAGCTGCACATATCAATGTCTGGGCCTCTGATTCCAATTTACTAGATGAATAGCTGGATATATATATAGACAGGCCATCTATAATAATACTTCTTTTGGGGGTTTCTCTTCTTCCTACACTACTGCATATTTTGTTTACTTACTAAAAACAAATTAAGATTTTGGCAAGCTTCAGAGATTGTCACAGTCTTAATGTAATAATAATCAGCTCTCTGGGGAAACAGTGAATATATTTCAAGGCAGTAATAAAATACTAAGGCAGATTTTTAAGAAGAGCAAATTTATCACTGAGTGCTTAAAGCAACACCGAAAAACTAACAAGCATGAACGGGCACACCACAGCCCTCAATTCAGCGCCTCAGAGTAATAAACCTTGCAAGAAGTTGTAATGAAACATTGCACAAATGAAAACATTTATCTCCATTCTGCGTGATCATTTCCCTATGCAACTGCAACCACACAAACAGATTATAACAGAGAAGTACAGCTTGATGTCTAATAATAATACACCTTACAGATAGGAGTGATGGATAGGATTAAAAAACCTGGCCTATTGCAATCCTGAAGTGCATGTGCCACAATTGCACCATAAGGTGCATTTGTCACTCCTTTCAAGTCGAGGAGGAAGGTGCACAGATGTGCTCCATCCTCCATGCGCTGGTTCTAGGACTTTGGCCAGGAAGGTAATGCTGCCCTAGGGAGGCTGGCATGGTGGGTTGGAGAGGGCGGGGGGGGGGGGGTTGATCAGGGTGAGGGGAAGACGGAGGAGGGTGGGCCTGTGGATAGACCAGCCTGGGGAGGGGAGGGGACCTCAGATCCTAACCCCTGGCCCTAGCCCAGTCAGCCTTATAGGGACCGCTCAGAGTTGCATCAACTATTTCGCTGGCACAGCTCCAAGTAGCCTTATTCCCCTTACACCAAATTGCCCTGCATGCAACCCCAACCCCACGCTGGATATGGGGCAGGTCTGCTGTCAAATATACAAGCGCAAAATAATTGGCTGCAGAGTTGGCAAGCTGAAGTATTCTCCCAGTCTCCGGGGAGAGCTATTTTATGTGCAATCTGAACATTCCTCAGTACACAGCTAAGGAGATAACTATGTCACATGTTAATTTGTTGGTACATCTTCCGTATTATTGATAACATTGATATAAAAAGATAATACAAAGAATACAACCATTAGAAAATTGATAACAGACATACAGCCAACCCTAACCAACTTTCCAGCACCGATGGGGCATGCACTGCAATCTGTGGTGATGGGAAATCATAGAAGGTTCCTTGAAGGAAACGTGTGTTTTTCTACTTTGAGCTGCTTTACAGTTCCATATGTGGGACGTAGTGGCGCAGCGAGTTAATCTGCTGTTGCTGGGCTTTCCGACCGCAAGGTTGAGAGTTCAAGGTTGGGAGTGCATGACAGAGTGAGCTCCCGTTGCTTGTCCCAGCTCCTGCCAACCTAGCAGTTCGAAAGCACCTAAATGCGAGTAGATAAATAGGGACCACTTCGGTGGGAAGGTAACAGTGTTCTGTATGCTATGGCATATAGTCATGGCGGCCACATGATCATGGAAGCTTGTTCTCGGACAAAACGCCGGCTCTACAGTCTTTGAAACGGAGATGAGCACCGCCCCCTACAGTCAGTCACGACTAGACCATTCGGTCGTGGGGAAACCTTTACCTTTACCTTACAGTTCCATTGCTGCTGGAAAGTTGGTTAGGAGTGGGCTGAAAAGGAGCAAATCGTAGAACAAGACCAATATAAAACAGTTAGCAGTGAATTAAACTCAGCAAAAAGAGCAAAAAAAAATATTCTGAACAGTCAAAAAAGGGGGATCAACTCTTAACAGAACAGCGGAATAGCCTTATAGGGTCAGCTCAGACATTATATTCCATATTGCCCATATATTGATTGGACCCAGATAGTGAGGCTGGGGATACCTGTTTGGCATCCTGGCCATTAACTTGCAAGGTACCACAGGGATCTATTTTGCAGGGGTGTTCCAAGGGGGCACACCCAGTGGTAAAATTCATCCAGTTCTCACCAGTTCTGCAGAACCAGTTGCTAATTTATTGATATACAAAAAGTAGTGCTGTAGTAAGAAGCAGTACAAAGAAAGGAGGACATAGAACCGGTTGTTAATTTATTTGAATCCACTGGACACACCCCCAGTATGCTGCCCCTGCCCACACCTGTTCTCCAGCACCCCCCCTGCCTCCCACCCCTCCTCTGATATCGGAGGAATATTGTGCCGCTGCAGGCCTACAGCAGTGTGTCATTCCTCAGTGTATCGGAGGAGCAGAGCGCAGGGAAGCCACTTTACTTGGCTTCTCCACACTCTGCTCTTCCAATAGACAGAGGAACAGAGCCGGGAAGCCAGTAGGCTTTGCCACACTCCTCTCTTCTGATACATGGAGGAGTGGAGTGGGACAAAGACAACTGGCTTCACTGTGCTCTGTTCTGCCGTCTATCAGAAGAGTGGAGAGCGGCTAAGCCAAGTGGCTTCCCAGAACTCCGGTCCCTGATACCCAGAGGAATGGAGTGTGTGTGGGATGTGTGTGCATCACGTCACTGCCATCCCCAGCCCAGTGTTAAGGGCATGTGCCCCCTTGGCCATCACCAGGTCCGCCACTGCAATTTTGTCCTCCCTGCTGTTGAATGTCTACATGAAGTTGCTGGGTGGAGGTCATTTGGGGATTTTCCTGTTACCTTGATTATAGAAAGCAATCAATTTATCCGGATAACAATGCAATCCAAAATATGGATGATGCCCAGCTCTTGTCTTTTCCACCAGCCTTCAAGGGAGCTGTTGAAGCTCTGGGATGCTGCCTGGAAGGGGTTGGGGTCTGGATGAGCACTAATGCATTGAAATTAAATCTGGATAGACCGAGGTCCTCCTGATTCAGAAGTCATGAGTTATTTGCCTCTTCCCCACCCCCAGACACTTCATTGCATTCCCCGACCCTGCAATATTCACAACCGCACTTATAATTAACCCAACAGGACAATACACGTGATCTTGGCCAATCGAATTCATGCAGCCTTCAATCCCTGAATGAAGAGATGGGTGTCAATCCCTGCATCCAGAGTCCTTGCATGATTTCTTTTCACAGCATCACTTTGTGTGAACTGCAAAGAATTCTCCCTTGCCATTAAGCTGCCAGCCCACATTCTCTTTATATACAATAAAGCTTCTCAAGAAGGGGGGGAAAACACCCATGGATGAGGGTTAAACTATTCTCTAATTTCCTTTCACATTAAATCCAGCATGATTCACAGTGCACATTGTTTGCAACACGCATTTTGCGACATTGTTGGTCACAAAAACAAAATGCTGGGGGAAAAATATTATTACTTCTCACTTTCAGGGCGCAATCCTAAGCAATGTTCCAGCACTGACATAACAGTGCCAATGTGGCATGTGCTGCATCCTGCAGTGGAGTAGCAGTCAGGGAAGACTCCTGAAGGTAAGGGAATGTTTGTTCCCTTACCTTGGAGCTGCATTGCCTTTATCCTGGTGCTGGAAAGTTGGTTAGGATTGTGCCGTCAGTGAGTTTACTCCCTCCCCCCAGCTACTTTGCTGTACCGGGTGGTATGAGGTTTTTCCTGTTACCTTGGCTATACCAAGCAATCACTTTATCAGGGTAACAATACAATCCTATGTATCACTGGCAGCCCAACCTACCCTGGCCTGTGCTGCATCCTGTGCAGGGTAGGAGGCAGCTTGAGCTCACTGCAGGGCAAGAGGATGTTGGTACGCTTACCCCAGGGTAAGCCCCAGGCAGCCCTATGGGGCTGCTGAGATTTGCACTAGAGAAACTGCTGGTGCAAATCCAAGCGGCCCAGATCAGGGCCACCTGGCCTGGGGATGGGGGTTAGAATCCAGCTTAATGGCCAGATCCTGACCCCACCACTATCCCTGGGCCAGCCAGCCAACCCTCCCTCCCTATACTAGCCCTGTTGTTTTGGCAGTTGCAGAGCTTCTTGGTTTCCTGGCCATAGGGAGGGTGAAGGTGCTCAAACCAAGGGCAGAATTCCAGAATAACGGCTTCTGCATCAGGGTGACTCAGTATCCTGTTTAGAGTACTGGGGCATCTCAGAAACATCTAGGGGATTAGAAGAGTCCAAAATTAGCAAAAAAAAAGGGGGGGGCAGGGGAAATCAGGGATTTTCACCATAGTGGGTAATAAGAATTGCTCTCTCCACTGAACTAATTAATTCAGTAATTATGATTGCAATTGGTCACCAAACCACAGCATGCTGCCATGTTTTCAGCAAGAAATGATGGAGTGAACAAACAGATATGTTTGTTAGCAGATACGTTTGTCAGATAACAAACAGAAACCTGGGAACGTTTCTGTTTGTTTTTTGTTTTTTTCAAAAAAAAAACAAAACACCCCTTTCATAGGCAGAAAAATCAGGCACTTTTCAGCAATGTTTAGGGGAAGTGAAGTGAAGTGAGGTTACGAGAGCAGACCACATGGGTGGAAGTGGTGACAGCCTGGCTCCTTTCAGAGGCTGCTGCCTGCCATTTTATGCTAACAGTTTTCTCCTCATGATCCTAGAATCATGGACAGCACAGTCTGAACCTGAAATGGAACAGGCAGGCCTGCGCAGTGTCCAGCACAAATTGGGAGGTCACTGGAGCTCACCATAGGGCAAGAGTGTCTCCTTACCTTTGGATAAATACCAGCCACCCCTATGGGGCTGCTCAGATCCATGGCTGCTATTTAGCAGGTGCAGGTCCCCAAGCACCCTGCAGTAGCCTGGATTGGGGCTGCATGGCCCGTGGATGGGGAGTTGTATCCGACATAAATGCTGGATCCAGACTCCTCCCCCCAGTGATGGGATTCAGGGGGTTCGCCCAGGTTCTATAGAACTGGTTGTTAAATGGCCGGGCCCCGCCCACTCGCTTACCTCGGCTGGCTTCCGGTTTTTTTTTTGGCTCTGGCTATGACATCATAGAACCAGTTGTTAATTTATTTGAATCCCACCACTGCCTCCCCCCTCCCTGAGTTGCCCTGCCCATGGGACTGCCCTCCTTCACCCCATTCTGCCTCTCTCCCACCCCAAAAAGCCCCTGCCCTGGCCGAACTCAGCCAGGGCACGGGTGACTTGCCTTCACCCACTGACGGCTTTGCTGAGCTGATGCTGCTGTCTGCATTGGCCCAGCATACCTCTGGTTGGCGCAAATGTGCCTTACAGCACATTTGCAACAGACGTGTTTGTCAATCTGTCAGTGCCAACACAAGATACATCAGTTCAGCTCCACATTAGGATGGTGCTCTATGTCACATTGTTCCACAGGGGGCTTTTTGGAGGGGGAAGAAGAGAGAGACATTAGTTTCTCCCCCCCCCAATTTGCTTCCACCATTTTGTGGGAAGTCTTGACAGCACCACAATAGTTCAAGCGAGCCAGTGAAGAAATAGTCTGCACTGTGCACACTCTAGGATGGGTTGGTCATTGTACATGCTCATTGTACAGCATGTATTGTTGATAGGACTCATGCAACATTTTAGGAACACTCACTAGTCTTCGGACCTGTCCCATTGGAGGCCTCTCAATCCCACACGCATTCTCTTTGAGCATGCAGCCTTTACTTTTCCATCTCAATGACTGCACTGGCTTGGAGAGCTTTCCATGTACATTGGAATGGGGGATTTTTCTTTAGGGAGAAAAAAAAAATTATGAGCTGAGAGGCTATAGTATGTTTCATAATTCCCTATAGAACCTGATTCCTCACAATTTATATCTCTGAAATAATTAGGGTAAAAAAGAATATAAACACTGAAACTACATTAAAGAGAGAATTAATATTAATTAGCACTTATCCAAGGCGGCTCATGTTTGATCCTTAAGTGCTTTTACAGGAGAACATCCTATATGATCTTGCTTCAGTGTTACTGAGGGCAGGAGAAAGAACAAAAATGAAAGATGAAAAGAAGGATCGTACTGAAAAATAATGCAAAACAGTCCACAGCGAGGTTTCCATAGGGCAACAACATATCCATGGCATTTTGCAATATTGAGGCAAAACTGCTTTGAAGTCTATATTTGAGGACGTTCATACAATATAAAAAGGACAGAGCCTTTGCATTATCTTAGATTTTTGCCCACTTCATTCAGCTCAGGATTCTAATTCAGCAATTGTGTCTGTGAACATCAGAATTGTAGTACTGGGTTTCCACTAACTAACTATTCAGTTGCTCAGCTTGCGATTCACAAAGGTTTAAAGCCTGATTCTTTTCCCCAAGCACATTCTTTGCAGCTTTCTTTACTTTTTTTTTATCACCATGGGCCAGAGCCCATGAGCGGTGGTGGTTCAAGGGTATTGGACTCAGGCCAAGTGTCACAAAAGGGGCCCAGGGGCCAAAGGAGTGAGCCCAGAAATTTCCTGGGATCTTACATTTTCCAATCTCACCTGGACTCACTGCCCATGTGGGATGCTGCCACAGGTGTGTTTTCCTGCTCTGTTTCAACCTCTCCCCATTTGGGAAGGAGCCCCTCAAAGAACTTTGTACCCCCTGATCAAATTCCTCTCGGAGACTCTGCAATGGGCTTCTTACAGCTAAATCCTATCCCAGGCTGACACCCTGGATGCAGGGCTGCTGGCCCAACATCCACTGCATCCAGTGCCCCGATCAGGAACTTGGCCAGTCAGGAGAGGTGAGAAATGAAAAAACTTTAAGATTCCTTTCCTGGTTGCCGCATAATCTCTGATGGAACTCCTCAGATCTATGCAACCTCTTTTGCTGGCTTAGCTTGGAGGAGCCAGCTGGGAGCTGAGATGGGGCTGTGGGTCCCACCATGACCTGCCCCATCCTACCCCAATCCACTATTGCTGCTTTGGCTTGGAATCCAGAATCCTTTTTGGCATTTCCAAAAGAGTTGCCAAAAGCCAACATGTACAGATAAGGAAACTATCAGCCCACTCTAATGCACATTCACCCAGAACTAAGCTCTATTGTGTTCAATGAGGCTTACTCTCAGGAAAGTGTGGATAGGAGTGCAGCTTATATCTGGTTTGCAACCCACAGACCAGCTCCCAATGCCTACAGAGCTGTCATACATACATCTGTCAGCACTCCTGCAACACTGGTTCCCACTCAAATTGAACAATACTCGCTTTGGGATTATTTATAGTACTTCTGATCAAGCAGAATCTGCTCCAAAATGCCTCTGCAGAAGAATATGAAGGCATGTGTAACATTACACTTCAACGTTAACAGCATCTCAGCTCTGCAGACTTTGCCTGAAAATAATCCAGAGCTTGCCGTGGTGCTCCGTCCAAGCCCCCTAATTCACAATATGCTGGTCTCCTCCAGCTGTTCTTCAATAGCATCTCATGGGTTCCTCTGAAGTTTCCTTTCTGTGATGCTATCACTAGGGTTACCAGATACAAACTGGGACAGCCTATGCCTTTAACCATTGTCTAGAAGACGGAATTTTGGCAGGTGCAGCTTTTGAAGCCGTTCCATGATGAGCTGCATCTGACCAAATTCCCTCTTCTAGGCAATGGTTAAAGGTATAGGCACTCTGTCCCAGTTTGTATCTGGTAACCCTAGCTATCACCCAGGTTGCCCTTGCTGGGACCACTTTCCTAAAGCTCCTTTTGGAAACTGCTGGCTCTGCATTCCTTTTCCTCAGTCCTGTTTTCTGGGTTTCCTGACTAAACATCACCCCTTGGCCTCCAGCTGCTCTTCAACAAGATCTTTCAAGTGCTCCAGCTGTGTTTTATTAACATGTCTTTGAATTGCTGTGGCGATGTTCATTTCCATATTATGCAAGTTTTATCACTGCCCAGGATTCTTTTTTGAGCTCCTGATACAAGGTTACGTGCTGTGGCCTTAGCACATGCAACTGGATTTCACAACTTTTTATTCAGCCTGATCAGTGCTTCCCAATATTTTAAGCTCTGCAACCCATTGATCACGGCTGCCAGGTACTGCCCAACAAGAAAGCCTTTTGGGTAACACTATGGAATGCCTTGGTGGGAATGGAAATTTGGATAGGATTGGGCCTGGGTTAGTTAGAAAAAAATGGGACTGGAATAGCAGCAAGCATCATACAGAGACAAGATGTTTATTTATTTATTTTAAATTAGATCCTGCCTTTCTCATGCCAAAGCAAATGCTCAAGATATATCATTTGATATGTCCAAGGTTACAAATGTGCTCAACTATTTCTGGAATGGCACTATAACAATAAGGAACATACTAGGCATTAAAACAAAAGTGGAGTCATCTGGAAATATAGCATAGATATTTCTCCTTGGGAGGAAGCCTGACATTCTATTCAAATATCACTTTTTGACATTTCAGTGCCATTCCTAGCTAAAGGTAGAAATAGGTGAAAATTGCCCTTCCCCATGAACTAGTGGAAGAGCAATGTAGAAGTCATCTTTGACTTCAAAGGAAGCAATTAGCTTAAATTCAGATTTTCTGGCCGGTTTTTTTTTCTATTGAACTGTATGTGACTCAGCATTTTAAAAATCTATATATTCTTTGAAGAAAAGAACAACATTCAGGGAAAAAACACAATTCTCTCTCTCATATGCCTTCTATTTCAACTCTTCCTTTAAAAACAACTATATTTTGTGAATGGCTTGCAAATTACTGTATTCTAATTTATCTCCTTTTTTATTTTTAGTGTGTCTATATAAATATGTCCTCCACTGATGTAGGCTTATGAAATGTAGGTCACGGATATTTTGTCCTCAGTCTGTTTTAAGTTTTCATTTGCATAGAATATGCTGTATACAATTAACATTTCATGCTTTGGCGTTTTACTGGGAGTTGTCCTTCAGAAATAGCAAAACAAAACAAAAAAAAAGAAAAAGAAATTGGGGTAACTGTCCCCTGACAATCAGGAGTTTGGGATGTTACTATCAGATTTAGTATATGTGTGCCCCAATCTAACTCTGAAGTTTGTGCATGAAGCAGCCTTCTGTTTGGGTAGCTGATGTGGCTACAAAGGAGCATCAGAATGTGCATTCCCAACCATTTTACGATGTTTATCCAGATCCCTTGAATGGCTGAACAATTCGTTTGACACAAATGGAGATGTAAATCTTCATCCAGAGCCATCTGCTGTTACCTGCAACTAATTGCATGTTACTGGAGCTGCACTGGGGTCACCTTCGGAACTGAACAACAGCACTTTATATCTCTTGAAATGCTACAATTCTTATAGAAGTGCCTTGAGTTCGTTGATATTTTGCTGACCCTAAAGATCCCTGATCAGAATGAATTTAGATGTAGCCTCCCAGTTCCACTTTTGAGAAATATCCTTCTTTTATTTACAGAAAGCTCCGACCCAGAGATGTGGCTAAAGAAGTGCAAGGGGGTGCAATTGCATTGGGCAACAAGCTTTAGGGGGGGCTACAAGCTGAGATTGACATTAATGGCCAAAATTGTGAAAACTTTGCTATGTATGAATAATACCATCATGTTATATATAATTTTAAAGGTAATTTAATGCAAAAATGCAATGAACCAAACCAAAGTATAATATCTTTACTCTATGAAAAGTTATGGCCAAAAACCCAGAGAAAACGGAAATACAACTGTGATGTCACTTCCTCTTGTGATGTCACTTCCGGGGCAACATTTTGCCCTCTGCACTGGGCTACACTTTCATTAGCTACGCCCCTGCTCTGACCTATCACCATATCAAGATGTCTCTATTCCCAGTGGAGTCTGACTAACCTACCAACTGCTGTGTAGCTAACTTCCAGAAATGTCACTTGCATGGGTGAACGAATCACCAAAGACGAATTAATTTGAATGTTTGGATCATCCAACTCAGAATCCAATATTTGTCAATAGAGATAATTCACACATTTGGGGGAGGGGGTGTTAGTTATTCAGGTAATTATCCTGAGAGGACTAATCATGTAGTGAGATCAAATGATGTCCATGCATGTGTGAACTAGCTTTAAAACTCATGCCTAGTGTGCCTAGTGTCATGGCCCTAGATATTTATCCGTTTAGTAATATCTGTATTTGTTACTCTTCACATTTTTAAAAACAGAACAGTTTTAAAATATTCACTATTTGTTTTCCATTTTCAATGTGGTACCCACATCTGAAAATGCAAAATCTATTAATAAGCCAATTTTCTGCTCCACGTCTATGACCACTCTGCCTGGTTGGTTAATGGTTATATGCTTTTCCCTTGATCCCGAGAGAGTCTACAACTTTTTCCAGGTCAAAGCCTATGAATCCATTTTGCAAAGCAAATGAGGTAATAGCCCAGTGGAAAAAGTAGTTCATGATCAAGAAACCTAAGGATATAGAGATGCTGATGATGAAAGAGTTTAGTTTAAAATTACCTGGTCAGTATATGGCATTTCAAGTGATTGATCTGGGATTTTAAGCAACGTTGTTTTCATTTTTTAAAGGAAACATTTTGTATATACACTGTAAAAATACATCAACTTGCCAGCCTACTACATTATTACTCTTGTGTTTTTAGTGTGGAGTAGCACAGCTGACCAATGCTCTGTTAGGTTACAAAAATAAGAGCCAATGTCCAACATTAGAAACACACAGTGCAATCCTGTACTCACCATATGCTGGCAGAGCAGCTGCTCTGTTGCAAATATGCAGTAAAGCAGTGTTATTCAAACTGTGGGTCAGTATCCACTTGGTGGGTTGCGACCTGATGTCAGGTGGGTCATGGAAAGTTGGGAGCAGCCATCTTGGAAGCTGCAGACCTTACAATTGCTAGATTCCTGATGTGAGTGTTCACAGTTTGAATTTTCAAGTGAGGGTTTTTTAAAAAAATATTATTTTCAGGTCAGTGCTTTTACATAATATTTTGACCTAATCTTGCTTTCTGTCAGGGATGTTTTATGTTGTGCAATTGATGCAGTCCAAAAATGCCAGTTTGCATTTCATTAAATTACAGGAGTGTCATTTGATTACATAACAATGACGGCACTTCCTGCTTGATGATGTCACTTCTGGCTATGACATCACTTCCTGGTTAATTACATCCCTTCCAGTGGGCTCAACACGAGTATCATGCTAAAAAAGTGCAGGTTTGGCATATGCATTATATTAAAAGCAATACAAATAATAAATTTTGAAGTGTAGATTCAGAAAAATGGTTATTATGCAGCTGACAGTGAAAACCGATTCCAATTCTAAATGTATTCAAGACAAAATCTGAGTATAATTATATCTGGGCGATATCACGGAATATCAATATAAAGATTATTGAATATAATTAATTCCAAGTATACTTTCATATTACTGCAGTAATCTCTAGAGTTGTTGTTGTTCAGTCTCTAAGTCGTGTCCGACTCTTCACGACCCTATGGACCACAGCATGCCAGGCCTCCCTGTCCTCCACTAGCTTCCGGAGTTTGCCCAATTTCATACTCCCTGTTTAATTAATGATGCACCTGCATACCATTTCTAGAATTTAACTAGCATGACGGATAAGGTACAGATTGAATGCTGTAAGTTTGTTGACCTATATATGTCAAGGAAAATGGCCAAGTCTCAAGCAGTATATTTTTCCACCAGGTACAGATTCTCTTTCAAAACTCCAGATGTTCCATTTAAGAACCTCTTTGGTTGGCACCTATTCAGTTCAAATGACACTGCTGCACAGCTGAACGGGCAGAATGCCACTGCAACAGATGGGAATGAGGGTCCTAGGCAAGAATTATGTACTAAAAGTTCAGATGCTGTCTACTGGAAATCTAGACAAAAGTGCAACAGAAATGCTTTCAGAACTGGAGGAATGGCATTGCTTTTGTGAATGGAGTTAGTGCTTAGCAGCTGAACTGATTCCATGACAAAGGTATGACATTTCTTTTTCATTGCCAATGTTTCAACTCTGATTTTTAGAAGGAATATTTCGTCCAGATTATGTTATATTTGGAAAACCTGATCTAGAGTTTGCATAATTTAGTGCCACTAACAATGCATTATTGTATTCTTGTGGGTTAGGTAAAAGTAGTGAAAAATGTTCAATTGTTTTATGGAAATGGCAACAATGACCCCTTATGCTCATACTGCTTCTTTTGTACACCACCCACAATTTGTTCAAACAGTTCCATCTTCCATCTTCCCACCACTTTCTCCCACCCCTTGCACCAACTTGCCCCAGCCAGCGCAAACCTACCCTCTCTGGCACAGTATCCGGCACCGGCAGGCCAGCACATGTCCTTGCACCAGCCTTTTGAAGTTAATTATGCCACAGGATGATGGAGAGTATCGCGTCATATGAGACTCTTATGAGAGGGCAGAATGGGAGGCAGGTCAGGCCATGTAGGGAGGCAGGATTAGCCGCAGCAGCGCAGGCTGAATCTGAAGCCCCACTCCCAGCGCAATCAGCCTTAAATGGGCTGCTTGGATTTGTGGCAGCAAAATAGTTGGTGCAGATCCAAGTAGCCCGATACTGGTGGGGCACTGGAGTAGCGGTAAAATATCCCCTAGTTGCCCTTCACCTGGCCCCTACCTTGCACTGGATACAGCACAGGCCACTTGGCCTGGCTGTTCCAGCGCAAGGTAGGAGTGTACCCTTAACAGACCACTGAGGAGCTTGCCCATGGACTTTAGTCCAGCTACAGAGATCCACTATCCAGTCATGGCTTTTTACTCTGGGTCGAGCTTACCTCCAGGTCTTCTCCTTTGCTTCTTCCTTCCTGATACCTGAAACCAGTGGCGTTCCTATGGGGGGAACACTATATTTTTCAGGAGCCTAAGCAATGTAGCCCCTCGTTCTCACCTCTAGAGCCATTCAGTGTTTATACAGCAGGCCCAGAGGCTTTGTTCTCAGAGCAGTGAATGGCTCTGAAGGCAAGAAGGGTGCATTACACAGGAGGTCTGGCTCCTGCAAAACCTAGTGTTCCCCCCATAGGAACACCACTGCCCCAAACCCCAATTTTTCCAATCCCAGGTTCCCCTGAGTAACCCACATAATTTCCCTACATCCTTTCCCTTCTCTTTCCCCTCCATGCAACTTTTTTTCTTTTTAAGAATTTATCTGAATTTCTACTCTGTTTACCCCTTTATATCTCTATATGTTTAAAAGTATGAATGGCTAAGAAACATTGAATTGCCATATTGTGATACTTTTTTTCCTTTTCTTATTGTGAACCTATCCCTACAATAAAAGCTGCATGCAATAACATGGTCCGGGATAGGATTGACCTATTAGTCTAATAAAAATATAGCAAACCAAAAACTGTGAACCACATACCCAACAACTTTGTACACTCTGTGCCTTCCTGTCTCCTTAATGCACACTTAGAGAATTCAGAAATAATGTATTTAGGGGAAAAGAGAAGCTACAAAGTTAAAAAAAATCACAGGTGCACATTCATTTTGGTCTGTATCCTATCTTCATCAG
This sequence comes from Lerista edwardsae, assembly GCA_029204185.1. Classification (NCBI taxonomy): domain Eukaryota; kingdom Metazoa; phylum Chordata; class Lepidosauria; order Squamata; family Scincidae; genus Lerista; species Lerista edwardsae. The sequence goes on from JAJKFI010000003.1 coordinate 19,509,931, forward strand.
AAATGTCAACCATCTGTATTGTCAAACTGGAGAGGAACCTATACTTTCAAATACGGTAGTGACACCACACACACACACACACACACACACACACACACACACACACGGCCCAGGATCCAAGAATGACTTGTCCTTTAGAAATAGGTCTTCCTGTGGAGATTATTTCATTTTCTCCTCACTGTTTCCTTGATCATCCTGCCTTCCCTACAGTGTCTTCTCTACTGTTTCACTGTTCTTCCAATCCCTATCTCTTGGTGGCAGGGACTCTGTTGCAAATGCAGAATCTCGCTGTGAAAGCTGTGGAAAGGAGCCTGAAGCATTAATATGGGCTTTTATGTCTAGCAGAAGAATGAAATCCGGAGAGTGGACAGTGTGACAGGGAAGTCTGGCTTTCTCTTCTTTCTCCTGTCATCAGAAAGCCTCTGAAGCATCAATTTTGCAAAAACCCAAGAGAAAGCCTTGTGACATCTTCAAGACTCAAACATGTACAGTATGGTGGCATAAGCCTTCATGGACAAATGAACGACGCACAATGGGTAACTCACATTTGGCAGATTTTTGCACACCCATATTTAGGAAAAAACAAACTTGTAAACAGGAGGATAATAAATCCATGAAATGCAAGAAACACAGTCTGTGATCCTTCAAGGCAAAGTTCCAAACCCAACAAACCCATGCCAGTCCCATGATTCTTAGCTGGAACACATCTGATTGGCTGGCAGTTGCTCCCTCCTCCTTCAACAATAGGTAAATGAAATATAGCTGTTTCATCACACCAATGAATCAGTAACCAACAAAAAACCAGTGGCCAACTTGATGACACAAAACAAAATTAGAATTCTAGTATTAGAATTGTGAAGCTCCATGTCACACGGCCAGAGGAGAGAACCACACTGTGAAGGCTACATCTGGGACTGAGGAGACGGTGAATCGCAGAATACTGTATATTTGTAAAAAAAACCCATTGAAAAATGGTGGTTTAGGGTTTTATTTTGGAGAATGCCTTGGGCATTTGCTTCGGCAAGGGAAAGGCGGGGTATAAATTCTCCAAAATAAAATAAATATTAGCTCTAGTACATGGAAGATGAGAGCTGATTCAGACTAACACTGTATTGGCTCCCTGCTGTGTCATAGTAACAACTCATTGGCTCTCAGTTTCATTGGTCAGTTCTGAGTTAAGGAAATCTACTTTTTGTTACAGAAGGCACTTGTGTGTTCCTTTACTGATTTTTTGGCTATAGCTTTTGATAGAATATGGATATTTTAATGTGGCTTGTTTCATTGCATTCTGCATTAAATTCCACATCGAATGATATATAACATGATGGCATTATTCCAAAATACCAAGCTTTTCACAATTTTGAGAAATAGTGGTGTGTGTCCCCCACGTATGCATCACTAGTGTGGCCTGCATCCCATAGCAACTCCACTGCTGACATGCCCAATTCCAAGGACACGTTATGGCAAGCTGAAGCACACGATTCACTTCTCAGTCCTGAGCTCTGTAATATTCTGTAGCACCACTAAGTACTTGACAAGAAGCGCACAGCATTCGCTCAGGGCTAGAGAGGTTTAGGAATGCATCCAGGAATTCACAGAAGAGCACAAAGAAATGCACTGTTGAGAGGGACAGCGAGCACATGCCACTTCTCCTCGGCAGGCTTCTGAGGCATCATTGCATTGCCAGATGGTACATGTTCAAACCTCCCAGTCCACCACCACCATAGAGTCTCCTAAAGTGGATCCCAGTGCTAAAACCTTTGAGAAGCACTATCTAAACCAAAGTGGAACAGTCTTTAATGACCATTGATGTGTTCTTTCATGGCTACATAACAAGTTGCTCAGTTGCACAAATAATCTTCAGCATTTCTCATTCTACAGAAGAGCAAGGTTCAGGTAGTACTAAGACAGTGATTGCCACAGTATTCTCCAAACTGCAGTTTTGTAAAGTGAGGTGAGTGCTTTGGGTATCAAAAGAATTGAGCATCACTGCATTCTCTGTGTGCCATAGACAATACAGCTGAGGAACGTGTGAAATTCTGAATATAGTCAAACAGAACTGGTGGATGAATTCAACTACATTGGGGGCAAAGTTGACTTACGGAATCATAATGATCTAATAATAGGTTTTCTTGCTATACAGAAATGTCCAGAACTATTTGTATTTGCATCTAATTCTGTGTACTTCTTGCTCAGTGCATTTTCTGAACTCCAATTAAGCATCCTCCAGATATTTTAAGTCTCATGGAATTCAAATTACTAATCACACTGGGACAGTCATAAACACTATATTGACTGTTTTTATGGAAAAACAAATTTGAAGGGTGTGGGAAATGAGATAGTTCCCCATGGTCATTTTTGTGATCAGGAAGTTGATTTTAGGACCCAACCCGGAAATTCCCCCAAATCTGGATAGGAAAACCAGTTCCTTCAGCAGTAATTCTGGAGCAGAATCCAGAGGTTGTTTTCTGCAGACACATATTTTGTTTGAAGGCTTTCTGCATTTGGCTTGACCTTATTGGATGACCACCTTTCCCCTTCTGAAGAACTGGAAGTTTCTCAGTGCCCCATCGGCACTGTTCCTGTTCTGCACAGGGTTGAGCTGTGGCAGAGCTGTCTCTCTTTCAGTATTTTAATAGTATCCATTGCAAAGACTTACGTTTTTCTTTTATATAGCTAGAGGGCCTGTCAGGCTGATGAGTGTTTGCTACATTTTAAGGCTCTTAACTAGATTTCTCTTGCATGTTTTACCATTTACCTCTGCTGCTAACTTCTTTTAGGTTCATATAATGTGTCCCTTCAGGGGATCTCCAGTGCTCCATTTTAATGGCTCGAGTCCAATAAGCAGAGCTCATGTGGATTTATAAATCATAGTACAACTATAAAACACCATAACTGGCTAAGCAGGACTAATCCTTTTTGGTCCAGGGGGAACACTCTTGCTCTTGTTTCTAGGGGAAGAAGTTATTGCTAGAGGGGCTTTAAAAGAAAAGCACATAGTAAAACACTGAAGTAAGATATAACCAAACTTTAATAACCAACACTTCAACAACAGTTAGACTCTCGGAATCAGAAATGAAACAGCCTAGAAGATAGTGGTGATAGTGTCACCAACCTCTACCACAAGCCGGAATAATTCATCGCCTGCAGGGATAGGGGGGTGAGCAGTAGTGTCATTCACAAACGAGCCGCCGGAACGCGAGGCGAGACTTACCGCCTGATTGGCTGGCCGTTCGTGACGCGTCGCTGCCTGCCCGACCGCTGCGCGGGCACCCCTGACTTCGGAGGGGGTGCCTGCTTGCCTGGGGGGTGTGCTGGGTGCCTTGGCGAGCCGCGGAGGGGCGCGCCACCCGGAGGGCAGGCAGGCAGGCAGGCAGCGACGCGTCACGGACTGCCTGTCAATCAAGTGGTAAGTCCCGCCTCGCGTTCCGGCATCTTGTTTGTGAATGACACTACTAGGGATGAGACCTCCACCTGCTCAAGTCTATCACTGGATACAGCACAGGCCTGGCAGCCCAGCTGCTCCAGTGTTGGATTGGGCCATAAGACGACAATCCTTCCTTGAGACCAAGTCCCATTTAACTCTATGGGGTTTACTTCTGAGAATGCATACATAGGGGTGGTGCTGTTAGTCACTAGAAATATCCTATCCTTCAGTGCCTGAGGCCATAAGACAGGGGTCTCTAAACTTTTTGGCACAAAGGCCGCATCATATATCTGACACGGTGTTGAGGGCCGTAAAATAAATAAATAATAAATATATGGAGAACTGATGTGCTGAAGAGTTTGACTGAGGGTGCAATCCTAGTTAGGCCAGCATAAGCTAAGCCAGCAAACTTTGGCCAGCACAAGGGCCACCGTAAAGTATGTTTGGACCACTCTCTGAGTCCAAGATGCCAGCACACAGACGTGAGCCATCCTCCCTCACTCCGAGAATAGTCCAAACATGCTTTATGGTGGCCCTTGTGCTGGTCAAACTTTGCTGGCTTTGCTTATGCCAGCCTAACTCCAGTTTAGGATTGTGCTCTGAGTACAGTAAGTGGGGGTGAATATATACCAGATTCAGCCACTAGAAATGCTGAATGTAATGCAGTGTAATGGAATAATTCCATTCAATTCCATTCAGTGCCTCTAGTGGCTGAATGCGGCATATACCCATGCTGGGTGACCCAGAAGTAAATCTTTTAAGCTATTTTTAGTCTTGAAAGGCTGGTGAACTGCACTGTTAGATCACACAAAGGTAAGAAATACGATTTTGGTCCTTTTCTTTCTTTTTTAAAGGCATTTAAGTGGTGACCCCAGTATCCATAGGATACCGAGAATGCACTGTATTTATCAGCAGGTTGCTGTGGGCCAGAACAGTCAAGCTTCCTCACCACATGCCAAGGCCTGATAAAATTCTCCGGAGGGCCAGATTTAGCTTCAGGCCAGGGTTTGGAGACCCCCACATTAGAGAGATGAGTGCATCATGCACTTTGTTCCCCTCCTAGCGCACTGTTCCACATGATATTGGGAGGAGGGATATACGTTCACATGATAGATGTTCACCCACCACGGGACAGCTGGGAAAGGCTCCTTGAAAAGGATTACCAATAAATCTCACCAAGGATCACCAAGACAATAGTTTCCTCAAATGCCATACAACTGGGGACAAGCTCAAGGAGAATAGGCCCAAATCACTCCCAGTCCCATCACATTCAAGTCACCTAAGGAGGAGGGTTCGTCAGTACCATTGCTGGTGTCAACAGACTGCATTCAGGCTTTCAGCCCAGCTCGGATCTGAGCCTAGCGGATAAAAGCGGGTAAAGAGGTCAAGTGCCAGCAGATGCTTTTATGCGTGAAAAATGCATTAAAAGCATTAACAAGCAGCTGTGTTTTCAGTGGTATCTCAATTAGGCAAATCAACTTGCCCTTCAGTTTAATCAGGATTTCTGGATACCTACATGGCTACAAACCACAAAAAAGTCATTTCTAAATAACTTAGAATCCAGAAGCAAAATCCTTAGAATTTCAACTTCAATTAAAAAAAAAAAAAAAAAAAAAGCTTCTGCCCTGCCAATCATTTTCCTCCTTTCTAGGGATCAGCTGGAAAAATGTGAAACAGGAGACAGAGGCTGCAGAATTTCAAGAGGCTGGGATGCCAGGAGCAAGAGGTGTCTAGAAGCAAGACGGAGATAACATTAAAAGCTTCAGAGCACAATCCTATGCTTGTCTACTTGGAAGTAAGTCCCATAGTGTTCAACAGGGCGTGCTCCCAGGAAAGTGTGTATAGGATTGCAGCCTCATTAACATTACTACAAGTCCGACTTCCTGTCTCCTGGCCTTGCGAGTGCCTGGGAGCAGGGAGGTCAGGTAGCAAGGCTTAGGTGCCTGACTCCCTGTGCCACCAAGACAGCATGCTGACATACAGATGGGCTTCCTGGCCTGAACTTTGCTCTCCACCAAACCATCCCTTCAATGTCAGACATGAAAACTTCAGCCAACCAGGCCAAGATGAATCAGGTGATCTGGGGGGCCAATAGGGTCGCTGCTAGCCCTATACACTTGGTTCCCTGGCCTGAGCATCTTGTCAGTGAGTTGGCAGCAGGCCTTGGTCACTTCCCTATATCTTGTTGCCACATCCTCTGGTTCAGGCTGTTTAGGTCTGTCTGCCCACTTGGGAAGCTGACCCCTGGCTTGCTTGCCCCAGTTTTGCCTCAGGTTCTGCTCTCTCAACAACTGAAGCAGCCGATACTTATTCCTCGTGAGAAAGATGTGGGTTGGAGGCCTTGTGCCTTCCAATCTTGGATGCGCGACTTCCACAAGGTCAGGGCTGCTGTCCCAACTCATATCAATTTCCCAAGTCCCCATCAAGGCAGATTAACAAGTGTATCACAAGCATCACTGCTAACCTGCCAAGGACAGCTGACAGGGAGTGTCAAAACTGGTCCCATAAGTAGGGTTATTTAATTAAAAATGCATCAAAAACACAAACACCACCTTTTTGGTGTGAATATATCCAAACATACAAAATTTGTGAATAAAAACACAAAACACAGCATTTTGGTGTTTAAGATATTTTCCAAAAATTAAAATAGATTACTTTTCCAATGAGAAATAATACTGTGGCTGCATCTGCTGATACTATAATCTACTCAGTACACTTTAAAAACATTTAAAATTACCAAATATGAGAACTTGGAATGAGAACTTAGAGTAAAAACACATAACACAACTTTCTGCCTTTCAAATAATGACATATGTGAAAAAAATCACCATTCTCTAACACCCCTTACCCATAAGAAATGCTGTAAAAGATGCCCCAGAGACTAACCTTTTCTGCAGCTTTCTTCCACTCTGTGCACAAGACCAAGACCAAGAAGGAAGATGCTTGCAAAGATATGCAGACTATCAGACCAATCCATAGGCCTGGAAGGAGGACACACAAATATTTATGTTTAATTGTTCGGCAGATCACTTTCAAGGCTGGCTAAGCCATGAGGCAGACTGAAACATTTGCCTCAGGCAGTGGACTGGCAGGGGGGCATTTGTCCACAGTACACACTGAATGTGCTTTCTCCTCTAGCTCCCTAGCTTAGAGTGAAATCCTTACCTGGAGTTAGGCTGGCACAGTTAGGCCAGCAAAGTTTGGCTGGCACAAGGGCCACCGTAAACCATGTTTGGATCACTCTCGGAGTCAGGGAGGATGGAGCATGCCTGTGTGCTGGCCTCTCTGACTCTGAGGGCACCATCCTAGGTGCCCTGTAGTGTCAACGCTACATCATTGTGTCAATGCTATGCGCAGGGTGCTGATGCAAGGGCGCCAAGCAGCACCCCTACATCGGCGCTCTGACTCCGAGACCAGCACTGCAGGCATCAGAGCACCCGCGCTCATCTCCCTCTAAAAGTTTGGTTCTGAGTTCAAATGCCTCACAATCATGCTGACTTACCATATTTTCTTAATCAAGCCAAGCTCACAGGGATGTGAAGAGGACACAATGGGTGAACTCCATGCAGCCACTCTTTGCTCCTAGGAGGAGAGGTGGGATATAATTGTGAGGAATGTAGATCTCTACCTTAGCCATAGCCAATATGATTAGTTCAGGTGAGTAGCAATGTGACCTTTGGTGGAGAAAATAAACTAGCTGCTGAATAGTCAGTATGGGAGCCCAGAAATAGCTGCTCTCCATGTGTTGTCAGCAAGACAAGGATCGCGGTATTTATTACAATGGTAAAGAAATCCTTCTGTTGGTCCAATTTTTCACTCTTACTCCTTTGGTATCACCTTATTTGTGAGTCCTTTGATGACAATTTTTTTTTTTGCTAATTTACATAGTCTGAATGCTCTGAATTGAAATGATCATAGTAGTATTTTATTTCCTACTGAATGGACAAGACTCTATTTGTTAATAATTTCAGTACTAAGCTCAGTAATTTGTCTATGATAATAAACTTTGTTGTAAAGGTAAAGGTTTCCCCACGACCGAATGGTCTAGTCGTGACCGACTGTAGGGGGTGGTGCTCATCTCAGTTTCAAAGCCTGTAGAGCCGGTGTTTTTGTCCGATCATGTGGCCAGCATGACTCTACGCCATAGCGCACGGAATGCCATTACCTTCCCACCGAAGTGGTCCCTATTTATCTACTTGCATTTACGTGCTTTCGAACTGCTAGGTTGGCAGGAGCTGGGACAAGCAACGGGAGCTCACTCCGTCACGCAGTCTCAAATGCCCAACCTTGCAGTCGAAAGCCCAGCAACAGCGGATTAACTTGCTGCGCCACCACGTCCCCGCGCACGAGAGAGAGAGAGAGAGAGAGAGAGAGAGAGAGAGAGAGAGAGAGAG